>JAKSZU010000007.1:93687000-93717000 GCA_026018925.1 Tupaia tana
AACAAGCTGTGATTACATTAAGGGTTTAGTAGATGGCGTATGGCCCAGCGATGAAGCTGGTCTTGCATATCGTCAACCGTGGTTAGAGTCCTGGACCTCATGTGCGTGCATGCCCAAAATTCCCACAGGAGAATGAAGAAGGGATTGTGGTGCCATCCCCAGGGTTGATTTCTTGCTTTCTATCTGTGTCTCTTTCTCTGGCGAGCCTACACACCCTTTAGCAAAAATCTCTCACCAAAAATATTGATTACATTAAGTTAAAATGTTTGTTCCTTCTCCTCCATTCTCCTGGGAATTTGGACAAGCACAAGCACACATGCCTGGTGCATTCATCAGCTGCTAGGCTGGGCCTTGAACCTCACAGCCAGCTAAGTGGGATCCAGTCACAACCCAAAGGGAGACAGAGAGAGGGAAAGGAGAAAGCATCCCCCAGGGGGAGGGCCATGCCGCAATCCCTTCTCCATTCTCCTGGGATTTGAGGCGCGCGCATGCACACACACACACACACACACACACACACACACACACGCCCAGAGTGATTTTTTTTTAAAGAATTATTTAGCAGCATCATTTATTCTTTTTTCCTTTTTTTTTTGTTTTAGAGGGTTTTGCTATAGGGCGCATGTGCTCGCCAGACAGAGAGATACAGAGAGACAGAAAGCGAGAAATCACCCCCCAGGGGGGATGGCCACGCCACGATCCCTTCTCCTCCATTCTCCTCTCGGGATCTTGGGCACGCACGCACACGTGCCTGGCGTGAATTTTAAGCCACTGGGTCCAGGACGCCCCAGAGTGATTTTCAAGCACCGGGTCCAGGATGTGAATCATGGTCAGTCTTGGGGGAGTTCTGTGCCTTAACCACTACACCACCTGCTGGCCCCTTGAATAATTTTTCTTAACAAAAATTGAAGGAGAACCATGACCTCCAAGACTTTCTCTTTCTTTCCTCCTTTTTTCTCTCTCTCTCATCTACAGCACTTTGGATGTACCTTTCCTGCCCTTCCTCCTCCTTCTCTTTTTTCTTTAAGTTTTTCTTTTATCTCAAACACTTGTGCAGCACTTAATATATACCAACACTATGCTAACCATTTTACAGATATAAACTTATTTAATTTTGGTAAAAGAGAAATTGGGGCCAGCCCTGTGACCTGGTAGTTGGAGCAGCCGGATCCCACGTGCTGACTGCATGGTCTGCGTCCTGGACCTGGCAGCCTAGGAAAAGGCCAGGGGCATGTGTGTGCATGTGGGTGCTGGCCATGGGTGCCCAAAATCCAGAGAGGAGGAGAGGTAGAGAAAGGACTGGAGCCTGATCATTCCCCCCGGGGGGTGCCTCACTTCTCCCTCTCTGTCTCTGTCTCTCTCTGGTGAGTACACACAGCCTCTAGTGGAAAAAAAAAATAAAAAGGAAGAAATTGTCCCCTGTCTGATCTGCAGCAAAGTGGTTTTGTGGGATGCGATTCTTGGCTTCATTTTAAGGCAAAAATAAATAAATAAAAAAAATAAATAAATAAATGAAAATTAAGTTAAATTAAATAGCATTCTTGAGAAAATGCTTATGTGATTTTCTTATGAATGTTAATGAGATTAAAACTTATTCTGGGGAAAGCCACCTACCCAAATGACTTTTAGCTGCAAGTTTATCTGTGAATATCTGAGTCTAACAATCCCGAACCAGACCTATTTTCTTTATTTGTTTTAGAAATGACCATCTACCACTTTCTTTTTTCTACAGCAGAGCAGTTATAATTTAGCCCACTAAAAGCTGTTTCTTTGCAACTAGGTGGTAGTGCAATTTTAAGACATGCCTAAAACCAAACTGTCTATAAAGCTGAACTTTCTTTAGCAGCCCTCATAACAACCCAGAAATCTAAATAGGACTCTACCCTCCTTTCCCACCAGTGTTGTGGATCAAAGCCCGAACACTTCCCTTTCCCAGGGCAATGGCCTCAAGGCCCAGACGTTTATGGCAGTCACCATTCACATGACTGAATTCACAAGTGTGTGTCAGAAAAACAAAAAAGAAAAAGGCCTTTATTGACCAAAGCAATCCCAGAGGGTCCTCCACCGTGGCAGAACCCGCTCAGGGTTTCAGACATGCTGGAGCTGGGTTGGAGTGAAAGGATTTATTACTGAGGGGAAATAAACTTCATGGCAACCTGGAGCCTCAGCCTCCCCATGGCCACCAACCACAGTGAAAACAGACCACAAGTAGCCTTTACCTTTACAAAGCATTTCATTTTTTTCTTTTTCTTTTTCTTTCTTTTTTTCTCTCTTTTTCTTTTTTTTTTTTTTTTTTTTTTTTTTTTTTGCTATAGGGCACATGTTCTCACTAGAGAGATAGACAAAGAGAAAGAGAGAGAGGAAAAGTGAGAAAGCACCTCTAAGGGGTGCTTTCTACTGGCTACGCAGCAATCCTTTCTCCTCCATTCTCCTCTTGGGATTTCGGGCTCACATGCACACGTGCCCTGTGTATTTCTCAAGCCGCCAGGTTCAGGACTCGAACTGCACAGTCAGCCATGTAGGATCCAGCCACTTTAACCACCAGTAATGTTTTATTATAGGATTATTTAATACAACCAGGGTATCCATTATACAACGTCTAATCTACCTATGCCATGTTTTCTTTATCCATGACAGGGTGTATGCACATACATGAAAGTGAGAGAGAAAGAGACAAGCACCCCCACAGGCTCTAGTCACCCTGCAACCCCTCCCTCTAGTCCAGCAGCCCATCAGATCTGGGCACTAGCACTTGTGCTCGGTCTGTCTCAGGCTGATCAGTCAGGGATTCAAACCATGGCCACCATGTGGGATCCAACTTCTGAGCGTGCATTCCCACCAAGTCGCAGGCTGCCCTAAACAACCCCTTACTGACATTCCTATTAATACATACACCACACTAACACGTCCTTCTTTTTTTATTATTTTAAAACTTTATTGCATTTTATTTTTTAATTTTCTATAGGGCATGTGTGCTCATGTAGACAGAAGTCTGACTACTTTTCCTATTTTTTCTAAAATCTTTTCTAAAGGGGACTGGGGAAGTCATGCCCACAAACATTAACAGACCATTTATTTTCTATTAACAGAATTCTTCCTACCTCCTGTTCCTGGCATAGTATCTCTGAGATGTAGATTAAGCCTTTCTTTAACTAAGACATAAAACTTCTCTTTTCCTTGAGATGTAGATTAAGCCTTTTCTTTAACTAAGACAGGGATCTTCCCTTCCAATCACCAACCTAAAAATTGTGGAACCTACCTATAACCTACAACCTCCTCTCCCCCCCCCCCCCCCTTCTACATGTCCCGCCTTTTTGGGCCAGACCGATGGGAAATCTTTTCACTAAATGTTGTCTGTCAATCTCAAAAGCAAATAAAAGGAACCTCTGTACTTGATCACCCCGAGAAAAGGCCTTTTCTTGGGCCTAGGTCAATCACAGTTGCCTTAGAAATAAACCACATTAATTATTAATTATTAATTTTACAGTTGGTTATTTTTTTTTGTCAACAAGATGGCGACCACGAAGGGACCAGAGATGAACCGGAGATCTTCTGAGGGGACGCTTCGAACCCGGTGCCTGGTACCAGCAGTTGGCCCTTTGTGCCCTCTCCGGCTCTGAGCCTCTCCTCGGGGGAGATCCTGTAAGTCCTCTGGCCTCGGACCTCCCAAAATTTGGTAGACGGTCTGGTTTATTTCTAAGCTGGTTTGCTTGTTTGTCTTATGTTTGTTTGTCTGTTTTGGGTAACCCCGGTTTCTGCGCCCTCCTCAGGCGAGGGGTCGGTCGCAGGTGAGGGGTGTGGTTTTCACACTCCTCAGGTGGGGTTCCCGGTTCTCCCGGGCTCCTCAGGCAAGGGGTCGGTCGCGGGGTAGGGGTCGCGGTTCCCGCGCTCCTCGGGTGGGGGCTCCCAGGTGGCGCATGAGGAGTCCCGGTTTGGTTTCTGTGCTGAGTTGCAGGCTGGGGGTGGGGGGTGTGTGTGTCGCATTTTTTTTTTTCTTTTTTTGGAGAGGTTTTTGCTATAGGGCGCGTGCGCTCGCCAGACAGACAGAGAGAGACAGAGAGATAGAAAGCGAGAAATCACCCCCCGGGGGGATGGCCACGCCGCAATCCCTTCTCCTCCATTCTCCTCTCGGGATCTTGGGCACGCACGCACACGCGCCTGGCGTGAGTTTAAGCCGCCGGGTCTGGGACTCAAACCGCAGTCGACTACGTGGGAGTCCAGCGACATAGCCATTACGCTAACTGCTGGTCCCATGTGTCGCATTTTTGCAAGCTCCTTCGGCGGGGAGTGGCAGTTCCCGCGCTCCTCAAGCAGGGGGCTAGTTTGCTCTCTGAGTAAAGTGTAGTGTTTTGTTTCCTCTTTGAGTAGTTAAGAAACTAAAAGTATGGAAGTACATTAGTTTAAAAAAGAAAAAGAGAGAAAAAGAAAAAAAAAGTGTTCTAAGGGGTCTTAAACCTTCTTGAAACTGCTTCATTTGGCTGCTATGCATTTGCACTGGAGAAACTGAACTGTCTTATTCATAGGCGGATAGGCGGAAGAGAGACAGCATCTCAGCTCTGAAGATAAAGGGCACTTGCTCCTCCCTGCTAGTTAGGCACCCCAGGTGACTGGGAGCCATGGGGAGTGTCTGGAGGAAGAAAAATTTCCCCCTCTTAGGACTAGTAGAGACCTAGAGGGAATCCATGCACAATAATAACAGGCCCATCCAGTAAACGCAAAATAAGAGCTGACCACTCAAGCGTTTTGGGCCCCCTTCAAGAGTGCTAGGTTCTTAAAGGGAACTGAGACATGTAAGACGAGTAATCTCGACACTAGAGTGACATTTAGTGGAGAGATGCTCAAAAAAGCAGCACGCTGGTCCACCACATTAAACTCCTTAGATTTACACAGGCTGGTTTCTCCTTTTAAAAAGTGGATTAATAAAAAAGAGAGAGAGAGAAAATATATGTACAGTTCTAAAGGACAAAAAGGACGACCCCTTTTAAACACCAGCTAACTTTATGACGTCTATGGCACCTTGACCTGTAGGCATTTAGGAAAATGGAAAAAAATTACAAAAGGTGATCTTAGTTAAAATTTTATCAGGCAAAAGCTTCGATAAATCTTTGCACGCTAAATTAACAAAATCTGTATTTTTCATTTAAAAAAATGAGGTTATGAGACCAGCAGTTAGTGTAATGGCTATGTTGCTGGACTCCCACGTAGTCGACCACGGTTCGCGTCCCGGATCCAGTGGCTTAAAAAACTCACGCCGGGCGCATGTGCATGCGTGCCCAAGATCCCGAGAGGAGAATGGAGGAGAAGGGATTGCGGAGTGGCCATCCCCCCTGGGGGGTGATTTCTCACTTTCTGTCTCTCTGTCTCTCTCTGTCTGTCTGGCGAGCGCACGCGCCCTATAACGAAAACCTCTCCAAAAAAAAAATGAGGTTACTACGTTATTAGTATAAAAATACTCATTAAAAAATGACAAAATTAACTCCTTTTAAAAGTTAACAAGAATATATTTAAAACAATATATATAAATAAAAAAAGCTGCTTCTAAAATTATTTTAAAAAGGCGCCTACAACTCCCCTTGTCTGGACAATTTCTGTTTTGTTTTTTTTTTTTCTTATTCCTTCTCTTACCAGAAATAAACTTTGGAAAGATACACATTTAGCAGATTAATCACCATGGTGAATCTATAGGAAGAAGGGAAGTCTAGTCTTATTAAGTACAGGGGCGAAGAGCAGGGCAGCTCATGCTACAAGGGGCCATTTCTGCTAGAATTTTGTTTCATGTAATCTTTGTATTTTTGTTCAAGTCTTTACTGAGTTTGATCATGTACTTTATCAGTTTTAGAGGGTGTGTTCATCTAGTGAGCTTCTTTTTGATTTGCAAAAGTCCTAGATAACATTTTGTTTTAGTACAAAACAAATCATCAGTTTTCTGGCAGAAATAGGCCTGGGGTCTTTCTTTCTTTCCCTGTTTGCTAACAGACAGCAATTTTCTATCTTGTAAAACATCTTAAAATTTGTTATTCCTTAAAAAACCTGTATATTTTCAGTAGTAGTCTTCTCTCAGCCTTGTCTCATTATTTTTTATCATAACCAAAGTCTCAGTTTTTCTTTTATTGTGGGTCATTACAATGTAAATCTTGGATTTCCAAGCCCCCTTAGAAAAGTCTTGCTTTGGGGAACCAGCAGTTAGCGTAATGGCTATGTCACTGGACTCACACATAGTCGACCACGGTTCGTCCCGGACCCGGTGGCTTAAAACTCACGCCGGGTGCGTGTGCGTGTGCGTGGGTGTATGCCCAAGATCCCGAGAGGAGAATGGAGGAGAAGGGATTGCAGTGTGACCATCCCTCCCCTCTGGGGAGTGATTTCTCGCTTTCTGTCTCTATGTCTCTGTCTTTCTGGTGAGCACACTCGCCCTATAGCGAAAACCTCTCAAAAAAAAAAGTCTTGCTTTGTTTTATTTGTTTGTTTTTATCCCAGTCTTCGCCCTTTTCAAGTTGGATTCATAGTTTTAAGAAGGATGCAGGAGGTTGGGGTACACATGTCCTGCAACCCTGTACAGATACGGTAAATAAATTCCTTTGTTTTATGCTCATGAAGAAATAGAGACATGGTCACAGAGAAAAATACTAAAATAGAGAGTTAACAGAGGGAAAAATATCAGAGCTCCCAGGCAGGGAATGAGTCTCTCCTTAGTATCTAGTATCTAGTTTTCTTTGTTTTGGTTTCTTGATTTTTTTTCCCCTTCCCTGCACTTACATATCTCACATGAGAAATTAAATCTCATCACGCATAGCCAGGGTAGTCTTTGAAGGAATTAGCATCCACATGTGGTTGCACTTCCTGGGTGTTTTCCATATCCCATTCCAGTGGTGAATTTTCTGTGTATGTCAGGAAGATGATAACAACCTTCCTCTTGCCAAAAGTCAGATATAAAGGGTGAATTTAACACAGAGATACTTTTTAACTCTTATATGTTTCATTTGTGTTGTACTTATATGTCGTATGTTATGTTTATGTGGCCAAGTCCTTAAGGAATTCCATTAAATTTAACATGTAAATAAAGAGCGCTCTTAGCATTTTATCCAAATGCTTTCAAGTTACGTGACTTAAGTAAATAAATCTACTACAAATTAAAAAATAATAATAATAAGGTTAAAGATGACTTCATAATTGTCAACCTAGGTTTTACCAATCAAACCACAAAATTGTTTTAGTATTATTGATTTAGTAAAAATTTCAGACTTAACAACTTAAGATAAATATCTAATCTTCATTATGGTCTACATATTTAACATGTTATAAAAAGTTAAATAAAAAAATAAGTAACTGACTTTCTGGTATCTTTTGGTATTTAAATAGCCCAGACATTGGTTTTTAAGATCTGGTTATTGTAAGTATAATGTTATAAAGTTTTCAGGTAATTTTAGAAATCACCCCCCAGGGGGATGGCCACGCTGCAATCCCTTCTCTTCCATTCTCCTCTCTGGATCTTGGGCAAGCACGTACACGTGCCCAGCAGGGGTTTCAGCTACCAGGTCCGGGACTCGAACCACAGTCAACTACATGGGAGTCCAGCGATGTAGCCATTACGCTAACTGCTGGTCCCAGCACAGTGTCTTAATCTCCGGGCGGGTGCCTGTGTGGCCATTAGTCGCCTTGTAGGTATGAAGGCTTCTCAATCTTTCCAGCTGCTGCCTTGGGACTTAGGAGTAGGAGGGATCACAGCAGGTCTAGGGAGAAATCACCCCCACCCCACTCCCCCCGGGGGTGATGGCCACGCCACAATCCCTTCTCTTCCATTCTCCTCTCGGGATCTTGGGCACGCATGTACACGCACCCTGCGTGAATTTTAAGCCACCAGGTCCAGAACTCAAACTGTGGTCGACTACACGGGAGTCCAGCGACATAGCCATTACACTAACTACTGGTCTTTTTTTTTTTTTTTTTTTTTTTTTTTTTTTAGCTATAGGGCACGTGCGCTCGCCAGACAGACAGAGAGAGAGAGACAGAAAGGGAGAAATCACCCCCCCGGCGGGGAATGACCACGCCGCAATCCCTTCTCCATTCTCCTCTCAGGATCTTGGGCATGCACGCACACGCACCCGGTGTGAGTTTTAAGCCACTGGGTCCGGGATGCGAACCACGGTCAACTACGTGGGAGTCCAGCTACATAGCCATTACGCTAACTGCTGATCCCTCCCGCTGGTCCCTTCTTATATCCTGGTTTCCCTGGGATGGTGTCCGCAGCCGTGTTGCGTGTGATTGGCTGTATGCATATTAGTGTTGCGTCCAGGTGTGATTAGTGTACACGCTGCCCCGACCACCCCCACTCTGCTGGTTGACATGTAAGCAATCCTTGTAGGTCAGAGCTGGGACTTTAGCTCCTAATTCATACAGGGTACTCACAGTTTACACCACCCGGCCCAGCCCAGGGTCCTTGTCTGTTGTCCATGGGTAACTGGATCACAGCACCCCAGTAATTCCACAGGGCCTAACAGGAAGACTCTGGTCCCAATGTACACCGCCAAATGGTTCCCCTTATCTCGTCTCTAGCCAGCATTGCGCTTACAAGACAATGTGATAAGGACCCCGATCAGCTAGGGAATTTGGGTGTGGAAGGTAAAAAGAAAAAAAGAAAGATTTCTACAGTAACAAGCTATTGCTCATTTAAAAATGGAGCCAATGGGGCTGGCAGGTGATGTGGGGGTTAAGGGCACTGGATTCCCACATGGCCAACCATGGTTCAAGTCCTGGACCTAGAGACTTGCTCTCTTTCTCTCTCTCGCTTGCTCTGTCCCTCTCTGGTCAAATAAAATGATTCTTTTCTATTTTTTGGAGAGGTTATTGCTATAGGGTGCGTGCGCTAGCCAGAAAGAGAGAAACAGAGAGACAGAAAGCAAGAAATCACCCTCCAGGGGGGACGGCCACGCCACAATCCCTTCTCCTCCATTCTCCTCTCAGGATCTTGGTCAAGCATGCACACGTGCTCAGCGTGAGTTTAAGCCACTGGGTCCATGGTCAATTACATGGGAGTCCAGTGACTTAGCCATTACGCCAACTGCTGGTCCCAAATAAAAGAATTATTTAAAAAAATAAAAGATGAAGTGGAGGATAATATGAATCATTGACCAGTTATGGGCCGTCGGTGCCAGAGTAGTCCTGGGCCTGTAGGTGAAGGACGGTGACTCAGGCCTCTCTGGCTTTCCCATCCTCTCACCCGGGTTTGGGCACAAACGGGAGGCAGTCAACAGATTAAGGAAGGCTTGTCTACACTTTCACCAGTGGGATAAGATCTGTCCATGTTGGGACCAGCAGATGGCCTAATGGTTACATCATGGACTCCCACGTAGTCAAGTCCCAGACCCAGTGGCTTAAAACTTACACCAGGCTGGGACCAGCAGTTAGTGTAATGGCTATGTTGCTGGACTCCCATGTAGTCGACCGCGGTTTGCATCCCGGACCCGTGGCTTAAAACTCACGCTGGGCGCGTGTGCGTGCACGCCCAAGATCCCGAGAGGAGAATGGAGGAGAAGGGATTGCAGCGTGGCCATCCCCCCTGGGGGTGATTTCTCGCTGTCTCTCTGTCTCTCTCTGTCTGTCTGGCGAGCGCATGCGCCCTATAGCAAAAACCTCTCAAAAAAAAAAAAAAAACTTACACCAGGCATGTGTGCGTGCATGCCCAAAATCCCAAGAGGAGAATGGAGGAGAAGGGATTGCTGCATGGCCATTCTGCAGGGGGGTGATTTCTCACCTCTTCATCTCTCCAGCAAGCACATGTGCCCTATAGCAAAAACCTTTGGGAAAAAAAAAAAATCTGTCCCTATTTCCTCCTCCAGCTGTTTACTTAACCACACACATGGCAAGCATTCGCAATGCTGTGTCCTCAACCCTAAGTACACAGGCCACGGCCTGAAAGCGAGTTCTGTCCTATGCTGGCTGTGTAGTTCTGGGCAATCAGCTTCCTCCTTAGCCTCACTTAACTCACCTGTGAAATGGGGATAATACCGACACATCAGTTCGCCAGGGCTGCTTTAACAGTATCGCAGAGTGGGTGGCTTAAACAATGTGAATGTATTTCCTCAGACTTCTGGAGGCTGGAAGGCAAGATCAAAGTGTTAGTGGGGCTGGTTTCTTCCGAAGCCCCCCTTGGCTTATAGATAGCCATCTTCTCCACTGTGTCCTCACTCGGTCATCCCTCCAAGTGGATATCTCCTTCCTTCCTTCCTTCCTTCCTTCCTTCCTTCCTTCCTTCCTTCCTTCCTTTCTTTCTTCTTTTTTTATTTGCTAGAGGACATGTGTTCTTACCAGAGAGACACAGAGCTGGAGAGGAGAAAGCACCCCTATGGGAAATGGTCAGAGCGTGATCTCTTCCTTCTCCTCTGTTTCTCTCTCCTCTTGGGATTTTGAGCACATACGGACTTGTGCCCAGTGTCCCAAGCCACCAGGTCCCAAGTTGAACCATGCTGTTGGCCATGTAGGATCTGGTTGCTTTAACCACCAGGCCATGGAACAACCCCTGTAGCTGTATTTTTTTTTTCCTTTGGTTAGTTTTCTTGCTATGGGGCATATGCGCTCACTAGAAACAGAGAGGGAAAGTGAGAAATCACCCCTGGGGGAATGCCCATGCTACAATCCCTTGTCCTTCATTCTTCTCTTGGGATTTGGGGCACGCATATACGTTCCCAGTGTGATTTTCAAGTTGCTGGGTTTGGGACTCCAACTCTGTCAGCCATGTGGGAATCCACTGCTTTAGCCACCACACCATCTTCTGGCCCCCAGTATCTGTATCTTAAAACCTTCTTTTGGGGCCAGCAGGTGGTGTGAAGGTTAAGGTGCAGGATCTTATATGGCTGGCTGCACGGTTAGAGGTCTAGACCCAGAGACTTGAAAATCATGCATGTGTGCCCAAAATCCCAAGAGAATAAGGGATTGCAGCGTGGCCATCCCTCCTGGGGGGTGACTTCTTACTGTCCCTCTTTCTCTCTCTGGGTCTCTTTTCTGCAAGTGCATGTGCCCTATAAAAAATTAGGAAAATAAAAGATAAAAGTATATTACCTTTTTCTTGTAGGCCTGTTGTTATCACCCTCCTGGTTATACTGTAAACTCTGAGGATTATCTCACACTTCCTGTGCCCCTCCCTGTCTCAGAGCACCGCAGTGAGGGCTCAGTAAAAAACAACCAGTCAAACCACAGGCCCCTCTGGTTTATTTCCAGGAACATTATCCTGAGAGGGCAGAGCGCCATCTAGTGACTGTTGTTATTAGACTAGGACAGTGTGAGATCAGAAAATCCCAGACCGCTACTTCCACGTCTTACCTATTTGATATTTGTATATGCAAAAACTAGTTGTCCTTTATATTTTTTTAAATTAAATGTTGTCTTATATTTGACAGCTTTATATATTAATGAAAACTTCAGCTAAGCTTTTATTTTCCTTTATTGCCAAGAGATTTCTGGTCTTCATATCATTAATCTCAGTAAAGATAATTTTATTTTTTTCTTTTCAAGTGAGAAATCACTCCCCAGGAGAGATGGCCATGCCACGATCCGTTACCCTCCATTCTCTTGTGCCTGATTTTGGACACAATGTACATATGCCCGGCGTGATTTTTAAGCCGCCAGGTTTTGGACTCAAACTGAAGTCTGCCAAAAATATAGAACGCTTCACGAATTTGCGTGTCATCCTTCTGCAGGGGCTGTGCTACTCTTCTCTGTATCGTTCCAACGTTAGTAAATGTGCTGCCGAAGCGAGCAGAAACATGACTATTTATAGAATGGGAAAACAATCATTGAAGGTATCATGCAATTACTGTTGACAATGGAATAAATATAAAGGCCATGAGAAATTCAGGAATCATAAAGCATCTATTTAGCATGAAAAATGTGCAGTATAGGGGCCAGCAGATGGCATGGTGATTAAGGTGCTGGACTCCCACATGGCTGACTGTGGTTTGAGCCTTGGAGCTTGGAATCACACCAAGCATGTTTGCCTGAGCGCTCAAACTCCCGAGGGAGAAGAGAGAGGAAAGGATTGCAGCATGGCCATTTCTCACTTTCACCCTCTGGCAAAAAACCTAAAGATAAAATATTTTTTAAATGTACCGTATAGGAACTGCAGGAATATTCTAGTACCGTGAAACTTATACTTAGGGTTCTTATACTCCAATGCCAAACAATTTAATTGCTAAGACTTTTGGTTTTTAGAGTTTTGTTTTGTTTTGTTTTTTTTTTTTTGTTATAGAATGTGTACACTTGCCAGACAGACAGAGAGAGATAGAGGGACAGGAAGAGAAAAGTCAACGCCCAGAGGGAATTGGTCATGAGGCAATCCCTTTCCCTCCATTCCTCTCCTGGGATTTTGGGCATGCACACACATAGACACATGTCCACATGAGTTTTAAGCCACTGGGTCCAGGACTCAAACTGTGATCGACCACATGGGAGTCCACTGCCTTAACTACTCCACCACCTGCTGTCCCTAACTGCTAAGTTTTAATAGTAAAACTACAGTAATACCAACTGATAAAAGTTTATTCTTAGGGCCAGTAGGTGGCATGGTGGTTAAGGCACTGGGCTCCCACATGGTTGACTGCAGTTCAAGTTCCTGAACTACTAGCTTGCTTTCTTACTTGCGTTCTCTCTCATCAAATTAAAAAAATAATAATAGGGGCCGGCAGGTGGCATGGTGGTTAAGGGCACTGGCCTCCTACATGGCAGACCACAGTTCAAGTCCCGGACCTGACAGCTTGCTTTCATGCTTTCCCTCTCTCTCGATCTGTCCCTCTCTGGTCAGATTTAAAAAAAAAAAAAAAAAAAAAAAAAAAAAATGGGGACCAGCAGTTGGCGTAACACCTATGTCGCTGGACTCCCAGGTAGTCAACAGCGGTTCGAGTCCTGGACCCAGTGGCTTGAACTTACACCAGGCGCATGTGCATGCATGCCCAAGATCCCAAGAGAATGGAGGAGAAGGGATTGCAGCATGGCTGTCCCCCCCGGGGGGGGGGTGATTTCTCGCTTTCTGTCTCTCTGTTTCTCTCTGTCTTTCTGGCGAGCACACGCGCCTTATAGCAACAACCTCTCCACACAAAAAAATAGTAAATAATAATAATATTCAATAGTAAAACTTTATTCTTAGGCCAGCCAGCAGTCTGGTGGTTGAGAGAAAGCTAGATTCCTTATGACCAAATGCATGGTTTGATAGGGGTCCCGGCGGCCTGACAAACTCCAGGCACGTGTACACATGTGCCCAAAATCCTGACAGGAGAAAGAAATGGAGAAGGGATTGTGGGATCATGGTATGACCATCCTCCATTGGGGGTGCTCTCTCTCTCTCTCTCTCATCTCTCCATAGGACACACACTCCCTCTGGCAACATTTTTATAAGTCTATTTTTATATCCCACAATTTTATTCTATGATAGAAATCTTCAACTCTGGCAGAGTATTGTTTTTTTTTTTAATTTTTATCTTTTATTTTTCTTTCTCAGATCAATTAAATTCACATTTTACATAAAGTCCTCATTATGTTGTATACAATATACATACATATATATATATATATATATATATATATATATATATATATATATATAGTTTTCAACAGAGAACTCTACAATTTTTTGGTGTTACATGTTTCTTCCCTTTGCCCCTCATGCCCACTCTCCACCACCCACTCCCCTCCCCTGCAGCCTCTGGCATCCACATTCATCCTTTCCACTATCATATCTTCAGATCTTTCTCCCTTTGCCAGAGTACAGTGCACATCAGTCAAGACAATATTACCATATACATTATCAACAGACAACTTTTCATTTTTGTGTCTATTAAGTGTGTTGTTTGCTCCCTGAATCCCTCCCCTCCGCCCTCCATCACTCACCCCCATCACCTCTCCCACACTGTCTCCAGCATCTGCAGCTGCCATCCCTGCCACCATACCCTCCAGTTCCCTCAGTTCGTTCGTTCTTTCTTTCTTTCTTTCTTTCTTTCTTTTTTTTTTCAATTATCAGCTCATACAGTCTTCAACAACAGGGAGCACAGATTCTACTCAGGGTTGGATTAAGGGTGGGTCCCGTGCAGTTCCGCAACTGCAGGTGAGTCTCCACAGAACACAGTTTCAGGAAAGCGGCTCTGTTAAGCAGAGATGGTTACCAGTTGATGCGGCACAGCATCCAACCTGTGACCACCGGGAATGGTGCTGTGGGGATCTGCAACGCGAGTCATCCTCGGGCATCTGGCCTCCCAAGAATGGCAGAATAGTTCCTGTTCTTCCCTGAGGTAATGCAGGGCTGGCAACCATCATCCTCTCACTGTCCATAGGCAGAGACAATCCTCCCATACAATATATTTCTCAATTGGTTTAAGACAGCTTAAGTTTCTTTCTGTTGCTTATAGTTTCAAGTTCTTAATCCTTGTTTTTGGCTTCAGCTTGCCGCCCGAGGCTGGCAGCCACGTGCAGGCGCAGGCGCAGGCCCGGCGGTCATGCGCTGGCCCGGTGGCCACGCACAGGCCCGGCAGCCACGCTCAGGCACGGCGGCCACTCGCAGGCGCAGGCCCGGCTGCCATGCACAGGTCCAGGGGCCACATGCAGGCGCAGGCCCGGCAGCCACGCTCAGGCACGGCGGCCACGCACAGGCTCAGGCCTGGCGGCCACACTCAGGCCCAGCAGCCACGCACAGGCTCAGGCCCGGGGGCCACGCGCAGGCCTGGCGGCCACACACAAGCACAGGCCCAGCAGCCACGCTCAGGCCCGGCGGCCACTCGCAGGTGCAGGCCCGGCGGCCACGCACAGGCGCAGGCCCAGCAGCCACACGCAGGCCCGGCGGCTCAGGCCCGGCGGCCACGCTCAGGCCTGGCGGCCACTCACAGGCCCAGGGGCCACGTGCTGGCCCGGCGGCCACACGCAGGCGCAGGCCCGGTGGTCACGCACAGGCCCGGGGGCCACACTCAGGCCCGGGGGCCACGCGCAGGCCCGGCGGCCACGCGCACAGGCCCAGCGGCCAAGCACAGGCGCAGGCCCGGTGGCCACGCCCAGACCTGGCGGCCCCGCTCAGGTCCGGCGGCCGCACGCAGGGGCAGGCCCGGCGGCCATGCGCCAGCCCGGCAGCCACCCACCAGCCCCCAGCGCGAATGGGAGCGGGTCCCCCTCGGGTGGGTCCCGCCCACCCACCCGGCCAAAGAAAGGAAGGACGGCAACCTCGGCCGATCGGCGCCGCTGGCGGCCCGCGTCGGCGCTGAGCCCACATAGTCTATTATCACTTATAAAATGTATTTTTTGGCCTCAATGAGATCATATGGTTTTTAAATCATTTTCTGGCTGTTAAATTCAGAGCATTCTCCATTCAGTGGAGTATTTGGGAGGTATTTATGTGTGAAATAAACAACGAACATGACTCTGGGCAGTGTGTTCCCCACAGATGAGAGAAGTCTGATACCCACTGACTGAGGAAAGCCCAGACTCGTCATTTACTACCAGGTTCAAAAAGTATGAGAATCTCGATTACCCCAGCATGTACGTGAGAAGCTGAAAAACCTGGTAAGAAGCAAGCAGCCTGGACAGGTGCCTTTTTTCAGATGGAAAGGTCATGGCTCACGCTGCAAGACAAATTCATGGCTGACCATGAGAAGGAGCAAGGGAAACAAAGTATTTGGGAGGCGCAGGTAAACATCTGGGTGGTTTCCGTTCCGTTTTCACGGGACCAGCATCACAAGGAGGCCCCTTAACCTGGGGGGCTCCTAGGGCACGGAACCCACAGGGCAGCTGCAGAGCCTGAGCGGTCCTGTGCCCACACTTCAGCCTGGAGAACCTTTCTGCCTCAGTTTTCCCCACTCTACAAAGCTCCTGGGCGACAATGGGCCCCCGTCGCCATGCCTGCTCCCTCCGAGGCAAACATCTGCCTGCACAGTGCCCAGGGTAGGGGATCCTCGGTGCCAGGTGAACGAGACTGCAGGGCAAGGGTCACGCAAGCAGCTCGGTGGCTACAGTGCTCGAGGGGCGGGAGGCGGGCACATCCGGTGGGCGAGTGGAGTGTGCCAAGGGAATCCGCAGCCGGCAGCGACCATCGGGGGGGGTGGCAACGCCAGCAGGGACAGGTCCTAGGGGGAGGACGGGGCACGGACGGGAAGGAGACAAAGGGGGAGGCTGTGCCGGCGGCCACGGCCACCCTCCACAGAAGACTGCAATGCTGGCCGCTCGCTCCCGCCGGCGCCCCACTGCCAGCCCCCGCCCTGCATCTAGGCCAAGCCCCCCGCCCCCGTCCTCACGGCACCCCGCACACTCCCAGCCTGACCCTGGCCCCTCGCCCACAGACCGGCCCCGCGCCTGCCCTGCACACACCTCCCGCGCCGCGCCCCCAGGAGCTAAGGGGGAGGGACGGGACGCACCTGAGCGGGCGGAGCGGGGGCAGGGGGCGGCCGAGCCCCAGAGTATTGTTCTTCACACTCAATTATCCTGCACCTGGCTAAAATGTGCACTTGTGGCCTATCTACTTAGAACCTATTATTTGCCAGACTCTCATTTGGGAACTGAGGGTAAAGAGAAGGGAAGGACTTGGCCTTTGTCCTCAGTGATTTTATCTTATGGGGGACAGGGTGGACACTGGCATATACATGATCAGAGTAGAGCATTAAAGTTGCTATGACGACATAGGAAGAATATGGGATTGTGTTTTGGGAGGTCTAGACCCTGAGATTTTTTCATTTTGTTTTTGTTTCTAAGGTTTTTGCATAGAGTGCATACACTCACTGGTGAGAAACAGAGACAGTGAGAGGGGAAGTGAGAAATCATCTCTCAAGGGGGATGGCCACACCACAAACCCTTCTCCTCCACTCTCCACCTGGGACTTTGGCCACATGCGCACATGGGCCTAATGTGATTTTCAGGCTGCCCAGTACAGAACTCGAACTGTGGTCAGGCATGTCGGAGTCCAGTGCTGTAACCACTACGCCACCTTCTCGCTTCTCCCCAAGTTTGTTTGTTTTTAAAGAAATAGTTATTTAATTTTATTTATTATCATTATTTTAAAAGTTTAACCAGAGAGAGAGAGAGAAAGGGAAAGTGAGAACTTAAGCCACCAGGTCCAGGACCCAACTGGTCAACCACGTGGGAATCCAGTGCCCCAACCACCACACCACCTGCCGACCCCAACCCCAAGTTTTTGATAGGCTCAGAAAACCCCTAAAAGGTGGTAAGTACTGAGTCTCACTAAGCAGAAATGCTTCCTGGAAGATGTCTTATCTAAATCTTTTTTTTTTTTTTTTTTTTTTTTTTTGAGAGGTTTTTTGCTATAGGGCGCGTGCGCTCGCCAGACAGACAGAGAGAGACAGGGAGACAGCGAGAAATTACCCCCCAGGGGGGATGGTCACGCCGCAATCCCCTCTCCTCCATTCTCCTCTCGGGATCTTGGGCACGCACACACACGCGCCCGGCGTGAGTTGTAAGCCACCGGGTCCGAGACGCGAACCGTGGTCGACTACGTGGGAGTCCAGCGACATAGCCATTACGCTAACTGCTGGTTCCCTCTTATCTAAATCTTAAGCTTATTTATTTTTCTGAGAAAGTACACGTGTGAGAGGGGAGACCACCCCCGACAGAGTCTCATCACCTCATCACCTCATAGGCCCCGCCCCGGAGCCCCCCAGCCAGTCAGGATCTCGAGCGCATGCTGCACACACCTGGCACGGTTCAGGCCAACTGAACCGAGCCCTCAGCTAGCATGTGGCTTTCAGTCCTGGAGTTCAGTGTGCTATCACTTGCACCACCCAGGCTGGCTCTAAATGAAGTCTTCCAGGGAGAATCAGCTGTGCATGAAATGGCTGAGGGGAGGGGACGGATGGGGAGGGCGATGGAAGGGCTGAACGGAAGGGAACAGTGGTTTCAGACCTTGGGGGCAGAACACGTGCAAGGGCCCTAAGAGGGGAACACATGGTCCACTGTGGATGTGGGACAGCACCAGCCGCTGCACTTACCTAGCGCCCACTTACAGATACTTACTGTACAGCACCCTCCCAGGTGGCCCCACACCCACCCTGCTGTCATCCATGTCTTTGTGCAGTGTCCTCCACAGAATAGGGGTGACCTGGGTAACCAAAAAGATACTGTGAAAACTATGGTGTGTGATGATGGTATTATGGCTCTATCATAAAATGCATCATCTTGCTTTTGTCTTGCTCTCTTTTAGATCATGCGCTTTGAAGGAAGCCAGATGCCACCCATCCTGTAAACCAGCTTAGTAAGAAACCGAGGCTTCGGGACCAGCAGTTAGCATAATGGCTATGTCGCTGGACTCCCACGTAGTCGACCGCAGTTCGAGTCCCGGACCCGGTGGCTTAAACTCATGCTGGGCGTGTGTGCGTGCGTGCCCAAGATCCCGAGAGGAGAATGGAGGAGAAGGGATTGCAGCATGGCCATCCCCCCTGGGGGGTGATTTCTTGCTTTCTGTCTCTCTATCTGGCGAGCACACGTGCCGTATAGCAAAAACCTCTGCAAAAAAAAAAAAAAGAAAAAAAGAAAAAAGAAACGGAGGCCTCTTGCCTAACGCCATTTGAATGTGGCTTATTGAAGACATATTAGACTCACTACCTCATCTTTTTTTTTTTTTGGTATAGGACACATGCTTGCTGGAAACACAGAGAGAGAGAAAGTAAGAAAGCATGCCCTGAGGGGATGGCCACACCACAGTCCCTTCTCCTTTCACCTCTCAGGATTTGGGGCATGCATACCCTATGCCTGGAGTGTTCTTTCAAGACACTGGGTCTAGGACTTAAACTGCAGTCAGCCCTGTGGGGAATCCAGTGCGCTAACCACCACACCACCGGCTGGCCGACTAGGTTTGCTTTTCAAGTCAAGTAAACTCGAGTCTCAAAAAGCTCACAAGCACCCAACCTTGCTATTATTCCTCTCCGCAGAGCCTCAGTTTTCCCATTCCATCAACTGCTTTTCCTCATTGCGTGATGGTTGTTGTTAATCGTGTAATTGCTCATTTTAACAGGTATTTCACCTGTTGCCCTTCCCTCCTTTTTTTTTTTTTTTTTTTTTGCAGAGGTTTTTCGCTATAGGGCGCGTGCGCTCGCCAGACAGACAGAGACAGACATAGAGACAGAAAGCGAGAAATCACCCCCCAGGGGGGATGGTCACGCCACAATCCCTTCTCCTCCATTCTCCTCTCGAGATCTTGGGCACGCACGCACACGCGCCCGGCGTGAGTTGTAAGCCACCAGGTCCGAGACGCGAACCGCGGTCGACTACGTGGGAGTCCAGCGACATAGCCATTACGCTAACTGCTGGTTCCCCCCTTCCCTCCTTTTTTAAAGAACTACTCCTAAAAACATCCAGAGGCAGGTGCAGTTTTATAATTTTCTCGCCACTTTCATCTTTGTTATCTTGACTTTGATTTCCATCATTACAGTCTTCCTTTCAACTTTGTTTTTTTTCTTGGATATAACAGGGTTAATAATTTAGGTAAAATTGCTTTGAAGCACAAACTTGCCAAGTAAACCATGGGCTGAAATAATCTGGTAACCGAGAGAATAACTGATGGCTCGAAACTGATATTCTCTGCTCCAGAGGGTGTCATTGAGCACATCAGTGAGTGCATTAGTTATTACAGAAAAACAAAATACTCCCCCAATTTAGCAACTTGAAATCATAAACATAGGGGCCAGCCGATGGCATAGTGGTTAAGGCATTGGAACACCACATGACCAATCACAGTTCAAATCCCAGACCTGGTGGCTTAAAACTCACCCAGGGTACGTGTGGGTGCACCCAAAATCCCAGGAGAAGAATGGAGAAGGGACTGCAGTGTAGCCAGGCCCCCTGGGCAATGTTTCCTCACTTATCTTCTCTCTGTCTCTCTCTCCAGTGAATGCATGTGCCTATGGAAAAACCCCCCCCAAAAAAAGGAAAAAAGTCATGAATACTTGCTATTTTACTCTATTTCTGTGCATCAGGAACCTGGAGTAACTTAAGTGAGTGGTTCTGGCTCAGGGTCTCTCAAGATATAGTTGGGGACCAGCAGTTGGCATAATGGCTATGTCTCTGGACTCCCATGTAGTCCCAGACCTGGTGGCTTAAAATTCATGCCGGGCACGTGTGCGTGCGTGCGTGCCCAAGATCCCAAGAGGAGAATGGAGGAAAAGGGATTGTAGTGTGGCCACCCCCCCCCCCCGGGGGGTGATTTCTTGCTTTCTGTCTCTCTGTCTCTCTGTCTTTCGGGTGAGTGCATGCACCCCATGGCAAAAACCTCTGGGGGAAAAAAAAAAAAAAAGATGATATAGTTGGGGGCCAGCCTGTGGTGTGGTGGTGAAGGCAGCTGGATCCCACACGCCTAACTCTGCTATTCGAGTCCTGGACCTGGTGACTTGGAAACACGCCAGGCGTGTGTGTGTGTGTCTGTGTGTGTCCAAAATCCCAAAAGGAGAAAGGGTTTCGGTGTGGCTATCTCCCAGGAGAGGAGGTGATTTCTCATTCTCTCTCTCTCTCTCTCTCTCTCCAGTGAGTGCAGACACCCTATAGCAAAAAAAAAAAAAAAAAAAAAAAAAAAAAAAGGACCAGCAGGTGGCATAGAGGTTAAGGCAGCTAGATCTCATATAGCCAACTGTGGGGTTTGAGTCCCTGCAAAAAATCTAAGGGAAAAATAAAAAGTGGACTTAGCGAAAGATCCATGGTAGTTTCACTGGAGATGGCTTCTTGGCTTTAAAACCTATTTTTTGTTGTTATTTTGTTCCATGAGTGAGAAAGGCAGTCTTGTCCCTGTGATCCACTCCCAGCTTCTGCCAGCCCTAGATCACGAGCACACATGTGCTCAGCACACTCAGAGAAGTGTCTGGATATGACCTGTAACCACGTGGATCCTCTGGGTCAGCCTTGTAGTACTTTACCAGTGCACCACCGCCTGGCCCTTAAGACCGTTTTAGTCTGCAAAGCACCAAAGGAAGCAGAAGGTGATGTGCAGAAGCCGTCACTGCTAAGTGAACTCTCCATTGCACCTGCAGGGATCACCAGGGAGGCGGCTCAGCTGCCTCGGCAGATGTTCAGTGTAGATGCTTGCTCACAGAACCAGTGGTGGTAACATGTCAAATAACTGACTCGCATCACACATTTGTTGAAATGCCTTCGGGGACTGAATATTAAACTATTGCTCATACATTTATTTTTCATACATTTATCTCAATAAATACTTACTGAGCTCTAAGGATGGGCAAGACTCAAGCCCTTGTAAAGTTTTGCTTTTTGTTTAAATGGGAGAAGACAGTAAACATATAAACAAAATAACAATGTCAGTCCAACCCATGGGGTGGCCTGGATCCCATATGACCAACCACACTATTGGAATCGCAGGCTAAGCAGCTTGAAAGAAACACACGCTGGGGGCTGGCAGGTGGCATGGTGTCGTTAGGCCGCTGGACTCCCACATGGCCAACTGTGGTTTGAGTTCGGACCTGGCGGCTTGCTTTCTCACTCTCTCTCTCTCTCTCTGGTCAAATTGAATAATAATAATAAAATAAAATAAATCTTAAAAGACAAAACACTGGTTGTGTGTGTATGTGTGTCCAGAACCCCAAAAGAAGAAAAAGAAGAAGGAATTATAGTATGACCATTCTCCATAAGGAGTGCTTTCTCCCTTCCACTCTGTGTCTCCATCTTGCGAGCGCACTCACTCTCTGGAAAATAAGAATAAAAATAATAATGTCAGGAAATCTTTTTTTTTTTTTTTTTTTTTTTTTCTTCTGGAGAGGTTTTCACTATAGGGTGTGTGCGCTTGCCAGAAAGATAGAGACAGACAGAAAGCCAGAAAGCAAGAAATCACCCCCAGGGGAGATGGCCACGCCGCAATCCCTTCTCCTCCATTCTCTTCTCGGGATCTTGGGCACGCATGCACACGCACCCAGCATGAGTTTAAGCCACTGGGTCTGGGACTCGAACTGCGGTCGACTACATGGGAGTCCAGCGACATAGCCGTTACGCCAACTGCTGGTCCCAATGTCAGGAAATCTCAAGTGTTTAGAAAAAAAGTAAAGCAGGGTAAGATACAATGTGTTGCTATTTTTGGAAGTCTGGCCAGAAAAGGTTTGTCTAAAGAGGTGACGTGGGAGCCATCTTAGTCACTTTAGGCTTACCCACACACTCAGAGATTGAAAACCTGACTCGCTCATAGTGACACAGGTGTCTGTAGTTTAGTGGCTGTCACTGCAGCTGAGAAGTGAGGGATGGGAAGACGGAGGACTGGTCCCTGTGGTAAATCTGGAGAGGGGAGCAGTAATCAAGTCAGAAATGGCTTTGTAGGCTACAATAACTAGTTTGGATTTTTTTCTGGAAGATAATAGGGAGCCACCGAAGAGTTCTAAATTGGGAAGTGACAGGATAAAGATGAGCAGATTAGAAACTGACTTTGGAAATAGTGAATCTAACCACCCTAAAGGCAGGGAAAAGTGGATTATAGGTTGTTGTAAAGACTGACAATAATCCAAATGGTCTAAAGAGGGAAAGGAGCTTGAAGGAAGTTGCCAGATTCACAAGCTATTAAGTATTAATAAAGGTGGAAAGGCAAAGGTTTTTTGGTTTTGTCTTAATATTTTTCTATAGGGGGCATGTGCTCACCAGAGACAGAGAAAGGGGGAAAGTGAGAAATTACCCCCAGGGAGGATGGCCACTCTATAATCCCTTCTCTTCCATTCTCCTCTTGGAATTTTGAGCACAGGCACACACACACCAGTGTGTTTCTCAAGCCACCAGGTCTGGGGCTCAAATTGCAGTCAGCTATGTGGGATCCAGCTTCCTTCACCATGATGCCATCCACTGGATCCACAAGGTTTGGCAGTTGTAGTGCAGAAGTGAGAATGACAGGGAGGGAGGTGGGGTCATTCACTCAATGGGAAAACAGAAAGTTTCTGGCAAGCAGCTGATGAATTCAGTTTGGGTCATGTTGAGTTTGAGGTGCCTAAAGGCCATCCAACTGACTATGTCAACAGGCAGGTCTGGGGCAGACCTGTGCCTAAGATACACAGGATTGAGTTATGAAAGGTATTTGAAACCAAGAAAGGTCAGCTAGGTCACCAATGTGGAGGGAAAAAGAAAGGGGCCAATGACAGCACAAAGAATACCAGCATTTATAGGATTGGCAGCAAGGAGCACAGAGTAATTAATCAGAACCATAGGGAAGAGTGAGATGTGGAGTGTTGTGATTTCATATCTCCATCTAGTCAAGTGGTCTGATACGCTGTGGAGGCCAGTCACTTCCCAGTCTTTGACTCTCTAGCAAAGCTTTCATTCATTCAACATATATATATATATTTTTTTGGAGAGGTTTTCGCTATAGGGCGCGTGCACTCGCCAGACAGACAGAGAGAGACATAGAGACAGAAAGTGAGAAATCACCCCCCGGGGGGATGGTCATGCCGCAATCCCTTCTCCTCCATTCTCCTCTTGGGATCTTGGGCACGCACGCACACGCGACCGGCGTGAGTTTTAAGCCACCGGGTCCGGGACACGAACCGCGGTCGACTACGTGGGAGTCCAGCGACATAGCCATTACGCTAACTGCTGGTTCCCCAACATTGTTTTTGTAAGAGAAATTTTTGCTATAGGGCATATGTACTCTCCAGAGAGAGACAGAGAGACAAAGTGAGAAATCATCCCCCATGGTGTTGAACATTCCACAATCCCTTCTCCATTCTCCTCTTGAGATTTTGGATATGCACGCACACAGGCCTGGTATGAATTTTAAGCCACCAGGTCTGAGACTTGGACCATAGTCGACTATGTGGGAATCCAGTGACATAACCATCATGCCATCTGCTGGTCCCCATTCAACATATTTTTGAGTCTGTACCATGTACCACTATTCTAGGTGCCAGAGACACATCAGTGATTAAAAAGTCCTAATTGGGGGACCAGCAGTTAGCGTAATGGCTATGTCACTGGACTCCCATGTAGTCGACCGCAGTTCGAGTCCCGGACCCGGCGGCTTAAACTCACGCCGGGCGCGTGTGCGTGCGTGCCCAGGATCCCGAGAGGAGAATGGAGGAGAAGGGATTGCGGCGTGGCCATCCCCCCTGGGGGGTGATTTCCTGCTTTCTATCTCTCTGTCTCTCTCTGTCTGGCTGGCGAGCGCACGCGCCCTATAGCAAAAACCTCTCCAAAAAAAAAAAAAAAAAAGTCCTAATTGGTAGAGCCTAAATTCTAGTGTGGGGAACAAACAATAAATAAACTTTAGAAAAATAAGGGGCCAGCAGGTGGCATGGTGGTTAAGGTGCTAGACTCCTACATGGTCAATCACAGTTTGAGTCCTGGACCTGGTGGCTTCAAAATCATACCAGGTGTGTGTGCCCAAAACCTGAGAGGAGAATGGAGTAGGAGGGATTAAAGTGTGATCATCCCCCTGGGGGGAGGTGTGATTTTTCACTTTCTGTGTCTCTCTGGCAAGCACACATGCCCTATGGCAAACACCTAAAATATATATATATATATATATATACATATATATATATATGTATGTGTATATATATATATATATACACACACACACACACATATATATATATACACACACACATATATTAAATATTAGAAGGTGGGATTGCTAAAAAAAAAATAAAAGTAAAGGGCATCATACTGTAGAGCATGTGAGCAATTTCCAATGGGGCAGTTAGGGGGAGGCCTCATTGAATTACCATTGAGGAAAAACTTGGTTTGCTAAGTAGATATCTGGGAGTAGAGCATTCTAGGCAGAAATTAAAACCAGCACAAAGTTCTTCAAGCAGGAGCAAATTTAGAAAATTGAAGTAGTGAGCAGAGTTAGGGTTACCAGGAAGTGAGGTTTTGGAAAAAAAATACGGGTGGGGACTCTGGTAGAATTTTTTTTAAAATAGATTTTTGCTGTAGGGTATATGCAGTAACTTCACGGGGGCAGTGGAGGCCACATACCAATTACTTCTCCACTCTCCTGTCAGGATTTTGCACATCCATGAACACGCACCCCTCAAACTACCAAGTGGGGGACTTGAACCCGGGTCGACTATGTAGGAGTCCAGTGCCTTAACCATCATACCACCTGCTGGCCCCCAGGCTTGTACCCTATGAACATAAAGAAAGCTATCTCCAGGGAGGAGCAGTAGGCATAATGGCTATGTCGCTGGACTCCCATGTAGTTAACCACGATTCAGGCCTCGGACCTGGTGGCTTAAACTCACGCCGAGCGCGTGTGTGTGCGTGTCCAAGATCCCGAGAGGAGAATGGAGAAGGGATTGCGGATAGCCATCGCCCCTGGGGGGTGATTTCTGTCTCTTTTGGAGAGGTTTTTGTTTTTGGTATAGGGCGCGTGCACTCACCAGACAGAGACAGACAGAGAGACGGAGAGCGAGAAATCACCCTCCAGGGGGGATGGCCACGCCGCAATCCCTTCTCCTCCTTTCTCCTCTTGGGATCTTGGGCACACATGCACACGCGCCCCGTGCTGAGTTTAAGCCACCAGGTCCAGGATTTGAACCGCGGTCACCTATGTGGGAGTCCAATGACATAGCCATTACGCTAACTGCTGGTCCCCTGGATTTCTGTTTCTTTCTGGCGAGCACACACGCCCTATACCCAAAATCTCTCCAAAACAAAACAAAAAAAAAAAAAAAGAAAAGAAAAGAAAAGAAAGCTATCGCCAAAGGAGCAGGTTGGGCTGCCTTTGCTCTGGCTGCTGGGGGAGGACCAGGAGCTCAGCCTTGCTAACGGTGATGTCTCGCAGGCTCCCAGCGGGCATGCCAAACAGGCACTGCCTAGTCCAGTGTGAAGCTTGCAGGGAAGCCTTGGCTGGAGCTGCAGGTTTTCCGCGCGTAGCTAAGAAAAGCCAGAGAGGAAGGGTACCCGCGTGCTTTCTGGGGCGCTCAGTACCCCGTGGGAAAGCAGGCGTGTTTGCGTGGGAGGCGTTTTACAACAGCCGGCCAGCGAAGGCCTTTCTGGGAAAGAGGCACATGCTTCCTCTGAGAGGCTGAGAGGGGGCCAACGCGCCGAAGATCCGGAGGCGAATCCCACCCCGGGTCAGGCCGAGCAAAGAGCTCGGAGGTGGCGGACCGGCTGGGCCCTGGTGCGTGCGTCCTGCACACTGCCCGAGGCCTGGCTCTTTCCTGGGCTTCCTGCCCTTTAGCGTGGTGACCCGCCAGCTGAAACCGAAACTCATCTGACGGGCACTTCCAGCTTCGTTCGAGAGCCGAGCGCACGGGGCCGGGATGCTGAGCTCACGGGCACTACAGGGCTCGAGTCCCGAAAAGCCGATCCGAGTAACTGGCAGGCTCGTACACCCCGCACAGTCACGACTCATGACAGGGAGGCC
Organism: Tupaia tana; assembly: GCA_026018925.1. Classification (NCBI taxonomy): domain Eukaryota; kingdom Metazoa; phylum Chordata; class Mammalia; order Scandentia; family Tupaiidae; genus Tupaia; species Tupaia tana. Next base: position 93,713,315 of record JAKSZU010000007.1, read on the forward strand.
GCAGGCTTCTCTACGCGCCGGGCGGCGGGCGGGCGGCCTCACCCGCGTCACTCTGAGGTAACAGCCTTTCTCTACAATCTCCCCACGGGGGCCCCGGGGCGGGAGGCCTCCCACACTACGGGTCGAAGGACGGATCACGTCACGTTGCGCGAACAAGGCCGGTCACGCGCCACAAAAGGGCTCGCAGGGCGGGACAACCCGCTGACTCTCTCCCTTGCTCCCATTGGCTGCGGTCGTCAGGCTCGCCTCTTCCACTGGCTACTGGGGAACCTCGTCCCGGCAAAAGCCCGCCCCCCTGGCGCGCGTGCGCACGTGTGGCGGGTCGTCCGCGCACTGAGCAGGCGCGGCCTCGTGTCGGCCGGACGGGGCGAGTGGGCGGCGCGCGCTGCGTCCCGGCGCTCGGCTTTCCCTCCGCCGGGCCCGCCCTCCGTCGCGGCGGCGCGGTGCATCCTGGGATAGGGAGCGATCTCCGAGCGAGGCAGCAAGATGGACGCGGGATTCTTCCGCGTAAGTAGAAGCGCGGGGATCTGGGGTAAGGCGAGGGACTGCTCGGTGAGACCTGACGGAGGCCTAAACCCCGGACTGAGTGGCCAGCGAAAGGAGGCGTTGGAGATCCTGAGGATCCCCGGTGCCGGCCGGCGCTCCCTCCTGCGCTGCGGCGAAGCCCGGTGCGCCCCTGCGCAGTCTCCTCCTCCGGGATCGTCCCCCCTACGCGGCGGCGACGGTGGCCGGAAAATGGCGGCGGGAATGGGCCAAAGCGGTACCTCGCTGCCCGCCTGCTGGCCGGGCCTGCAGACCGAGCGCCGCGCGTGCGGCCGGGTCCTGGGGCCTAGCGGAGCCGGGAGGAGGAAGTCCCTGGGGGGAGGCCGGAGGGAAGCCCCGGGGTGACTGGCGGCGGGAGGGCACCGACAGCGCGGTTCCGGAGCAGTGCCCGGGGAGAGCGTCTTGGGGTGAGCGGGGCAGGATGCAGCGTTTAGCGACTTCTTTTCATAAGCGGGCGTCCTCTCCATTCCCGTCCTCCCTCAGCCTCAGCTTCGCGAAGGGGCCGGGTCAGAGTTCGCCGTAGCTCCCGCCCAATTCGATACCCCTTCAGGGAGAGGAACTCAGATCATTTGAAACGTTTGGATCTGAGGCTCTCTGAGGGCCGGCGGTGCAACGAAAGTATGCGCCTGTGAAGAGGCAGGTTATAGTGAATCAACTCTCCTTCCCGCCCTCCAACCTCCTCCGCCCGCGCTTGTCCTCTATCGAGTCTGCTGGCCAAAGAGGTGTCTTTTGGCCTAGGCTCTCCTGGCCCTGCCCACCCGTCAGCTGCAGGTCGAGAAGTTACCTCGTTTTAGTTGGCCCTGGGGCCCAGCCATTATCGGCCTTGTGCTGGAGCCTGTTCCATATTCCACTCCTGTAGGGAATTAGCCCCAGGTCCGAATCTGGATGGGTGGGAAAGGACACCTAGGACTAGGGTTGAGCACCAGCGGTCCTTTAGTAATTTGCAAGTTTTTAAAAAGCACATTGGAACCATTTTGAGAACAGTTTGATCTAAGCCCCTATCACCACTTTTCTGTATTACTCTGCACTTCCTGGAGCTATTGGTGTGGGGATGGAGGGGATCTTCAAAGTTCCTAGGAAATGAGTTATGCAAAAAATCATGCTCGAATTTCTTTTTTCTTTTCTTTTTTTGCACCAAAGCAAATTAATTTCTTTTTCTAAGAGCTTTTTGGAGTTCCCTCATGCGTGTTTTTAAAAGGGAAAAGGGAAGGGCCAAGGCTTTAATAAAAATATTTGACACAACAAACCCGGAGTTGAAATTCTTAGAAGTTCCAACTGGTTTTTCATCAAAACATGCAGTATTATTTCAAATGTTTGACATAAGGTACCCAGTTATTCGTTCTTAAGTCATGCAGACAATTAGATAGCTAGGGAATGATAGTTTCACACTAGTGTAACACATTTTTATACTGTTGGTGATGAGGTGTCTGTTTTGTATTAGGTCATTGCAAGTCATGAACACATTTTTGCATAGAAAAACACGTCATGACTTTTCCAGCGAGCCAATAATTTCAAGGTATTTTGCAGTCAGTACTCAATATTTTCTATAATACAGAAGTATAATTTTGAAGCAGGTAAAAAAAAAAAAAGCCTCTCTTGATATTTATTTATCAAGTATTTCTCATAAAAAGGAGTTCCAGGGAACCAGCAGTTAGCATAATGGCTATGTCGCTGGACTCCCACGTAGTCGACCGCGGTTCGTGTCCCGGACCTGGTGGCTTAAAACTCACACTGGGCGCGTGTGCGTATGTGCCCAAGATCCCGAGAGGAGAATGGAGGAGAAGGGATTGCAGCGTGACCATCCCCCCTGGGGGGTGATTTCTCGCTTTCTCTCTCTGTCTCTCTCTGTCTGGCGAGTGCACGCGCCCTATAGCAAAAAACCTCTCCAAAAAAAAAAAAAAAAAAGGAGTTCCAGTAGAAAAAGAACAAGGAGAGCAGGTAGTTGAGCACATTTGAAAATGGAGTTTGCATTTGGTGTTGGTAAAAATCTGGGAAAGGGTGCAGTTTTAATATACTGCCTGCAATTCCTTAAACACAGGAGTTAACCAGATTTAAACTCTTGAGTTCAAATATTGGAGGGTGGTTATCTTTCTAGTACACTGCCAAGAAATATCTTTTTTTACTGAACTTCTGCCACGTGTTAGGTTATTTTATAGATAATCATTTCTGACATACACAGCAGTCCTACAAGGTAGGTTTCATTACCTTGTAGTTAACAAGTAAGGAAGCATCCTCTGAGAGGCTAAGTATCTTCTTGAGGTTTTTCTCAGCTAGGTTCTTGACCTTCCCAGACAAAACTTTTCTTGATCACTTTCCAAGAGACTGGCCAGCTTGGTGAACCAGTCAGTAGATTTCAGATCACCCAGCCAGTTATTTCCGTGTTTTAATTGGGCCAGTAAGAATGACAAAACAAGAGTCTAATTAGTGATGGTCTAAAGTATTATATGCTCTAATTTTTCCAAGTTCTTTGCTGGAGTTGAGTTTCTTAAGGCATATCTGTGTTTTTCATGAATTTGAAATTCTTGAAGTTGTGGGAAAACATGTCAGTTGTAGGTACTTTTCCCCCCCTTTTTCCCCTATGTTTATGTGTGTTGCCATAATAATTTTGCAAGCATACTGCTTCTGACCCTCAGAAAAGAGTGAAACCTTAAAAGTATTTCAGTGTGTCTCATTAATACAGAAAAGCCATATGGATTTACTAACATTAGGAGGTGTGAAAAGATACAAATCAAACTTAATATTGGGAGACATTAGCTTTTTGGTGTAAATGGCTACATTGTATTTGACTTACATGATCAGCATATATTAAATTAATAATTTTAAAATAGTCTAGTTTTCAAAATGTCAGTCATGTTGGGAAAGGAGTAAACATACTGCACCTGTGAATATTAGTGACGTTTCTGTTTGTTTGATTACCGTGTTTCAGCTGTAAAAGTCATAGTCATCATGGGTTAATAAAAGGTCAGAATTTAACTTTGAGCCCATAATTAAATGTTGTGCTTTTCTTCCTGCAGGGAACAAGTGCAGAACAGGATAATCGGTTCAGCAATAAACAGAAGAAACTACTGAAGCAGCTGAAATTTGCAGAATGCCTAGAAAAAAAGGTATTGTGGATGGGACTGTTTTGCATCTTTACATTTGCA
>JAKSZU010000007.1:94319500-94594500 GCA_026018925.1 Tupaia tana
GAAAACAGCGACATAACCTTACACCATCTTCTGGTCCCGTGTTTGTTTTTTTTTTTTTTTTTTTTTTACTGAAACACCTGTTCTACCATTATCTTTTGAAAGAAGGTGTGAATATTAAGTGGCTTGTGTTATGATAAGCCAGGAAAAGCTAGAGCCAGGACTAGAACATGGCTGTCACATCTCTAAATGAACTGTGTTAGCTGGCATGGCTTGGGGGGGTCCAGAGGCAGTCGTGTTTGTTTTATTATCACATCTGTGTGTAACAGCTTGTTTTTTTGTTTTTGTTTTTTTTTGCTAGTGTTGTTTTATGTTTTTGGCATGAATTCAGAAATTAACATTCTATTTGCTGTGCTTTATTGAGATAGGCAATGTTTTTATTAAAGTGTATTTGTGCTAATTAAATAAAGAGATTCATATCTCAGAATTCATATGAGGCAGTCTAATAACTGCATTTATTATTTATAGCAAATCTTCATAAATATTACATAAATGTGGTTAAAAGTTGCTTGGTCTCCTCTGTTAACATAATCTGAATAGAACTTTTCTAAGTGCCAGCCACAATAAATTTTAATTTACTTTGCTTTTGACTTTCTTAAAAATGGAATACGGTAGCTTTTAGAATCACATACCTCTGAATATAAATTTTTAATTTGCCAGAGGGCGTGTGCACCTGCCAGAGACAGCCGGGAGTGGGAGGAGTGAGAGAGCACCCCCACGGGCCCGGTCACACTGCAGGCCCTGCTCCTCCGCCTCTCCTTCCCATTGGGATTCTGTGCACCCACACACAGGCACCGCCAGGTCCAGGACTCAGGCCGCGTGGTTCGCTCTGTGGAGCCAGCCACCTTAACTGCCAGGCCACAGACTGGCCCCTGGATTCCTTAAAATGTCTGTGTCTAAGTATACCATCTTACTGCCCGAGAGTTCCCCTGGAGGACTTTAAACTTGCAAGTGCAGTTTCCAAAAACACAGAGAATAAGCCTCTAAATATGGTAAAACATCTTATGAGATACTTTATAGGCAGGTTGAGTGAAGTTTTTCTCAGTGTAGATAGTCGGGGCAGGAGCCAGCAAGTGGCGTGGTGGTGAAGACGCTGGACTCCCACATGGCTGACCACACTCAAGTCCCAGCCTTAGCAGCTTGCTTGCACATGCGCTCGCTCTCTCTCTCGCTGGTCAAATTGAAGAATAATAATAAAATAACTTTTATAAAATTAGTTAGGGCAAATAAATATGTGCACACAATATAAATACCAACAAATGAATAGTTTAGAAAATAAAGCACAGAGCAACCAGGAAGGAAGGGTGAGCAATCCCGCAGTGAGAGGGGCTTCCCGCGCAGCGCTGCTGCTGTCCTTAGCTGCGCGCTTCTGTGTGGACTTTGTTTTCCTTTTGAAACTCAATCACTGACTGCTGCCACCTGGGGGACAATTCTGGTAAAGTGCTGTTTCTTGGCAGGTGCGCGCGTCTGGCTGTTCATTGGTTTCATGTTGGCCTTTGGATCTCTGATTGCGTCCATGTGGATTCTCTTTGGAGGTTACGTTGCTAAAGGTAAGAGAAAGCACAGGCTCCATTTTATTTCAGTGGCATGCTGGAGTTTTGCATTAAAGTTGGTTATTTATTTTTCCAGAAGGTGTGTGCGCTTGAATAAAATGTCAGGTTTAGATTAAAATCATGGGTTTCCTGGGGCCGGCAGGGGACATGGAGGTCCGGGCACTGGGTCCCACGTGGCCAACCGCGCAGTCCCAGCCTTGCACCTGGCAGCCTGAAAATCAAGTATGTGCATGCCCAGAGTCCTGAGAGGAGAGGAGGGGACGGCTGCAATGTGACCACCCCTGCTGGGGACGAGTTCTCACTTTCCCTTTTTCTCCATCTATCTCTGGCAAGTACATATGCCTTATAATAAAATAAATAAATATATAATGGTTTTTCTAAATTGTTATCAAAATTATTTAAAACTTACTGATAGGAATAATAGGCACTTAAATATGTTAGCATTTTTCTATTATTTATAAAACTTATTACTAAAATCATATTATTAAAATTGTAGAAATAGAAGAAATAAAAGAAACTATAATAATAATCTCGTAACTCTTAATTTTTGTTTCACAGAGCTCTTTGCTATAGGACACATGTGCTCACCAGAGAGACAGAGAGAAGATGGTCAGTCGCTTCTCTTCCATTCTCCTCTCAGGATTTTGGGCATGCACACACATAAGCCTGGTGTGAGTTTCAAACCTCCAGGTCCAGCTCTCGAATCGCAGTCAGCCATGTGGGAGTCCAGCAGCACAGTCAGCTCGCCATCTGCTCTTAATTTTTTTTTTTTCTGATACAGTCATGAAATAGTTTAATCAAAATAGCAGATGAGAACAATGTAATTTAGCTCAGTTCTTCATGGACAAAATTCTTGAACTTGAAAATATGACAAATTACATATTTATACTGCGACAATTTCTTTCTTTTTTTTTTTTTTTGGAGAGGTTTTCACTATAAGGCGCGTGCGCTCGCCAGATAGACAGAGACAGACATATAGACAGAAAGCGAGAAATCACCCCCCAGGGGGGATGGCCACGCCGCAATCCCTTCTCCTCCATTCTCCTCTTGGGATCTTGGGCACACACGCACACGCGCCCAGCGTGAGTTTTAAGCCATCGGGTCTGGGATGCGAACTGCGGTCAACTACGTGGGATTCCAGCGACATAGCCATTACGCTAACTGCTGGTTCCCTTCTGCGACAATTTCTGAGACAAAGCATGCTGGACTCCCATGTAGTCGAGTCCCGGACCTGGTGGCTTAAACTCATGCTGGGTGCGTGTGCGTGCGTGCCCAAGATCCCAAGAGGAGAATGGAGGAGAAGGGATTGCGGTGTGGCCATCCCCCCCTGGGGGGTGATTTCTCGCTTTCTGTCTTTCTGGTGAGCGCACGTGCCCTATAGCAAAAACCTCTCCCCCCCCCAAAAAAAATAGCATTATTAATACAGAGTTTACTGACAGCGGTGCTGTCGGTCATGTGGAATCCAGCAGCTTTAACCCCAGGCCATGGAGCTGGCCCAAATTCTTGCTGTCTCATCTAGCATATTAAAAGTCATCTCTTGTTGCTAAAGAATCTTTGTCATCATATTTTGAAAACAAAAAAATGACTTTAATCATGTGAATTGCACAATACTTGCTCATTATAGAAAGCTGAGAGTAGGGCCAGCATGTGGCGTGGTGGTTGAGGCGTTGGACTCCCACATGGTCCCATGGTTCGAGTCTTGACCCTGCTTATTTTCTCACTTCCCTCTATCTCACTCACTCTCCCTCTCTCTCTCTGGTGAGCACATATGTGTGCCCAATAGCAAATTTTTAAATAATAGTAAAATTAAATAAATAATTCATTTTTAAAAATTTTTTGAGAGATTTTTGCTGTAGGGTGTGTGTGCTTGCCAGAGAGATAGAGAGCAAGAGATCATCCCCCAGGGAGGACGGCCAGATCACAATCCCTTTTCCTCTGTTCTCCTCTTGGGATTTGGGGCGTACATGCGCCTGGTGTGTTTTAAGCCACCGGGTCCGGAACTTGAACTGTGGTCGGCTAGGTGGGAGTCCAGCAACATAACCACTGTGCGAACTCTTATGTCCCAAAATAAATAATTCTTTAAAAGATAAAGAAAACTGAGAATATGAAAGAACTCAAAAAATAAATAAATAAAATGACTGATAATTCTTTTTTTAAAGATTGCTTTCTCTCTTTTAAATAAAATAATTTTAATTATTTAACTATTAATAATAATTTTTATTATTTAACTTATTTATTTAAGTTTGACCAGAGGGGCTGAGCTAGAGAGATAGACAGAGAGAGGGAAAGTGAGAAAGCAAGCTGCCAAGTCTGGGACTTAAATCACAGTCAGCCATGTGGGAGTCAAACACCCTCAACCACCATGCCACCTGCCAGCCCCAGAACTATTTACTTTTTTATCATTATTATTTTTTTTTAATTTGCTACAGGGCACATGTGCTCACTAGAGTGAGAGAGAGAAATTTAGAGAGCAAGCTGCCAAGTCTAGGACTCGATTTGTGGTCAGCTATGTGGGAATCCAGCATCTTAGCCACCAAGCCACCTGCTGACCCCTTGATAATTCTTTTTCATACACAACTATTTTTTTAAATTTTATTTATGATTATCATTATTGTTATTTTCAATTTGACTAGAGAGAGACAGGGAGAGAAAAAGAGGGAAAGTGAGAAAGCAACCCCTCGGGTCCAGGACTCAAACTGGTCCAGCACTTTAACCACTATGCCACCTGCTGGTCTCCATACACAACTATTAATACAGAATCCCCTTTTATAGGAAAGTCTTTATCTTACAGAATTTCTAAAGGAATTATTTAATCTAATTTTATTTTATTTTGATGAGAGAGGGACAGAGTGAGAGAGAGTGAGAGAGGGAAAGTGAGAAAGCAAGTCAGCAGGTCTGGGACTCAAACCGTGGTCAGCCATTTGGGAATGTTCAGTACTCTTAATCACCACACCAGCCGTCTTAAAGAATTTTAAGTTTTTCCAAAGGCTTTTGGAACAAGGTTATACTTCGAACACTGTTAGCAGTTCTGTCATTGTATGGAGGTGCCTTTATACTGACATTTGGATGAGCCATCTTGGTGATAGTGGTTATTTACTGTGGAATACTAGTTACGGCCTGTTCAAAATGTGCAGACCAACAGTTACACTTGCCTGTTTGGGGTTTTTCTTGAGTCTGTTTATTTCATGAATGAGAGAGAGACAGCCCCGACAGGGTCTTGCTGCTGTGAGCCAGCCCTGGCCCATGGGCACACGTGTCCCGCGTCCTCAGGGAGGTCTCTGGATACGAACCTGGGACCCTTTCATGTGCGTCAGTCTTGCAGAACCTCACATTTTACTGCTGGACCACCATCCCCCAACGGTCATGTTACTCAGATTAATGTGAAGCTGTTCTGAGATGAGACAAAGCTCACAGCTCTGTCTCTTCTATCATGTCTCTGGAATTGTCGGCTCCGATAGTAGAAATTTAGGAGAATTTTCATTTTAATCCCAAACACAATCAGAACGAAATATTCCCTCTTCAGTCTTTCTCATCCTCGGTAATGGCTACCCTATACTTCCAGATGGTTAGGCCAAAACCTGGAGTGGCTGAGGCCTGCCAGAGATGACCTCTCTTTCTTACCCCTCGCATCCAGCCCACGAGCAACTTGCGTGCTCTGCTGAGAAGCACATCTGGATCCAACCTCTCCGCACTGTCTGCTGCTGCTACTCCGCTTCATCTGCAGCGACTCGCCTGATGTCCGGCGAGAGCCTCCAGCGGGTTCCTCTGTTTCTCTTATTGCCCTCTTGAACCTGCTCTTTTCTTTTTTTTGGAGAGGTTTTTGCCATAGGGCGTGTGCGCTCGCCAGACAGACAGAGAGAGACAGAGAGACAGAAAGCGAGAAATCACCCCGCAGGGGGGGAATGGCCATGCCGCAATCCCTTCTCCTCCATTCTCCTCTCGGGATCTTGGGCATGTGCGCACACGCGCCCGGCGTGAGTTTAAGCCGCCGGGTCCGGGACTCGAACCACGAACATACGTCGCTGGACTCCCATGTAGTCGACCGCGGTTCGAGTCCCGGACCCGGCGGCTTAAACTCACACCGGGAGCGTGTGCGCACATGCCCAAGATCCCGAGAGGAGAATGGAGGAGAAGGGATTGCGGCATGGCCATCCCCCCTGGGGGGTGATTTCTTGCTTTCTGTCTTTCCGTCTGGTGAGCGCACACGCCCTATAGCAAAAACCTCCAAATAAAAAAATCTGCTCTTACCAGGGCAGCCGCGTTACATTATGTCAGCTGGTGTCACCTTTTCTGCTTGAACCCTCCAACGGCTTCTCATCTCACTCGGGAAAGACCAGAGTCCTCGCTGTGTCACTGCCCTCCCCTTGCCCTGTCTCCTGTTTTCCTCCTTTGTCCATGTGGCCGTCCCTCCGCCGTGTTGGCCTGCAGTCAGCTCAGGGCCTCTGCACTCGCCTGTGCTCCTGCCCAGCCCCCGCTCATACGCCCTCCATGCTTACCCCACCACCCTCACGAGGCCTCCCCCTCCATGTCAGATGGCATCACCTGCTGCGCTTCCTCCCCTCCTACCGTGTGTTCTCCTGTCTGTTCTGCGTGTGGCCCCGCTCTGTGAGGGCCAAAACCAGGCCTGCTTTGTTTATCGCTGTGTCCTGGGCACGTTAAACAGTGCCAGCCCCGAGCACGCCCTCAGGAAATACTCCTGGGGTGAGTGAAGGGGGCTGTTCGCTAGGCCGACGCCAGGCTGGTGTGTGTGCTGCCGTTTATTCATGCCGGCCGTGGTTGCCGGGAGTCAGCTAAGCCAGGCAGGTCAACTGGTATTTGCCGGTATATCTGGAACTAAATGTTTCGAGATCATAAACTTTAAATATTGTACTTACTTTTCCAGAAAAAGCTGTAGTGTACCCTGGAATTGCTGTATTTTTCCAGAATGCCTTCATCTTTTTTGGGTAAGTTTCTTTTTTCATTCTTCATCTTTATTTTTTTTAAAGAATGATTTATTTAATTTTATTTATCACTATTATTATTTTAAAATTGCTATAGGGTACACATGCTCACGAGAGAGAGAGAGGAAATGAGAAAGCAAGCCACCAGGTCTGGGACTCAAACCATGGTTGTTCATATGGGAGTCCAGTGCCCCAACCACCATGCCATCTGCTGGCCCCCTTCATCTTATCTTTAGAAAAAATAAAAAACAGTAGTTTATTTTATATTATTTACTATACTAGTTGCCCAGCTTACCCCTGTCTAGTGGTCCTCCTCCATGTCACTTTCGTGGGTTTTTGAGAAGGATAGTTTCATGTACGGATTGGCCTGCTGCTAACCTTGAAAACATACATTCATTGTTAAAATTGCCTCCACCTCTTTTATGAACAACTGACCCACACAGATTTGGTTATGTAACACTGACAGTGTTCCTTCTAAACCTGGACCTCCAACAGTTGCTGCAGCAGTTTGAATATGTCCTCCCAGAATTCACGTGCTGAGCCACTGTGGTGGGATGGAGACAGTAAGAACTGCGACTGTGGGGCAAAGATGGGGCCTTTGGGAAGAGAGTAGTTGAAGGTTATTAGGTAGTGCCCCTGTGATTTGCGAGAGGGGCTGAGACCAAAACAGGTGTGTGTACGTGTGTGTGCGCGTGTGTGGATGCGTTCTGTGTGTGTTTGTGCGTGTGTGTGTGCGTGTGTGGATGCGTTCTGTGTGCATGTTTGTGTGTATGTGTGCATGTGTGTGGATGCGTTTTGTGTGCGCGCGTGTGCGTATCTGTGCGTGTGTGTGGATGCGTTCTGTGTGCGTGTGTGTGTGTGGATACGTTCTGTGTGCGTGTGTTTGGTGTGTGTGGATGCATTCTGTGTGCGTGTGTGTGGATGTATTGTGCATGCGTGTGTGTGGATGTATTGTGCATGCGTGTGTGTGTTCAGTGTGTGTCAGAAAGCCCATGCGCTCACCGGAGAGGAGGAGCGCCCCGTCGCACTGCAGTCCCCCCTCCTTTATTTCTCCCCCTGTTGGATTTGGGGCACATACACGTGCCTGCTGTGTTTTTCAAGCTGCCGGGGTCAGGACTTGAACCGCTGTTGACCATGTGGGATTTGGCTCCCCTAACTAGGCTATGGGCTGGCCTATAGAACACTTTTTTTTTTCTGGAGAGGTTTCTGCTATAGGGCACATGTGCTCGCCAAAAAGACAGACAGAGAGACAGAAAGCGAGAAATCACCCCAGGAGGGATGGCCGCACCACAATCCCTTCTCCTCCATTCTCCTCTTGGGATCTTGGGCACACACGCACACGCGCCCAGCGTGAATTTAAGCCACCGCGTCCGGGACTCGAACCACAGATGACCACGTGGGAGTCCAGTGACAGCCATTATGCCAATTGCTGGTCCCCCTGCTTCTAAGGATTTTGGGCACGCATGCATATGCGCCCAGAGAGAATTTCAAGCTGCCAGATCTAGGACTTGACCCATGGTTGGCCATGTGGGGGTCTGGCTGCTTAAAACCTTAAAATTTGGTTCCCTAGTACATTTATGGTTTTTCCGTCCTTTGCCGTTAGAATTTAAGGGTGAGATTTGCGGAATGGAGGAGATGCCCTGATGTTACCCTTCTGCTACAGTTACAATAACAAGATTACTAACTCGTTACCCTGAAACCTTAAAGAGGGAAAATGGGGAATCACCCCCGGGGGATGGCCATGCTGCAGTCCCTTCTCCTCCATTCTCATGGGATTTTGGGCGCACACGCACATGTGCCCAGTGAGAGTTTCAAGCTGCCATATCTGGGACTTGACCTGCAGTTGGCCATGTGGGAGTTCAGCACCTTAACCACCTGCTGACCCAGCATGTAGATACTTTAAAAAAATTTTTGATTATATTTTTTATTATTATTATTTTAAAATTTGCAGTGGGGCATGCACACTCACCAGAGTGAGATGGGGAAGAGGGAAGTGAAAAAGCAAGCCACCAGGTCTGGGACTCAAACTGTAGTCGGCCGTGTGGAGTTGAGCATCCCAACCACCATGCCACCTGCTGGTCCCTAGACACATTTCTTATCAGAATGTTTGTCATCCAGCCTTTGCTGTGCATCTCCCCATCTCAGCAGCTCACATGTCCCTGCTGTCCCCAGATGCAGGTAGTCATCTGACGCCCTGTTTTTCCTCCCCAGAGGACTGGTGTTCAAGTTCGGCCGCACTGAAGACTTGTGGCAGTGAGGCCACGATGCCCTGCGGCCCCGCAGCCGGCGTGGGCTTTTGTACTGCTCCTTCTCAGTCTTTTGTAACGCCATTTTCTAAACTTATTTTTGAGTGTAGTTTTGGCTTAAAGTGTAATACGGAAATCATGAGTGCGCCCTATTTAAACAACAACAGAAATCCATTGTGTGCATTGGAGGAACTACAAAATGGTAAAGGAAACTATTTCACAGGAGGTATTTGTCAAGCTTAATCATGGTATAATTTGTAAAAATAAAAAGAAACTAATCGATAGGAGCGTTTGTCATATCTGCAGTCCACAACCGCAGTGGAAGTTCTCTGAAGGTTGAATATGTTTATCTAAATGTGGTCTCTTATGTGTCAAATGTTAAATGAAATATAAACCTTTTCTTGTTTTTAAAAACTACTCATTGTTCAGAATTCTTTCCCACTATACTTAGCATTTGGTTCATATAGTTTTACAAAATTTCTGTGAACACAGTGGCGTAAGTAGCTCTCAGGGGTCTCCCCAGGGCTGAGTGAATGTGCCGAGGAGAGAAGCCACCGGGGGCCTGGTGTCCCGTCTGAGGGGCTCTCTTGCATTGTGCCACTGAGTCGGGCAGGGGATGTGGCTCAGCCGGGGCATGTGCGACACTGACACGACCCCCGCCCCTTCCACCATGGAAGAAAGGAGGAAAAGGACTGGGCCGGGACCGAGAGCTGGACTCTGTGTTTCTCCTCTGGGTTCTGCCTGCTCAGCTCAGGACGGACCTGCAAGGTGGGTTCCCGTTACCATGTGAGCTGCCAGGGACGCCCGTCGGTGCCTCTCGGGAGCTCTCACTCCCTCAGGGCTGGCAAACAGGTTACGTATTTTTCAGACCTACAGCTTGCAACGCAGTGTTTCGTAAGATGGGTTCCTGCTAGTCCTTCATTAGGCGCAGAAGATATTGGGGGTGACTTAGCTGTGTGGCCCTCCTTCCCATCAGCCAGCGTGTGTGTGAGTGGGTCAGAGTGATGCGATTGCTGCCATCCCACGTGAAATCACTTGTGCCTTTTCGTGCTCACTCACGAGATCCATGGCACGTGAGCATTTTGGAGGGGGTCTTAGAGGTTGAAATCTACCCTCTTTCTATCCAGGAGGGAGCCTAGGCCATGGAAATGTTAAGTGATCTCCTCGAGAAAAGAGAACTGTGCTTTGGTCTGTTTTTAAGGCTTTGCCATAGGGCACATGCACTTTCTGGAGAGGGAAAGTGAGAAATCACCCCCGGGGCTGGCCCTGTGCTGTCCTTTACCCTTCATTCTCCTCCTGGAATTTCGGGCACATTCACACGCCCCTAGCATGATTGTCAAGCAGCTGAGTCTGGGAGTCAGATCGCAGTGGGCCATGTGGGAATCCAGCACCTTAACCACCACCCCACCTGCTGGCCCCAGAGCTGTGTGGCCTCCACCCACGGTCGGCCGCAGCCTTCCCCCTGTGCTCTCAGCGTGCTTGGGTGCCGGCCACCTGGCCACCGCTGGAGTGGGAGCGGCTGTCTGCCAGGACAACAGGCAACTCTGGCTGCCCGTGCCGTCTCCGCTCTGCTGCTGTGACGAGAAGTAGTGGGGGAGCACACTTTGTGAGGCCGGAGGAGGGAGCAGAGTTGTCAGTAAAATGGAACCAAAACCTCGTGCTGTATCCGCAGCCAAGAAAATGCTGACAGCAAAATCCTTAATGGAACCATTTATTTGAAGCTGTTACTCAGTTACCTCTTAAACAAGCGTCTAGTCTGTTACTGTGATAGCAGTTTTATCTGCGGCCTTGTTTCATTGTGTGTCAGGAGGTGTGGCTGTAACGGGCGCTCGTTCCATACAGAGTGGGCAGCAGTGAAAGGACGTCTTGTTTTCTTAGATTTTCTTGTTTTTCGTAGATGCTTTGCTTAAAATCCAACAGCCAGGTGAGGGAACTGTAAGACCAAAGCAGACACGTTTACTTGCTCAGACTTAAAGTCCGTGTACCTGACGGTGCTGACCTGATCTCTTGAAACTTTTTTTTAAGGGTTCTACCATAGGGCATGTGAGCTCACTGAAGACAGACAGAGACCATGAGAAAGTGAAATCACTCCCAGAGGGGATGGCCATGCCATAATCCCCTCTCTCCCATTCTCCTCTTGGGATTTTGAGCACGCACACTCGTGCACCTGGTATGATTTTCAAGATCCCAGGTCCAGGACTTGAACCTTGGTCAGAACCTTGTGAGAATCCAGCACCTTAACCACCAGGCCATCTGCTGACCAATCTCTTGAAGACTATGTTAACCCAAGTGTCTCATCACAAAGACTCTAAGAGGTTTTTTAATAAAATTAGAATTGGAAGAGGATAGGCCTTATTTGGTAGGGTTACCATGAATCCTTCATTAAACACAAAATACATTTGAGTTGATTTAAACGTGGTCTCCTCTCTTCCACACGAGCCATCATTACCTGCCAGTCTGCAATCCTCATTGAATACTGCCTGGTTAGACTGGTTACGTGGGCCCCTAGAGTCATCTGGCTTTTGCTTGAATGCCTCTAACGACAGGAGGCTGTTACCATGAACGTAGCCCGTCCTGTCTTGCAGAGTTTGAATGGTTAGACATTTGTATTGCATACCCCGCTGTGCCTCGGTAAAGTCTTTGGAGAAGCATAGAGAAAAATGTCCTTGTCTACATGCCAGGCTTCAAAGTGTCTGATGAGTGTTCACGGGTCTCCTTTGGGTCTGGTCTTCTGCAAGCTGAATGTACCCTGAGCTCTCGGTGCCACATCACTGCCTGTCACTCACTGTGTTGAGTGACCTCGGATCCCAGAATTCTCAAACCGGAAATCAAGGCAGCCAGTACCACGTGGGGTGTTTTCAGTGCATCAGTCAGGGTGCTAACATTTCAGACCTTACCTCCTTCAAACCCTCACAGCACCCAGCCAGAGCTACTATTTTATTGTAAGAATTATTTGATTTAACTTTGTTTATTTTAATTTGGTCAGAGAGGGACAGAGAGAGGGAAAGTGAGAAAGTCAGCTGCCAGGTCCAGGACTTGAACCACAGTTACCTATGTGAGAGTCCAGCATACTTAACCACCACGCCGCACTGGCCCCGGAGTTCCTGTCATTATCTCCATATCACAGATGGGGAGAGTGAAGACCTACGCGGTCACAGACACGGTGAAGCCAGGTCATTCTAGAGCACATACTCTTACAGTACGGGATCTGATTCCTTTCCTTTAAGTTTTCGCCATAGGGCGTGTGTGAGACACAGAGGGAAAGTGAGGAATCACCCCACACGCACAACCCCGTCTATCCTTCTGTCTGGATTTCAGGCACGCACACCCTCGCGCGGCGTGATTTCTCAGCCACCGGGTCCAGGGCTAGAACCGTGGTCAGCCACATGGGGGCCCAACACTTCAACCACCACGTCCCTTGCTGGCCCCTGATTTCATTTGATAAATGAAAGTAAACCCCAGAAAAGTCAAACGATCTGCCCTGGGGCACCAGCCTGCCTGTGGGTGACCTGGGACTAGAACTCAGATCTCCCTCCTGGGCAAGAACGCTCTTGGCTGGGCCTCGTGGTGGCTGGGGCAGTCCATGAGCAGACAGCTCACCCATCTGCCTACGTAAGCACTGGCTCGCCTCCTTTTGGCTGGACAAGCATTTATTGGTCCCTTGCTGTGTGTCTAGAACATTTCTTTTAAATCAGAAGTGGGTGAAACCAGTGTGACAAGGCTAGGTTTTTTAAACTGCATAAAACTGCAAGAGGAACTGAACAGCTGGTTATGTTCTCATGCCAAAACAGTAGTGGTGTTTATATTTCTTGGCAGTGTGATCATTTTAAATAAACTGCACATGCTTGTTGAGAAGCCCGAGGACGATCTTCGGTGTATTGCAGCCGTCTCAGAACCCACCCTGCGTGCCTCTCCTGTCATCCTACGTAGCGCTAAACCTTTCTCTTCTGCTGTAGCACACATCTGTTCTCCAGAGACAGAGACAGCGAGAGAGCCCCTCAGGATGGCCATGCCATGCTGCAGTCCCTTCTCCAGTGTCGTCTCAGGACTTGGGGCACAGATGCACACATGCCCCGTGTGGCTTTCAAGATGCCGGGTCTGGGCCGACCGCAGAGTTGGTCTTGGTAAACCAGCTGCCTTAACCTCCATGCCACCGGCCAGCCCGAAAACTGACTCTGCATTGTTTCCTCACTTGGACTTTCAGGAGCTTCCCATTGCCTGGAGGGGGAAACCCAGTGGCTCTGGCCACCGTCAGCCTCTTCCTAAGCTCCTGAGCCTGGCTGCTCTGTGTCCTCTGTCCCTGCTCACCGTCTCCTCCTGCCTGGAATACGCTCCACTCCCTCTGCTCAGCCACGCTCAGCCTGGCTCCGAGTTCCTGCTCCCCTGGGCTCCCAACGCCAGGGTCTCTCCCTTCTAGAATTCCAGCAGCTACCGCCAGGATTGCTTATTATTTAACGGGCCCGTGCACATAGGAAGACCCAGCCCCTAACAAAGTCGTTAAGCTCCTTGTCTGTCCTGCACGTGACTCACAACAGGGGATAGCTCAAAGTGGTCACCGGAAACATTCCATGTTGAGAAAGATTCATAGTGGATTTTTTTTTTTTTGAGAGAGAGATTTTGCTCTAGGGCATGTGTGCTGGCCAGAGAGACAGAGACAGAAGGTGAGAAATCACCTTCCCAGGAGGGATGGCCACATCACAGTCCCTTCCCCATTCTCCTATTGGGATTTTGGGCACGCACACACATGCACCAGGTGTGAGTTTAAAGCACCGGGTCCAAGACGTCAACCACGGTGAATGGTGAGAGAGTTCAGCGACGTAACCACTAGGCCATCTGCTGGTCCTAGTGTGGAATTAGTTCCTAAAAGTGGATGGCAGTGAGTCCTTGAGCTCTGCAAAGCTTAAAGTAAAACCCATGGTTTATCACATTGAAATGAGAAATTGAAGGAAGCACTTGATTCTCAGTGAAGGCAGGAGACATGGAACACGGTTACAAACTGAACCATGTCAACCGGAATGTGGGTGAGGGTCTGTGTAGACCCCGGGAGTTAGAGGGTTGTACACCCAGCCCCTGAGAGCCAGAATGGCCGTGTGATGGAGATTCGGTGCCCCGGCGCTCCGCGGTGTCTGTCCCGGATCAGGTAGCACGCTGCCGGGTGCAGGAGAGAACGAAGGAGCGCATGTTTGCATGGAACGCAGTAAAGGCGGCGATGTTCAGAGTGTCTTGGGGGCCAGCCAGATGGCGTGGGCTAAGGCGGCTGCGTCCCGCATGGCCAACTAGTTTGAGTGCCAGATCGGCAGCTTTCTGGGAAACACCGGGCACGTGTGTGTGAATGCCCCAAATCCCGAGAGGAGGATGGAGAAGGGATTGTGGCATGGCCATGGGGTCGGGGAAGGGGCTTCTCACTTTGCCTCTCTTCTCTCTCCCTCCTCTTTCTCTGGCAAGCACACGTGCCCTATAGCAAAACTTTAAAAAAAAAAAACAGTCTTGTTGGATGGGTTACTTACAAGTAGTAAGTAAGTAATCCCTGCTGGGTGGATCAGCCTGGCAAGGTTGAGTCCTTGCTGCTTTAATGGGGTTTGCTCCAGATGAGGCAGGAAGTGCTGCCCTGCCAGCGCACAACCAGGCGGGCTGGGTGGGGTCCACGGCGCACGCGCGGGGCACGGAGCCACGGCAGGTGCTCACTTTCCGCACTGCCCCCTGGCTCCGCCATGTAGGCAGGGTCCCTAATCTCTGCAGGGGCCTCCGTGCCTCACCGCAGGACTCTGAGGATAAAAATCAGGTGGTGCTGACCCGCACCTCGCTGGAAATCGGAACCAGAAGCACGCCCTGGCCAGTGCGGGGCTATGCGGTCCCTCCGGGTGGGCTAAGCCCCCACGATAAACCCTCGCCTTCATGTGCAGGCTGCTTCACTGAGTCCACACACGTCACCTTAGATCTTCAAAACAGCCCAGAGAGGTGGAGAAGGACTGCTGCTCACGCTCTACCCCTTCATACGGATGTGGCTGGACCCGGGTCCCTGCGCTCCGGGCACTGTGGCCCCGTTCACCGCCTGCCCCAGCAGCTGGCAGACGGGGTGCCTCGGATTGCCCTCTTACTCAGCAAACATTCCTCCTAACTCAGAGTCCAGGCGGACGTGTGCCCTGTTGTGTCTGGTGCTCCGTGTGGTGCTGGGCGCGTACTAGTTGCTCAGTAAGCACTCGGGAAGTGGCCGAATGGATCACGCCTTTTCAGAGTCCTTTCGCTAGATTGCCCTAAGGGGCAAGAACACTTGCAGGGAGCTGGGAGACACCGGCTACCGGTTTGAGAGGAGGCAGGTCACAGGCGACATGGGCGGCCCCCCAGGAACCATGCCGAGGGAAAGGCCAGACCAAAGGCAGTGTGTCCTGCAATCTGAGTAGCAGTGGCCGCCGGTGATGCACTGAGTGGGAGAGGGAGAGCTGTGGGTTTTGTTTTGCTTTCATTTGTCATAGGGCATGTGTGCTGGCCAGGGAGACAGTGAGCAGGTAAGTGAGAAATCATCCCCGGGATGGGGAGATGGCCACACCACAATCCATTCTCCTCCTGGGATTTTGGGTGTACATGCACATGCACCCACCATGATTTTCAAACTGCTTGGGTCCAGGACTCAAACTGTTGTCAGCCTCGTGGGAGTTCAACACCTTAACCACCATGCCACCTGCTGGCCCCAAGGGAAAGAGCAGGGTTTTTTTGTTTGTTTGTTTGTTTTAAGAATTATGTTTTTAATTTTATTTATTTTATTATTATTATTATTTAACTAGAGAGAGGGAAAGTGAGAAAGCAAGCTGCCAGGTCTGGAACTTGAACTGCAGTCGGCCATATGGGAGTCTAGTGCCCTAATCACCATTTTTGTTTTTGTTTTTTGGAGAGGTTTTTGCTATAGGGCATGTGTACTTGCCAGAAAGACAGAGAGAGAGAGAGAAAGCGAGAAATCACCCCTGGGGGTGGGGGGTGGCCACGCCTCAATCCCTTCTCCTCCATTCTCCTCTCAGGATCTTGGGCACGTACACGCGCCCGATGTGAGTTTAAGCCATTGGGTCCAGGACTCGAACCACAGTCAACTACATGGGAGTCCAGCGACATAGCCATTATGTCAACTGCTGGTCCGCATTTTTTTTAAAGGAGTTTTTTTGCTATAGGGTATGTGCACTCACCAGAGACCAAAAGATGGAGAAAGTGAGAAATCACACCCCTCCCAGGGGTACAGCCACGCTGCAATCTCTTCTCCCCCATTCTCCTCTCGGGATTTTGGACATACTCGCACACGATCCCAGTGTGAGTTTCAAGCCTTCAGGTCTGGGACTTGAACCATGGTTGGCCACGTGAGAGTCTAGCCCCTTAACCACTATGCCACCTGCTGGATCTCAAAGAGAGCAGTTTCAAAGGGGCACAGGAAATGGTCACGGGTGGTGGTTATGTTTCTTCCTTTTTTGTTGTTGTTTTTTTAAGGTTTTTGCCATAGAGCCCATGTGCTCACTGAAGGAGGCAGAGTCGGAAAGTGAGAAATCGCACCTTGGGGGATGGCCATGCCACCCCCAAGTCTCCTCCTGAGACTTTGGGCACATTCGCACGTGTGATTTTCAAGCTGCCGAGTCTAAAACTCAAGCGACGGTCAGCCATGTGGGAGTCCAGCGCCTTAACCACTGCATCACCTGCTGGTTCCCCAGGTTATGCTTCTAGTCTTGGTTGTGTGATGGTTTCATGGCAAAAATCTGCTATAAGGTGTCAAATCCTGAATGCTAGCCGTGTGAGACTCATCGTATGTCAGTCTGATCTCTTCAAAGCTGTTTGGAAGGAAGAGGAGGAAGGAGAGGACAGAGGAGAGGAAGGGAGGGAGATGGGAAGAGAGGCAAGCCCTCTGTCCGTGCCCTGTGCCCGGCCCCAGTGAGGCTGGTTCTCCATCCCTTTAGGGATCAGAATCTTGAACGCTGGTGGACCAAGGGCTGGCCAGGGACTGAAGGCCTGGTCACTGTCTTATCTCTGTGCCTCAGGAAGGAATGACACCGGCCTGACCTCTGTCCACCCCAACTTCCCTAGGCCATATTGATCTCCATTGATCGGACGAGTGATTACCCAGGGTGACGCATCGGAGTGCTTCGTGAACTGAGTGTAGATCAAAGAGGACGGGCAGTGGGGTGAGGGGACAGGCTCTGACCCGCGTTCCAGCCCGGCTGTGACGACCATCCCTGCAATGGGACCTGGGAACGGAGGCCTCCGCAGCACCTGTCCTCTGCTGAGCAGCCCCGGGCTCCCAGCCCTAAGCTGCAGGCGCTCTCGTGCCCTTCCTTACCGAGACGTGTTCCAGACGGCTCGGCCGCTCACTGCGGTGCGGTCTCGGCCAGCTTATGGTCCTGCCTCGAGCACCTGGCAAATAAGGGGCTGGAGGTGGCCCCCAGGGCTCCTTCCAGCTCTCGCGTTGCAGGGTCCGGACACCTTCATGCTGACCTGTGTCCACGTCAGGGACTCCAGGCGGTCTGATGGCCATGCACGCATCTCCGACCCGCAACAACTTCAGGGCATCAAGGAAGTGGTAACCTTTACCACCTCCACCCCCACACACACACGCACGCACACACGCACATGCATGCACACGCACGCACACACAATGCACCAGACACGCACGCGGGCGTGTACCTTTACTCCAATGCGCTTTGCTTCATTTTCGTTAGTTTCCTCTCACAAACATGGAGTGAACGGCTGTCTTTAAGCTCACACACTCACGCTCCATCACGTCAGGTTGCACATCTTACCTCCCAGAAAGCTTGGTCATCGAAATATTTGGCCACAGGCGGTGCCTTCCATACTTTGAGACTGAGGAGCAGACCTGTTTAAAGTAATGGAGCGTTAACCCTGTGGAGCTCGGCGTTTGCTGGCCGAGACTGGCCGAGTTTCCGGCCTTGCGGCTGGGTCCCTTTCCTTCCACCCCGGGAGACGTGCTGCAGCCCTGCCGTCCCCACCAGCCTAGTGAGTCCCAGACATCTAGACGGACTGGCCGGGGCAGGAACCCCTGCAGGATGGTGACTATTCCATGTGGCAGTGACGGCCACATGTCTGAACCCTCCCCTAACCCCAGGAGGGCCCTGTCACACAGAGGCCCCTTAAAAGCTGATGCATGGGAGCCAGCAGATGGCATGGTGGTTAAGGTGCTGGATTCCCACATGGCTGTGTGATTCGAGTCCCAGTCCTGGCAGCTTGAAAATCACACTTGATGGGTGTGTGTACGCGTGCGTGTGTGCATGCCCCAAGTCCCCAGAGGAGAATGGGGAAGGGATTGTGGGGTGGCTGCTACCCTCCTGGCGGGGGTGAGTTCTCACTTTCCCTCTGTCTGTCTCTGGTGAGTGCAGGTGCTCTAGGGCAAAAATCTAAAACAAACAAAAACCCGACCAGCTGACCACGGATACCACAGGAGCGGCCCGGGGAGGACGCCGTTAGGTGTCCCAGCTGACCATGGAGACCACAGGGGCGGCCCGGGGAGGACGCCGTTAGGTGTCCCTGTAGGTCTGCCTGTGTCCAATGGCTCCAACAAACTCCTGGCAACACCAGCTCAGGGCTTTGCTCGTGGAATAGAGAAAGCTGTTTGTCACGACCGGCTTTGGTGCCCATCCAGTTTCTGCCAGAACGCTGACCCTGATTCCCCAGCCTCACCAAGTCGGGGAGTTTCCCCAGATCCGGGCAGTGGTCATTTACCTTTCACGCCTAGCACCCCAGGCCCCCTTAACAGCTTACTGGGCCAGCTGGAGCCCTGAAGATTTAACTCTGTGTGTGTGTTTTAAGGAATTGTTAATTTTATTTCATTATTATCATTGTAAAGAATTATTTTATATAACTTTATTCATTATCATTAATTTTTTAAAAATTTGACCAGAGAGACAGAGAAAGTGCAAGGGAAGGTGAGAAAGCAAGCCACCAGGTCCAGGACTTGAATCATGGTCAGCCATGAAGGAGTCCAGCACCTCAACTATCATGCCATCTGCTGACCCCAGTTATTATTATTATCATTATTTTAGAGGTTTTTGCTATAGGGCATGTGTGCTCGCCGGCAAGAGAGACAGAGACAGTGAGAGGGAAAGTGAGACATCACCCTCCCAGGGCGGATGGCCATTCTCCTCCATTTTCCTCCCGGGATCTTAGGCATGCGTGCACACACACACATGGTGTGATTTTTTTTTGGAGAGGTTTTTGCTATAGGGCCCATGCACTTGCCAGAAACAGAGAGACAGAAAGCGAGAAATCACCCCCCAGGGTGGATGGCCATGCTGCAATCCCTTCTCCTTCATTCTCCTCTCAGGATCTTGGGCACGCACGCACACACACCCAGCGTGAGTTTAAGCCACCGGGTCTGGGACTCGGACCGTGGTCGACTACGTGGGAGTCCAGCGACCTAGCCATTACGCTAACTGCTGGTCCCCACACCTGGTGTGATTTTCAAGCTGCCGGTCTGGGACTCAAACTGAGGTTGACCATGTGGGAGTCCAGCGTAACTGCTACGCCACTTGTGTAGCAGGTTAATTATTATTATTACAATTATTATTACTATTATTTTAATTTGTGCTCAGGGCTGGCAGGTGGCATGGTGGTTAAGGGCGCTGGACTCCCACATGGCAGACCACAGTTCGAGTCCTGGACCTGGTGGCTTGCTTTCTCATTTTCTCTCACACACTCTCTCTTTCTCTCTCTCTGTCCCTCTCTGGTCAAATTAAAATAAATAAATAAAGTTAAATAAAATAATTTTTTTTTTCTTTTTTTGGAGAGGTTTTTGCTATAGGGCGCGTGCACTCGCCAGACAGACAGAGAGAGACAGAGAGATAGAAAGCGAGAAATCACCCCCCAGAGGGGATGGCCACGCCGCAATCCCTTCTCCTCCATTCTCCTGTCGGGATCTTGGGCACGCACGCACACGCGCCCGGCGTGAGTTTAAGCCGCCGGGTCCGGGACTCGAACCGCGGTCGACTACGTGGGAGTCCAGCGACATAGCCATTATGCTAACTGCTGGTCCCAATAAAATAATTCTTTTTTAAAAAATAGTGCTCACCAGAGAGAGAAAAAGCACTCCCCATGGGGCGTCGCCACACCACAATCCTTTCTTCTGTATTTGTCCTCCTAGGATTTGGGCACACACCTGTGTCTGGCGTGTTTCTAAGCTGCTGGGTCTGGAAATTGAGCCCCCACAGATAGTCATGTGTGACCCAGCTGTCATGTGGCCCCAGTCGTGTCATTTTTTTCTTTTTTAGTTGCGACAGGGCACGTGTACTTGCCAGAGAGAAACGGGGTGAGGGTGTCGAGAGAATCATCCCCGGCTGGATGGCCACACCACAGTCCTTCTCCTCTATTCTCCTCTTGGGATTTTGAGCACACATGCACCAGCACCTAACAAGACTTTCAGGCCACTGGGTCTGGGGCTCGAACCACTCGGTCAGCCATGTGGGACCCAGCGCCTTAACTTTCATGCCATCTGCTGGCTCCCAATTGTGTCGTTTTTAAATCAAGGTTTGAGCCCTTTGGCTCATTGGCTGGAGTGAGCTGGTTTGCAGGGCAGGGATGGGCAGGTCCACATGCAGCCGTGGGGCAGGCGTGCTGTGGACTGGGCCTGCGTTCTGGGTGATACGAGAAGGGTGGTCACACTGACCTGCCAGGAGACCAGATAGCAGACCCATCGCCATGGCCAAGCTGAGTGCCCCCGTGTC
This sequence comes from Tupaia tana, assembly GCA_026018925.1. Classification (NCBI taxonomy): domain Eukaryota; kingdom Metazoa; phylum Chordata; class Mammalia; order Scandentia; family Tupaiidae; genus Tupaia; species Tupaia tana. The sequence continues at coordinate 94,339,942 of JAKSZU010000007.1, forward strand.
TACGAGTGCCTGGTAGAAGAACCTAGAAATGACAAAGCAGAGGTGGTCACACAGGCATCAGGCTGCAGAAGTCATGGCAGCCCATGGGTAATGAACTAGGCCTCGTCAGACAACCCAAGTTCAAGTCCCAGCTCTGTTTCTTACCAGCTGCATGGCCCTGGGTAAGTCACATGACCTCCCAGAGGCCCAGTTACTGCATCAGGGTTAAAGATGAAGGTGTCTTTTTCTCAGGGCAAGGCGGGCACAGCCTGGCCGTCAGACCCGTCTCCCCTGCCCACCTCTGCTGCAGGGACATCCTGCCTGCTTCTCTCCTTCAAGGCTACTCCAGGGCGCCAATCAACACAGTAAGCTATTAAGGGGGCCTGGGGTGCTAGGTGTGATTTCCCCAGGACTCACCCTGGGCCCGGGCCTGCCAGCCCCTTCGGCAGCCCCATGGACAGTTGCACAGAATAAGTCAGTTTTTGTTTGTTTGTTTGCTTGTTTTTGGAGAAGTTTTTGCTATAGGGCACGTGTACTTGCCTAAAAGACAGACAGAGACAGAGAGACAGAAAGCGAGAAATCACCCCCCAGGGGGGACGGCCACGCTGCAATCCCTTCTCCTCCATTCTCCTCTCGGGATCTTGGGCACACACGCACATGCACCTGGTGTGAATTTAAGCCACTGGGTCTGGGACTCTAACCGCCGTCGACTACATGGGCGTTCAGCGACATAGCCATTACCCTAACTGTTGGTCCCAGTAAGTCAGGTTTTTCTTTTCTTTTTCTTTTTTCTTTTTTTTTATTTTGCACTCACTAGGGAGACAGTGGGAGGGAAAGCAAGAAATCACCCCCAAGGGGATGGTCACTCCAGAGTCCCTTCTCCGTTCTCCTCTGTGGATTTTGGGCACACACACACACACACACACACACACACATGCCTAACAAGATTTTCAAGCTACCATGTTGGGGACTTGAACCGTGGTCAGTCATGTGGGAATCCAGCACCTTAATTACTACATCACCTGCCGGCCCCCCTGTTTCTTTTTAATTTTTAATTTAATTTTATTTTTTAGTATTATTTTAAAATTTATCCAGAGAGAGAGAAAGAGGGAGAGAGGGAAAGTGAGAAATCAAGCCTCCAGGCCCAGGACTAAAACCATGGTTGGCCATGTGGGAGTGTCCAGCTCCTTAACCACGTCACCTGTGGGCCCATCCCTCCTGTTTCTTATCTCAGGGGCTCCCCAGGCAGGCCGGGCAGCTGATGTCCCCATTCTGAAGACAGAGAAAGCACAGCCCGGAGCTTGCGGCCTGGGGGGGGGGGGGCGCCTCCCTCTGTGCTCTTACTTGGTCTGCCCTCCTCATAACATTACAACCTTACAACGGGACTGCCAGCGCCAGCTCGGCCGGGAGGGCCACACCACTGCTCAGCCCGTGGGGCAGGTGGCCATGTTCTCGGCCATCTTGTTTATCTCGAATAGTTTGCTTCCTCCCCAGCACCTCACAAAGTTGTCAAAAGTTCAGGGAAAGGTGGGACCAGCAGTTAGCGTAATGGCTATGTCGTTGGATTCCCATGTAGTCGACTGCGATTTGAGTCCCTGACCCAGTGGCTTAAACTCATGCCGGTGTGTGTGCGTGCGTGCCCAAGATCCCGAGAGGAGAATGGAGGAGAAGGGATTGCGGCGTGGCCATCCCCCCTGGGGGGTGATTTCTCGCTTTCTGTCTCTCTCTGTCTTTCTGGTGAGTCCACGTGCTCTATAGCAAAAACCTCTCCAAAAAAATAATAAATGCTCCATTTAATTAGTGATCAGGGAAATAAAAATTAAAATAGTAAGTTTGAAGGCCAAATGACTAACAAAAAAGAAAGAAACCATATGTTAGAAAAGATATGGGGTAGGACCAGCAGGTGGCATGGTGGTTAAGATGCTGGACTCCCACATGATCAACCACGGTTTGACTCTCAGACCTGGCAACTTGACAGACATACCGGGTGCATGTGTGTGCATGCCCAGAATTCTAAGAGGAGAAGGAAGGAGAGGGATTATGGCGTGGTCATCCCCCTGTGGGGGTGATTTCCCACTTTCCCTCACTCTATATATCTCTGTCTCTCTCCTTTTTGGCAAGCAAACACACCCTATGACTAAAACCTAAAACAACAACAGAAAATACACGAGTTGAGCGGCACTCACATGTACTCCTGGCGATTAGACTGGGCAAACTACCCAGGAAACTGGTAGAAACCACTAAATCCGATCGTAAGAGTAACATGTGATCCGACATTTCCACTTCTACAACAGACATGCACTCACCAGTTCAAACAATAGTTCTAATAATAAATGTGAGCATTCATTTAAAAAAATGGATGAGCTAGGGTTAATAAAGAGGGCTGGGACTGGCAGGTGGTGTAGTGGTTAAGGAGCTGGACTCCCACAGGGCCAACCGCAGTTCAAGTCCTGGACCTGGTGGATTGCTTTGTCACTTTCTCTCTCTTGTTCTCTCTCTCTCTGAAAAAAAAAATTAAATTAAATACACTAATTCTTAAAAAAAAAAAAAAAAAAAAAAATAGAGGGCCTAGGGCCAGCAGGTGGTGTGGTGGTTAAGGCGCTGGACTCCCACAAGGCCGAGCATGGAGGTTCGAGTCCCAGCCCTGGCAGCTTGAAAATCACACCAGGCACGTGTGCTCGAGTGTCAAAATCCCAAGAGGAGAATGAGGGAAGAGGGATTGCGGGTGATCATCGTCCCTGGGAGGTGGTTTCTTACTCTCCCTCTCTCTGTCTCTCTCTCCTGCAACCTAAAATGAATGAAGGAGTGGCTCTAGGATGACCCTTCCCTGAGGCCATAGCAAACTGGCTCAGGGTAAGGGCCGAAGATAAAGCCCCAGACAAGCTTTAACAACAGGGAGAAGACACCCCAGAGCCCCTCTGGCGACTCCTTGGCAGGTGGTCTTGGATGACTGGCAGCCAGTCCGCACTCCTGGGCAGTGACCAGCACTCCCTCGGACCTGAGCTTGCAGTTCCTATCCCTGCTCTCCTCCCCAATAAGACCATAAACAGGAGACCCTTCCCGCCAAAAGGCATGACCCTGCGAACTGCTCAGGCCTCGCCCGGGCGCCTGCTGCCCTGAGCTCAGGCTCGTCTCTCTGTCTCTGCCCCGTTCCTGACCACCGGCACCCTGGCCCTCCTGCCCGCTGTGGTAAGTCGCTCATATGAGCAACACCAGGTCATCGGAAAAGTCATGATGTGGTTTTCTATGCAAGATGCATCACGACTTTTCTGACAACTACATAGATTATTCATGATGGCGCTACACCGTAAGCTACCCAGTGCTCATCAGTCAATAAAGTGTGCCGTGGTCACACAACCGAACACGCACTCTAACTCGTCTTCTCTTAGATTCTGTGCATGTCTGTTGTTTACTTATCCCGGGGGCAAACTAATGGCAAAGCTTTTCACTTCACTCTCTGGTGGGTTGTGTTTGCAAGCCTGGACCGCTCACATTACACCCCCCTCCGCCACATTCTCTGAGATGTGTGTTCATGGGCTCTCCTGCTTCCTGCCCCAGCGGGACGTTACGCCCCAGTTACCTGCACCGTGGCTGTCGCAAAGGCGCACCCCCGTTTTGCTCCTCCCAGCCTGGCCCCACGTGTGGGACGGTTCTGTGTGCCTCACTTCAGGGCAACTGTGACAACGTCACACTTCTCTTCTAGCAGCATTGAGCGCTTCACACTGCCCCTCAGTCACCACGGAACGCTAGACCCCAAGGAAAAGGAGACTCTGGCGCTACTCCACAGCGGGGCTGCCTCTCCCGATGCCGATACTGAGTAAAGACGGGCTCCCGAGGGCAGGCTGACTACGTCTGCATACATGAAGTACGAACAGCAGCGCTGCTCAGCGCCGTCAGAGTCCGGGCAGTGGTCACCCCGGCCACGACAGGAAGGGGTGCCAGGTGCTGGTCACCCAGGTGTATCAGAAAACCCATCGAGCGTCGCCTTGGGACAGCTGTACGCTTCTAGATGTAGATTATACGACAGAAGGTTGTTATTTCTTTTTCCTTAGGTTTTGGCCATATAGAGTGTGCACTGGACAGAGACAGAGACAGAGAGGGGGGGAGTGAGAAATCACCTCCCAGGTGGGATGGCCACGCCACAGTCCCTTCTTGTTCATTCTCCTCTCAGATTTTTGGACACACATATACTCGCGCCCAGTGTGATTTTTCAAGCCACCAGGTCTGGGACTTGAACCAAAGGTCGGCCCTGTGGGAATATAACGCCTTAACTGCCATGCCATCTGCTGGCCCCACAAAAAAGTTTTTTATTAAAAGCAGTAGTAACTGGCGAAATAGAGGCTAAGTGCAGCCTGCTGCCTGCCGGCACCAACGGCTCTGTCCCAGTGCCGTCTGGAAGCAGAAACAGAGGAAGCAGAAGTCATCGCCGCGTGAATGGCACCCACCCGGTGGGTCCCCAGCCAGGCTCTGCGTGACCGGGTGATCCCGCACGCCCTTAGTGTCTGTCTGACACTAGAGAGGAGTCCCAGGCGGGAAGGGGCAGCTGCCGAGCTCAGACCAGGAGCTCTGTCTGCTGAACGTGGAGCTGAGCCAGGGCGGCCCAGCCTTCAGCCTCTGAGGGCAGCCTTCACGGACTAAGCCACACCAACGCTCTGGAGGAGCTGTCTTAAAAATAAATAAATAAAAAAGGACCAGCGGATGGCATAATGGTTACGTCGATGGACTCCCACATGACCAACTGCGGTTTGACTCCCAGACCTGGCCCGGCGGCCTGAAACTCACATGGGGCACGTGTGCATGTGTGCCCAAAATCTGAGAGGAGAACGGGAGAAGGGATTGCAGTGTGACCAGCACTCCCTGGGACCATCCACCGTGGGGTGGGATGGGTGGTGATTTCTGGCTTTCTGTCTCTGTCTCTCCAGCAAGCGCACTCTTAAGGGGCCAGCAGATGGCATAGCGGTTACATCGCTGGACTCTCATGTAGTCAGCTGCGGTTCGAGTTCCAGACCCAGCGGCTTAAAACTCATACTGGGCATGTGTGCATGCGTGCCCAAAATCCCAAGGGGAGAATGGAGGAAAAGGGATTGTGGTGTGGCCATCTTCCTGGGGGGTGATTTCTCACTTTCTGTTTCTCTGTCGCTCTGGTGAGCACATGCGCACTATAGGGAAAAATAAATAAATAAAAAAATATAAAAACTGCTCTCAAAAAAAATTTCTCTTAAAAAAAAAAAACAGATGTCGGATCAGCAGGTGGCATAATGGTACATCACCGGACTCCCATGTAGTAGACTACGGTTCAAGTCCCAGACCTGGTGGCTTAAAACTTACTCTAGGCACATACACTTGCCAGGTGGAGACAGTGAAACAGAAACAGTAGGAAGCACCCCCCGTGGGGCATGGTCACAGGCAGTCCCTTCTCCTCCGTCTCTCCTCCTCTCAGGATTTCGGGCACACACACACACCTGGGCTGGTTCCCATGCTTCCTGGTTCAGGGCTCTAACTGTAGAGTCGACCCTGTGGATACAGCCGGCTAAACCACCACGCTACTGGCTGGCCCACCTTTGATTATTATATATTGTTGGGACCAGGAGATGGCATAACATTTATGTCGCTGGACTCCCACATGGCTGACTGTGGTTCGAGTCCCAGACCCAGCAGCTTGAAACTCATGACAGTCACTGGTGTGTGTGCGCCCAAGATCCCGAGAGGAGGATGGAGGAGAAGGGACTGTGGCGTGGCCATCCTCGCAGGGGGTGATTTCTCACTTTCTGTCTCTCTCTGTCTCTCCAGTGAGCACATATGCTCTATAGCAAAAAAATCTCTCCAAATAAAACCAAAAACAAAAAAAAAAATGTTTTAAAATTTTTACAGCAGCCCTGTGACATAGATCTTTTTAAAAGTAATTAGTTTATTTAATTTTATTTATTATTTTTTAAAAAGAATTATTTACTTATTTAATTTATGTTTTTAAAAATAATTATTTTATTTAACACTTATTTATTTATTTATTTATTTTAATTTGACCAGAGAGGGACAGACTGAAAGAGAGCAAGAGAAACAGAAAGTGAGAAAGCAAGCCACCAGGTCTGGGACCCGAACCTTTGGCCATGTGGGAGACCAGTGCCCTTAACCAGACACCACCTGCTGGCCCCTATTATTACTATTTTTCTATTTGACCAGATATATAGAGAGAAAGTGAGCAAACCACCAGATCCAGGACTCGAATCGCAGTTGGCCATGTGTGAGCCTGGCACCTTAACCACCATACGCCTGCTGGTCCCATGACATATACCTTATCCCATTTACAGACAGAAAACTGAGAGCAAATTTGAGTACCATGCATCAGGTCACAGGAGTGGTGAGCAGGACCATGGTCTGTCTCCCTAAAGCCTATGCCCTTGGCTTCCCGCAGACCAAAGCCTCCCCAAGAGAGGTCAAGGCTATCACGACGACCTTCCCTTCGGTGGGCACCCGCGGAGGTGAGGAGACCACTGCTTGGTCCTCAGCCCCCGTCCCGATGGGCACTGACCTGCAGGTGTGTGCTGGGGCCGGCTTGCACGCTCATGGAACTGACTTTTCTCATCACTGCCCAAGTCCATGTTCAGGGATGTTACCTTGACGGCTCGAAACCAGTCTCAGTGGGGTGTTTGCGCCGTAAAATGAGCAAATGTTGTAGACCAGGGCTCCGTTGTCTCAGAAAGCTGCTGGTTAGTCCTTTACCAGCACATGATTGGTAACTGATTTTATTATTTTTTTGGTATTGTTTTGCAGTGGATCAGTGAGTAAGAATCATCTGGAAGGACCTGTAGACCTGCTGAAACGCAGACTATAGGCCAGCAGGTGGCGTGGAGGTTAAGGCTGCTGGGCCCTGCATGACTGACCGCACGGTTTGTGTCCCAGACCTGGCAGCTTACGATGCACACCAGGTGCATGTGCATGCATGCCCCAAATCCCAAGAGGGCAATGGAGGGGAGGCGATTTCAGCATGGTCACCCCTCCTGGAGGGGGTTTTCTCACTTTGCCTCTCCTTCACTCTGCCTGTCTCTGTCTCCAGTGAGCGCACACACCCTGTAGCCAAGAAACAAACAGACACAGACTGCTGGCCTCCGACCAAGGGCGTCTAATGAGCGGGCCCGGGTGGGGCCTAGGTGGGATCTGCACTATCACAAGGTCCTGGGTAAGCCTGGTGCTGGTCTCCAGAGGAATGGCAGAACCCCGTGGTATGGCGCCCTGGAGCAGGGAGCTCCCAGCAGCCTGCGCGGGAAAGCGCCGTCACTACCTTCACTTCCAGCCGAGGGGCTGAGGCCGGTGGGGGTGAAAGAGCATGCCCAGCTCATGGGGGAGAGCAGCCTTTAAGACCAGTCCTGACTCCGCGCAGGCGCTCGTCACGTGGCCTAGAGCACCACGGGCTGGAGACAGACTTGCCTGGGGTGGGCCTTCCTGCCTGGCTCTGTCTGCATGTGGGGTCTCAGGACAACTCGCATTGTCTACACCCAAGCTGCCTCTCTGGGGAAGACGTGGCCCGCAGAGGCGGTGACTCCATGCCAGGTAGGGGCTGGGAATGGCTATCCTCTGAGGGCGTAGCCTGAACGTGCGCCCCAGCTGAACGCTGGACGTCTCACCTCTGTGGGACGGGTGGGGTGGGGCGCCGGGAGACTCACATGCTCTTCCCACTCCTGATGCTGTCGGTCATCATCAGCACGATGTACGCGATCCCTCCGAGCAGACCCGGCAGGCCGAAGGTGTAGTGCACGCCGCAGGTGTCATGGATCCCCAGCACACGGTTGAAACACACCTGGGAACACACGCGTCTGAGCAGACTGCGGCAAGACTCACAGTGCCTGCCGCCTTTCCCACGGGTCTGGGCACCCAGGGCCCCCGAAGAGGTGGGCCACGCAAAGACGCGCTTCTCCAGCCTCAGCGTGCACACGCATCACCTGGGGGCTTGTTAACTGCACAGCTGGGCTTGGTGGGCACGGCGTGGGGCCTGCGGCCTGCGGCCTGCGGTCCTGCCTCTCTAACGAGGCCCCGGCACACGCCAGGGCACCGCTCATTCCAGGTCGGCTAGAGTTCTGTCGGGGCGGGCACTGCTCGCTGCACCGTGGGAACCCCCAGCTCCAGCTCTCGGGATACCGGGAGCACCTTCACCAGTGCCACCAAGGTCTCCGGGTGTTGCCGATGGTCCCTGTGGGCAGTGAAGACTCCCTGGTCTCGCCCTGATGTAAGTGTCGTCCCACAGACAACCTGGCCGATCCGGAGAAAGTCAGATACAATCCTGACCCCTCCAGATTTCCACGCCTGCGCCTCCCGCCGCCTCAGCCAGCAGAGCCGGCAGACACAGGTGCAGGTGCGAATTTGATCAGGTTAGTTCCCTCCCGGGGTCCCCCAAGGTCTTCAAAACAGAAGTCCCAGGCTGGCTTGGTGGCACAGCATCAGTGCGCAAAGCCACGTGGAAGGGCGTGGGCTCGGCTCCCTGATGGCCTTGTGTTGCTGGGGCTGTGCTCCCTGGTACCGACGGGCTGGGGAAGCCGACGGGGTTACGGGCATGAGACCCCATGGGGGGTGCTTGCCTCCGTCTCTACCCCCATCTCTCCCTCATGAAATAAACTTTGTAAAAAAGAATTATACTTTAATTCTAATTATTTATTTATTTGAAATAAATGAACTTTAAAAAAAAAAAGCGTCTCAGGCTCAGAAGTGCCTGAGCGCCTTCCATTCATCGAGGCTCTGGTCCGACTCTCCCAGGCCGCCCTGTGCTTCAGCAATAAGATGTCTTCCTGCTTCTTGTTGAAGCACACGCTCTGCTCGTCATAGAGCTTTCGCCATGCTGCTCCTGCTGCCTGGAAGACACTGTCCCGTCTCTGCCTGGCTAATGCAGTTTACCCGTGAGCGCAGCTGAGTCCTCTGCGCAGGGAAGCACTCCCTGGTCCGCCCCAGGCCAGCTCAGCTGTGCGCGGTGGCCGTCATCACTCTGCTGGTACCCGTTGCCCAAGCTGAGCTAGAGCCGAGGGTGAGGGTAAGAGAGCACAGCGAGCTGCGCGAGCGAGCGAAGGGCTGCGTGAGTACCGCGGGCCCCGGGCTGAGCTAAGGGACGAGGCTCAGAGCGGTGGACACTGGCCCCGAGAACTGCCCAAAACAGATGCGTCCCTTGCTCCCTTCGTCTCAGGGCTTCAAAGCCAGAGGAGGCAGAAGACCTTCGTCCCCCTGCAAAGACGGGAAGCAGACGTTCCATCTGTGCTCAAATCGAACCCCCAGTACAGTCTTTCTTCGGGGTTGAAACTGACTACCTGGGTCTCTGCTGGTCATCCAAATTAGCCTTCAAAAGTCTACTCCTAGGAACAGCAGGTGGCATGGTGGTTAAGGTGGCTAGCTTCCCACACGGCTGACCACGGTTTGAGTCCCAGGCCTGGTGGCTTGGAAATCACGCCAGGTACAAGTGCCTGCATCCCCAAAATCTGGAGAGGCAAATGGAGGAGAAGGGATTGTGAGGTGGCCATCCCGCCAGCAGGTGATTCTCACTTTCTCTGTCTCTCTCCTCTCTGGCGAGCATATGTACCCTATGGCACAAACCATGGAAAAGAGTCTACGCCTTCTTCCACAAGCCTTCAAACCCATTAAGACTTGTTGCCCCTTAATAGTTCTCTTAGAGGCAACTGGGTATAGTGGTTTGCGGTGCGGTCAGCACTTGTGGAGTAGGTACTAAAGGAAAAAATGCGTCCACTTAGAAGAGAGCGAAGCAGCTGGGAGTAGACGGGCCTGGACTGGCAGCAGCACCCCTCCAGGCACCGCTCCGCCCGCTCCACCCACAGGGTCACCAGCAGTATCCACATATGCGACGTGCCCCGCCCCTCCAGCCAAAGGTGACAAATAAGCCAAAGTAAACCAAAGAGTTTGGATTCGGGGTTGACAGAGTCCGCCTGGCTGCTTTTTAGAAGCAGAAGACGATATTCCACTACATGGCGTGGAAGAGGAAGCAGGTGCACAGAGTGAGGCCAAAGCGGGTGCTTGGGGAGGGCGAAGGGAGAAGCCGAGCGCGGACTTCCTGGGCTCCCACACCGTCCGTGGTGCGGCCATTCTGGGGTCCCAGCAGCATCGCGGCCTTTGGGTCCTAGGACACCCCAGTAGCCTTGTGACAAATTCCCCTTCTGCCTGAGCAAGCCCGTGTGGGTTCTGTCACTTGCTTCCTGGCATCCTAGTCAGTGACCCACCCAGCTGGCGTGCGTCCCTCCCCCAGCTTTGGAAGCCAGCCTGAGGGAGCGCCAGCACCTGCCCATGCAGCCCCGGACACCCCACGGTGGCTCACCAGGGCCCCACGGGCCTGCTGGGCTCAGCCAGAGAGGGTGTCCGCTGTCCTGTCCTTACCGGCAGGCACTTGGCTCCTCCGACGGAGATCAAGGCGGCCACGAGGCCCAGCGCCATGGAGAACCACGGGGAGGGGATCAGGTGACACGTGGCGCCCACAGCCACGCCTCCAGCCAGCACCGCGTTGTGGATATGAGTCTGCAGGAAGTAGCGTGTGGGTGAGTGACGCAGGCGCGGAGAGCTCACCACCTCACCCAGGGTTCCTCAGCAAGCTGGACGCAAGGCCACCCTCTCCCCTCACCAGGACCGCGTGGCCTGTTTCCGTGGGTCGGTCTTACTCGCACCTCTCGGGCCAGAGCACACTGATGGCACTTAGGGAATCAGCTGGCAAGTCGGTTACTCAGCACCTGGGCCACCCCCACGCCTCCTAGCGAGGGTCCGTGGGCCCGCAGGAGACCCGCTGCACGGGTTAATGAGTTCCCAAGTCCAGGGCCTAGCAGAGGACATGAATTCATGCCCAGTACACGGAAGCCTTTATTGTTATGATCGTTGGTGGCCGGCTGGTGCCTCTGCCCGCCTGGCTGGGCCCTGTTCCGATAAGCTGGGCTTTATTCTTGGGTCACGTCTTTCCTGGGTTTCCCTAGAACCAGAGCCTGGCCTGTCCCTTATCTGACCCCGTCAGTTCTAACCAGACCTCAGAGCTCTGGGCCCTGGGGCCAGCTCCCGGCTCCCCTGGCCTGATGCCCACTCCTGCCTCACTGGATGTCCCCGCCCTGTCTGCTCCTGGGTCCCCATCACAGAGAGCTCATGGCGGGGGGCACCTACCTCCCCTTAGCCCTGGAATTACGCCATTAACCTGTCATCCGTGGGCATTCACCCCAGGCCCTCTGGCTGGCTGACCCCCCGGTGGTCATGGGAATGTGTTGTGTCTTCGGCTATCCCCTCACCCACCTCCCTCCACAAAACTCGCGCACACCACTGAGGACTCTGCGTGAAGCACATCACAACGCTTCGCCTCTTCGTTCCCACTTTACAGATGGGGCAGCTGAGGCTCAGAACGCTGAAGTGGCTTGACCAAGATCACGTGACTAGAGTAACATATTTCTTTCTTTTTTTTTTTTTTTTTTTTGGAGAGGTTTTTCGCTATAGGGCGCGTGCGCTTGCCAGACAGAGAGAGACATAGAGACAGAAAGCGAGAAATCACCCCCCGGGGGGATGGTCATGCCGCAATCCCTTCTCCTCCATTCTCCTCTCGGGATCTTGGGCACGGACGCACACGCGCCCGGCGTGAGTTGTAAGCCACCGGGTCCGAGACGCGAACCGCGGTCGACTACATGGGAGTCCAGCGACATAGCCATTACGCCAACTGCTGGTTCCCAATTTCTAATTATGATAATTCCATTTGGGGATTTCTTGGGGAAAGAAGAGCCTGGCCAGCTCTATTCTAGTCCATCCTCTGACCCTCGCCCATGGGGGCTGGCTTTAGTGACTAACAGAAATCGGGCTTAAATTTGGGTCTGTGTGACGTCAGTGCTGGCGGACTTAGTCAGTCCCCCAGAGCCCCTTGGCCATTTGCCCGTGTGCTGCATCCCTGTGCCCATGCCGACCGCCCAGTGGTCCTCCTGCCACTCCATGCCCTGCGGACAAGTCCTTGCTCCGGGGGACTCTGGGGTGGAGGGTGTGGGAGAGTGTGTTGGGCCCAGAGGACCAGGTGCTGCCTGGGTGCCCCTCCTCACCATGTTGATCTTTCCTTGGGGATGAGCCAGGGCTGACACAGAGGTGGCTGTTACCGTGCTGACCGCGAGGGCGTAGTAGGTGTTGGACACGGCGTTCATCCTGTCCACCCCAACGAACAGCATCCCGTTGAAACTCGGCCAGAACATCCACAGGAAGAGGGTGCCTGGGGGCCAGAGACGGTCATTGGCCCCAACCACATTCCTGCTCCGGAGCCTCTGGTGGGGGTGGGGTACTTAGATGGGACAGTCCCTGCAAGGCCACCTGCTCGCTGTGCAACTCAGGCTCGTCTCGGCCCCTCCGCGTCCCCGAGTGGGGGGAACCAGCTAGCATAGCTGACAGTCACGGAAACTCGGACCCAGAGGGCTGCAATCCACAGACCTCAGGCCTCCCGACCCTGGCCTGTGATGGCCAAAGCTTGTTCCAAAAACCCTCCTGTGTCACTTTAATCTGGCCCCGTGGCCTGGCGGCCATTCACCCCCATCAGGCTCGCTGGCCGACTCCTGAGGCCGTCCCTTCCCGGCAGCTTTTAAACCATGTGACGACTGTCCTCCTGCCACCCTGTTCCTTCTCTCTCAGACCTTCCTTTCTAAGCTTGTCCAATCCGTCCTTCAGGCTGAAGAAGGAAAGATCGGGTAAACGAACTTAAACACAAACGTCATGGTCTTTCCCCGCCGGTGCATGGTGACGGAGAGCGGTCCCTACATGGGACCGTGAATTCCACAACACTTGGAGGAACAAGTCCTTATGAGAGAGCCTTGGTCCCGGGCTAAGCTGGTAAAGGACAGAGATTTTTCAGCAGTTTTTTCCTGAGCCCCCAGCTCAGCCCGGGGGATGAGACCGCCTGCCCCACCACGTGCTTACCCAGCATGGCAAACAAACTGGGGCTCGTCGCTGTCTGCTCTTTCTCCTCCGCTGCCTTGGGCAGGGGCCGGGAGAGGCACCAGGACACAGCCAGCCCGAAGTAGGCTGCGAACACGTGGATGCTCATCATGCTGCAGTGGTCACGTACCTGCAACAGAACTTGCAGGGTCACGGTCGGCCCCGTGCCTGCAGCCAGGCCTGTGCACAGAGACGCTTCTGAGCTTCGGGACGGCACAAGGCTGGCCAGGCTTCGCAGCCCAGCTCAGCAGGCGGCCCCACTGCTGACAGCCCAAGGAGGCACCGCATGTTAATTCCAGGGAGTCACCGGTTCACATTATCGATGGCTCTTTTGTTTTTTAATTAATTAATTTTTAAAATTTGCTATAGGGTGCATGCACTCATTGGTAAGGGACAGAGGGAGAAATGGAGGGAAAGAGAGAACTCACCCTCTGAGAGGGGATGGCCACACTTCAATTTCTTCTCCTCCATTCTCCTCTTGGGATTTTGGGCATGCACACACATGCACCCAGCGTGAGTTTTAAGTTTTAAGATTTGTTTTATAACCCACTGTGTTCAGGACACAAACAAGCCAGTCACCCATGTGGGGATCCAGCACTTTAACCACCATGCCACCAGCTGGCCCTATTTATTTTTTCTCTTTATCATGCCTGGGTGTGTGCACTTACACATGTATGCGTGCAAGAGAGAGAGCGAGAGAGGGAGAGAAAGCACTCCTCAACAGGGTCTGGTCATGCTGCAAGCCTTTTCTCTTCAATTCTCTATCCTGTCAGGACTCTGGGAACACATTGAACGGCTGGGATATATTTCAGTCTGCTGCAGCTGGAATTCAAACCCTGGCCAGCCATGGGGAATCTGGCTTCCTCTGCACAGAACTTAACTTCTGTGCTATCAGCCCTATCGGTAGCTTTTTTTTTTTAAAAAAAGAATTATTTTATTTAATTTTATCTATCTATCTATTTATTTATTTATTTTTAAATTTGACCAGAGAGACAGTGAGAGAGAGAGAGAGAGAGAGAGAGAGAGAGAGAGAGAGAGGGAAAGTGAGAGAGCAAGCTGCCAGGTTCAGGACTCAAACTGTAGTCGACCATGTGGGAGTCCAGCATCATCCTTAACCACCACGCCACCTGCCAACACCCCCGTCAGTAGCTTTTAAACACTTTTGGCTGAGGTCCACTTAGATGGAACAAAAGGTCACATGACACACTCTCACAGCCTCCTAATTTTCAGTGGAATTTTTTTTTTTTTTTTTTTTTTTTTTTTTTTGCTAGAGGGCACGAGTACTTGCCAGAAAGACAGAGAGACAGGAAGTGAGAAATCACCCCCCATGGGGGATGGCCACGCCGCAATCCCTTCTCCTCCATTCTCCTCTCGGGATCTTGGGCACGCATGCACACGCACCCGGCATGAGTTTAAGCCCCCGGGTCCGGGACTCAAACTGCGGTCGACTACATGGGAGTCCAGTGACATAGCCATTACACCAACTGCTGGTCCCCGGAATTTCAATTCTTCATGGAGTGATGAGTGATACAAACTTCGCGATATGAAGCAGAGAGACTTCTTATAATACCAAACTCAAGTCCCTAGAAAACCCTAGATATCAGCTACTTCTGCCTCACGGATACGAAACTCAGTACTCCTCAGTAACTCGCTTATGGGCTACCCGTGAGTGCTGTCAGCGGTGCCTTCCAAAACCGCCCAGAGTGGCTGGGTTTTGGCACCACTGCCCTGTCCCCACCGTCATTGAACGCCATCACCATTGCCCCGCAGTATTGCAATAACCCCGCTGGTCTCCCCATTCCCAGGCTTGGCCCCCACTGATTCCTCTCCACGCAGCAGGCAGTCACCCTGATAGAATGTGAGTCAGATCGTGTCACTTCTCTGCTCAAAAGCAACGTGGTGCCACCTCACTACAGTAGACGTTCTCGCCGTGCCCTGCAGGACTCACCCTGCCCACTGCTCCTCTCCGCTACCGCCTTCGTCCTCCTCCCTAGCTGCCCGTGCTCCTGCCTCCAGTCCTCCAGCTCCCTGGAATTCGCTTGCCCCAGAAGGGTGGCGTGAGTGGCCTACCCTGGCTACAAGCAGTAGGGGTTGCATGGTCTGCCGAGAATTTCAAGTCAATTAAAAGTCTCTGCTTTTGGGACTAGCAGTAGGAGTAATGGCTATGTCGCTGGACTCCCATGTGGTCAACTGTGATTCGAGTCCCGAACCCAGTGGCTTAAACTCACACCGGGCACATGTGCATGCGTGCCCAAAATCCCGAGAGGAGAATGGAGGAGAAGAGATTGTGGTGTGGCCATCCCCCCGGGGGGTGATTTCTCGCTCTCTGTCTCTCTCTGTCTTTCTGACAAATGCACACGCCCTATAGCAAAAACCTCTCAAAAAAAAAAAATCTCTGCTTTTTTTTTTTCCCCTCATATGGTGCGTGCACTCCTGAAGAGAGACAGAGAGTGAAAGTGAGAAAGCACCCCTCAGGGGGATGGCCACGCGTCTGGGACTTGAACCATGGTCAGCCATGTGGGAGTCCAGTGTGTAACCACCATGCCACTGTGGAAGGCTGCATGTCAGGTCTTGCACATGAACAACTGTTTGTCCACTTTGTCCCTTACCCTAACATGGCTGTCTGCTTCTGTACACCTGCTTGCTCTTCCCATGAGAAAATAGCTTGTGCTAGCCACACAGAAAACCGTATCCGGGACGGCATCCTGTACCTGCTACTGTCTTTGCTAACTAGCCCGAAACCCTTTTGTTTAGCAATGGAACTTGCATGGAAACCCCACTCCCCTCAGAAGTAATTAACCTGCTTGATTCAGCTTCTGGAACTGCTTGCAGAGAAGCCCCTGGTAACTGACCCCTATAGAAAGACTACTCCAGCTTCAGTTTGGGCTGCATTTCTGACTCTCGGCTCCCCCTCTCCCCCGAGCCTCAGGCTGTAGTCGCCAGCCAGCTAATAAAGAGTCCCTTTAAACTTGATCTCGGCTCCCTCTGCATTTTATCATCACCACAGGCCAACCACTCTGACGGGCATTGGTGATTGAAAGCCCCTCTCAGCAGACGTGGACCGCTCCCTCCGCCCGCGGGTCTGCCGCTGTCCTCAGGTACCCCTGCGGCTGGTCACCTTGCCTCCTCCAGGTCTGTCCTTGGCAGTGGCTCACAGGGCGAAGCTGCCTCTGACTACACTCGCGAACATCTCAGCTCCAGCTCTTCTGATCTCCTTTCTCCGTCTGTTTTCCCCTCGCAGCGCTCACTATAACGCCAAATCTTTCACCTGGTTTATTGTTTATCGGCAGCTTTCCTTCTGGGATGGAAGCTCCACGACAGGTGTGTTTTCCACTGCCACGAGAGGGCCCGATGCATAACGGGGACCGAGTATCCGAGAAGTGAACGCAGCCCGAACGCAGTCAGGCCTAAAGACGAGGGTCCGCAGTTTCTCTGTCTCTACCAGGCATCAAGAAAGCACACTTGGGGGTCACTGGCTAGAGCACTCATTTCTTGGGAGCCAGCAGATGGTGTAGCAGTAATGTTGCTGGACTCCCACATGGTTGACCACGGTTCGAGTCCCGGATCCGGTGGCTTGAAACCCGCTGGGCACGTGTGCATGCGTGCCCAAGATCCCAGGAGGAGAATGGAGGAGAAGGGATTGTGGTGTGGCCATCCCCCCTCGGGGTGACTTGTCACTTTCCCTCTCTCTGTCTCTGGCCGGTGCATGTGCTCTAAGGCACCTTTACAAATAGGAAGAGCCCTTATTTTGAAGTTGCCTGCATGGAAAGGGCTCTGGCTCCTGGCTCCGGCTCCCTGAGCCCTCCCACGGAACAGACCCAGCTTGAGAACAGTAAACTCACAAGATCAGTGCTACCCTGCTGGGACATGCAACTAGCAAGTCAAAGCTGCAGAAGAGAGGAGATGGCTTTAAATGAACGCAGTCTTTCAGCACACCGGCTGGGCCAGTGGGCAGCTTGCTGTCTAAGTGCTGTGCGTGTGCCATCAGATTCCACACGGCTGCCTGGGACTCGAATCCTAGCCCTGGAAGCTTGAGGAACACGCTGGGTTTTTTGTGCATGTGTGTGTGTGCGTGTGCGTGTGTGTGTGCGCGTGTGCGTGTGTGCGTGTGTGTGTGCGCGTGTGCGTGTGTGCATGTGCGTGTGTGTGCGTACATGCCGCCAAATCCTGACAGGATGGAGCAATGGAGGGAAAAAGGATCGTGGCTTGACCATGCCCCGTTGGGGATGCTTTCTCGCTCTCTTTCTGCAATGGAATGCAAATTAAAAAAAAAATGAAAAACAAAAACAAAAGCTGTTACGAAGACTGTATCAAGATAGGAAAGGCCGGGGACCAGCAGTTATCGTAATGGCTATGTCACTGGACTCCCACGTAGTCGACCGCGGTTCGTGTCCCGGACCCGGTGGCTTAAACTAACGCCGGGTGCGTGTGCGTGCGTGCCCAAGATCCTGAGAGGAGAATGGAGGAGAAGGGATTGCGGCGTGACCATCCCCCCGGGGGTGATTTCTCACTTTCTGTCTCTCTGTCTCTGTCGGTCTTTCTGGCAAGTGCACGTGCCCTATAGTAAAAACCTCTCCAAAAAAAAAAAAAAAGGTAGGAAAGGCCGGGCGGACTCTGTGGCATGGTGGTGAAGGCAGCCAGATCCCACAGGGCTGATGTCATGATTCAAGTCCTGAACCCTGTGAGCTGAAATCACTCTGGGCACGTGTGTGTGCGTGTGTGTGTGTGTCCAAGACCCCAAAAGGGGAAAGAAATGAGAGGGATTGTGGCCTGACCACACTTTATGGGGGCGCTACTTCCTTCTCCCCCTGTCTTCTGTCTCTGACGACGTCACACACTCTTGGACAAAATATAAACAAAAGCAAGTAGGAAAGGCTTCTAACACCCTGCTCACAGAGTGTGCTCCATCTTTTGGAATCCACTCTTTTTTTACAAAAAAAAATATTTATTTTAATTTTGTTTACTATCATTATTATTTTAACTTGCTATGGGGGTTGTGTGCTCACCAGAGAGAGAGGGAAAGTGAGAAAGCAAGCCTCTATGTCTGGGACTCGAACTGTGATCAGCCATGTGAGTGTCCGGGGCCTTAACCACCATGCCATCTGCTGCCCCCCCACCCCCCCTCTCTGACAGCCATATTTTTCTGTGTGCCAGTCACAGCTGGCTGGACCAGTTGAATGGCTCAGTGGACTAACTGGATTCCCTTTCCCTGGATGGTAGAATTGAGGCTAAATGCGCGGAAAGAGTGTTTTCTGCAGGATCTGGGAAGCAGAAATGCAAGAGACATACTTTTCAGTAAAGAGGAGGTAGTTACAGAGAAACTGGCTGTACAGAGAGGAAAGGAGCCAAAAGATGGGGAAGCGTGAACTATTGGGCTGTCGGAGAAGTCATGACCTATTTTTTGTGTATGCAAAAATGCGCCATGACTTTTCCAATGACCCGTCAGCTGGGTGAGCAGGGCTCCTCGCGTCAAGGTCCAGCCCCTGTCTGAGTCTGGCCGTGTCTCCTGCCCTCAGTGGTCCTCGAACTAAATTCCCCCTCATTCTGCCTAAGAAAGCTCCAGTCACATTTTCTTCCTTGGAACCAAGGAATTGTAATCAATTCTTACATTAGTAGAGAGAAAAAGCCGAAAATGAAGCTGTTTCTCTACCCAGGAGCCCATAGCAATACAAATGAATGAATGAATGAATGAATGAAGAAAGCTCTTCATCTCTCTCCACTGCTCAAAACTCCTAATTCTCCCTGTATTTCTGAGAGTAGAGTCCAAAGTCCTTAGTGTGGGATATTGTGATAGAGAAAGAGGTGCCATGCTTCCTACATACACACACATACATGCACACACGGTGGCACACGCACACATACACACGCACGAACATGTAGCATCTCATTTGATTACTTTAGTTCCTCTCCAGACCCCGAGGTGGGCGTGATGTTGTCCTCAGAGGCAGACGGCGAAGTTCTGCGGGCCATGGGGATACACGGGCAGGGCAGATGCGGCCCCGGTCTCTGACACCACGGCAGTTCTTTCTCCCACACACCCTGCCACCGCTTTCCCTCTCCCTGTCTCAGGTGTGGGGCAGTCCTGTCCCCTCTCTGGGCACCGGGATGGTCCGTGGCAGCGAGTCATCACCGAGTGTCCGAGTTGTGGCAAAGGAGAGGATGCCGCTGGACTGGCCGCACGTCACAGCTGGCTCCAAACCGAGACGATCTTTTGCAATGTGATCACACAGGAGGGGGTCTTCAGAAAGGTTGTGGATGAACAGAATTAAAGTACAAATTTACTGGGAGCTGGAATTCACATGGCCGACTGAAATTCAAATCCTGCCCCTGAAGCTTAAAGACACACAGGGGGAACCAGCAGATGGAGTGACGGTTACGTCGCTGGACTCTCACATGGTTGACCGTGGTTTGAGTCCCAGATCTGGTGGCTTCAGACTCACGCTGAGAGTGTTTGTGTTCATGTGTGTCCAAAATCCCTAGAGGAGAAGGGATTGTGGCATGGCCATCCCCCTGGGGGGGTGGTTTTTTGCTTTCTGTCTCTCTGGTGAGCGCACACACCCTGTAGAAGAAATCTCTCTAAAAAACAAAAACACAGGGTGCATGTGTGTCCCAGATCTCGACAGAATGAAGAGTGGAAGAAAAGGGATTGCAGTGGGACCACACCCTATCCGAGGGTGCTTTCTCCGTCTCTCCTTCTCTCTGTCTTTCTCTGGTGAGCATACACATTCTTTGGCAATTAAAACAAAAGTATAAGTTTATTTTGGTGGGGGAAAAAAAAACAAAAAACAAGAAATAGATGCATAGTTTTTCTTTCTTTCTTTTTTTTTGAGAGGTTTTTGCTATAGGGCGCGTACGCTCGCCAGACAGACAGACAGAGACAGAGAGACAGAAAGTGAGAAATCACCCCCCAGGGGGGTGGTCACGCTGCAATCCCTTCTCCTCCATTCTCCTCTCGGGATCTTGGGCACGCATGCACACACAAGTGCCCGGCGTGAGTTTTAAGCCACCGGGTCCGGGACGCGAACTGTGGTCAACTACGTGGGAGTCCAGCAACATAGCCATTACGCTAACTGCTGGTTCCCAAATGCATAGGTTTTCATAGTATGTATTCCCATAGTATGAACGCCCATGACTGGTTGTAAAGATGACATTACGGGCCAGCAGGTGGCGCTGGACTCCCTCTCTCTGTCTCTCAGGGGAGCACGTATGCCCTATAGTAAATTTTAGCAGCAACAACAATAATAATAAATTAAATTAAATAAAGAATTCTTTTTTTAAAAAAGCAAGGAAGACATTGAACAAGGGGACAGGATTGCCCCAAACCATGAGACTGCCAGTGGGGCAATTGATTAATTCTCTTTTTATACATCCCATAATTATCCTGTGAATAGCAAAATCCAACAGGATCATACGTTGGAAGTTAAAGGCATGTGCTGGCTGTTTAAACACTTAGTATCGACCACACTTTTATAGTCCTGTTTGTACAATCCCAGAGCCCCCTCACCGCAGCCATGACAGGGAGTGCCCTCCCCTGACCCCTTCTCGCCCCTCTTCTCCGAGGACCGAGGACATGACTCACACGGAGGACTCTCAGGCCGAGCATCCTCATGGTGCCGAAGGCCGTCACCTCCACCAGCGCCATCAACACCAGCTGCACCAAGTTGGCCTTCCCCAGGACAGCCCCCGCCGAGATGAGCACTGACATGGCGCTCACGGTGGCCTTCTGGATTCTGGGGGGAGAGAAGGAAGACGCCTCTCAGTCCCTCGCTCCCTCGCTCAGCCAACGCTGGGCGCCCACTCTCTCTGGCACTGTCCAAGCACAGAGAGGGCGGATAGGAAGACAGGATTCCCACCCACGGACACCGAGGCCACAGAGTCTGGGGCCTCCCCCAACAGGGTGGCATCACCCAATCAGACCGATCTGCACACACTCATCCGTGCTGGGGGTGCCCGGGGTTCGCATACGAATGTCAGGGTGAGTTCAGGAGGCTCCTGCACGGCCCCTTCCGGGGCCTGACAACCAGAACTCATCCAGGGCCTGCTTTTCCACCGATATCGCTCACGGATGCTCGATAGAGGGCGCTCTTCACCCGGGAGCCAACCACCCTTCCGTCTCTGCCACCCTCGTCTGGGGCCACCGACTCCTCCCTCCATGGCAGCGGAAGAGCCCGGACTAGAAATAGGACAAGTCTGGCTTCTGGCCCCAGCCGAGCTGCCGGGGGGCTGTTTAATCTCGGTGAGCCGGCCCTCCGTCTGTAAGTGTGATGACAATTCTTATCTCACGGCAGTGCAGTGGGGATGAGAAGGAACCGTCTTTATGTACGTGCATCTAGAACGGAGACTGGCACAGAGACCAACAGGGGCTGCACTGGTTTTTAAAATTATTATTTTATTTTATTTGGAGAGGTTTTTGCTAAAGGGCACGTGCGCTCACCAGACAGAGAGAGACAGAGAGACAGAGAGCGAGAAATCACCCCCCAGGGGGGATGGCCACGCCGCAATCCCTTCTCCTCCATTCTCCTCTCGAGATCTTGGACACGCACACACACGCGCCCGGCATGAGTTTAAGCCACTGGGTCCGGGACTCGAACTGCAGTCGACTACATGGGAGTCCAGCGATGTAACCATTGTGCCAACTGCTGGTCCCTGAGGCTGGCATTACTAAAACTATTACTGAGTTCTCCTACCTGAAAGTGCATGTGCTCAGTGTAGGGTCAGGAGGAGATAACTGCTCTGTCTCCAGGCACTTATGACCCGACTGGGTACGGGCTGATACCAAGAGCCCACCCACTAAGAGGGCCTGTGATACCATAGGCGGGGTCTATCGAAGGAGAGAGTGATGCAGCCTGAACTTATTAGGGAAGGCTTCCTGGTGGAGGACTCTTAGCCCTCTGTCCACTGAGCTGGAGCTGGACAATCCACTCTCCCCTGATCATCTTGCTCTGGACCCCTTCCCTGGGCGTTGACGATGCTGATGCCACCATCACAACAGTGATACTACGATAGCCTCCCCTTACCCTTGGGGGACACATTCCAAGACTCAGGGATGCCGGAAACTGCAGGTGGTATGAACCCTTACATAGACCGCTTTCCCACACACGTGTACCTATAGTAAAGTTGAATTAATAAGTTGGGAGACGAACAACAGAAACTAATAATACAATGGGCCATTCCGACAGTGGGCCAGCGTCACCGCTGTGGCGCTTTGGAGTCCCAGTAAGTAACACAAGCGCGGTGAGCACAGCAGAGCTGCATAACTGCTCCGGCCGCCCCATGACCAACACAGTGGCTGGGTGGCTCGGGGCAGTGGCTCACACAGCGCACACGTGGCGGGCCCAGGGACGGCTCCCGCCTGGAGCAGGACAGACCCAGGCAGACCCGGTGACATGAGCTTTCCTCAGACCCCTAGAGTGGCACAGAATGCAAAACTTATACCTTGTGGTGCTTAAGGCGCTGAATTCCCACATGGCTGACCATGGTTCTAGTCCCAGACCTGGCAGCTTGAAAATCACACTGAACACATGTATGTGCGTGCCCAAAATCCCAGGAAGAGAATGGAGGAGGAGGGATTGCAGCGTGGCCATCTGGCCAGAGATTTCTCGCTTCCTTTCCCTCACTGTCTCTCAGTCTCACTCCAGCGAGCACACACACCCTGTGGCAAAAACCTTAAAAGAAAAAATAAATAAAAGAAAGAAAACATATAACTTGTTTATGTCTGTAGCCTTCCAATTAATATTTTTTTTGGGGGGTGTGCTGCAGGGTGTGTGTGCTCACCAGGGAGACAGAGAAAGACAGAGAGACAGCTAGAGATCCCAGGGTGGATGGCCACACCGCAATCCCTTCTCCTTTTCTCCTCTCAGGATTTTGGACACGCACGCACATGCAAATGCTCCCGGCGTAAGTTTGAAGCCACCAGGTCTGGGACTCGAACCGCGGGACTAAGTGGGAGTCCAGCGACGTAACCGTTCCGCCACCTGCTGTCCTCCATTTAATATCTTCGGCTACAGTCAGCCACAGGTAACTGAAATCGCAGATGGGGACCCGATGGCTACGGGGAGCTGCTGTGGTTACTGAGCACAGCACACGACAGGCTTGGAGCTGCACACCTCATCATTTACTTTTTATTTTGTGTGAGAGAGATTTTGGAGGGTCCCACTAGGTGCGCCCCTTCCTGCCGTAGCCTCGGGTTTAGCTAGGACCGCATGTGCAAGCCGTGGTGCTCAGCCTGTCTAGGGCGGCCGGGACCCCAACCCCGGGCCCTGGGGGCGCTGCTTGTTCCGGCAGCACTCCACAGCTCGCAGCCCCGGGCCACTTCCTCTAGATTCAGTCCTGCGTGTGCCCTGCGTAAAACAGGGCTGGGTTGCGGGGCAGGACCCTCACTTCACAGGAGAGGACACAGAACCTAGGAGAAAGGACGCTCTTTGGCAACAGCCGCACAGTTAGCTGGCCAGGTCCAACGTGAGGGTCAAGCCCAGCCGGCCTGGCCCCACAGCCCCGCAGGCAGGGCAGACGCGGCTTCGCTGCTGTCTGCTCACGGCTCCGGGGGTGGGGTGGGGTGGGTTCAGAGCAGGGCAGAGGGCGTGGGGAGGAGTCCCGCAGGGAAGCGGAGGACGAGAACGAGGCTCTCCTATTTCACGGTTCCGCCTTATAGTGAAGGCTGTTTCATGGAGTACAGGTTTAACTCAAGAGCACATGGTCCCAGCGGCCTTTCGGTCCTCAGGAGCCAGTGGTGCTGGGTGGGGTGGGGACAGTGGGCACAGCGGTTAGGAGCTTCACGCTCAGCTGCCAGAGCTGGAATCCCGACCCTGCCACTTCCTGGCTGAGTGATTTTGGGCAAATCACTAAACCCCTCTGGGACTCCCTGTTTCTGTCTGTAAGGTGGAGGCAATGCCTCGGGAGGTGCCATGAGGATGCCGTGAGTTGATACGTGCCAAGTGCAATAAGGGGAATAGTAATTGCCTTTCAAAAAAATGCCAGAGGGCATGGGCACTCAACAGACAGACAGAGACAGGGACAGGGAGAAAGCATGCTGGGCATGGCCTCAGCCCCCAGGCCAGAGCCGGCCAGGAAGGAGCCCATCGTTCAAGTCTCCAAAGCCAGTTCCAGCAGAGGGCACAGCTAGGAGGGCCTAAGGGCCCAGGGGTGGGGCAGGGGAGTCCACTGAGGCTGCAAGTGGCCCGTCTTGTCCTCCCGGATTGAGCCGAGAACGAGCAGGTCCGTGTGGACGCAGGAGCAGGGAGCAGCCCTGAGGTACCCCTGTCGCAGCCTGCTAAGCTGCAGAGGCTGCAGGCTGGTGTGGCCTGCGCCGGGACAGCGGGCGCACCCATCCAGAGCCCATGCTGCCAGAAGTCCCCCGCGTGCCCTTGTCACCTCCCAGAGGGCACTGGGGCTTTAACCACACGAAGTGTAGTAAAATGTTCTCTCTGCTAACGTGGGTCAGGGTAACCCCTGTGGGGATTAGCTCTAACACCTTCTAAAAGGAAAAGTGGGCCAGCCCATGGCGTAGCGGTTACGGCAGCTGGACCCCACGTGGCTGACTGTGCAGTTCAAGTCTTGGTGGCTTCAGAAACACACCAGCTGTGTGTGCGTGTGTGCCCACAATCCTGAGAGGAGAGAGACACAGGAGAAGGGATTGCGGCCTGTCCATGCCCCATGAGGAATGCTTTTGCATCTCGCTCTGTCTCTGGCAAGTACATGAAGTACATGACCCTCTGGAAAAATTAAAAAATAAAAAAAGGAGGGGCCGGCAAGTGGCATGGTGGTTAAGGGTGCTGGACTCCCACATGGCCTACCACGGTTCAAGTCTCAGACCTGGTGGCTTGCTTTCTCACTTCCTCTCTCTGTCTCTGTCTCTCTCTGATCAAACTGGAAAATAACAATGACAATAATAATAAATAAAGTTAAATAAAAAAATTATTTAAAAAAAAAATGAAAGTGTGAAGAGTGATTCGTGCCCACCCGATGCCAACAGGGCGCTGGCTGGACGGCATTTCATGTCATGGTCGTGCGGCTGAGAAGGGTAACAGCTTTAAAAGCAGTAGCCGTCTCCACCACGTAGCAGTGCGACACTAGGCAAGTGCCTTTCTGTCCCGGAGCCTTCACTGCTGTAATCACTAAGCATTTCTCACTTGCGTATCAGATTAGACCCTGACCTGGCAGGGTTATACAACATCACATTTGCAAAGTGCCCAGCAGAGTGCCTGGCTCAGGTACCACAGCAGTGCCCGGAGGTGCGGGGTCTCAGGGGAGGCTGGCCAGGGACGTGCCCACAATGCCTCAGATGGGATTTGCCACCATCTGAGCAGCACAGAGCTCCAGAGCTGGATCAAGTGAGAAAACAATTTTTCAGGAAAAATTTAACCTAGCTCCTGCTATCAAATGCTAATGCTTTTTTTTTTTTTCCTAAGAAGTTTTTGGTGTTCATCAGAGAGACAGAGAAACAGAAAGCAAGAAGTCACCCCCCAGGGGGGATGGCCACGCCGCAATCCCTTCTCCTCCATTCTCCTCTCAGAATTTTGGGCACACACACACATGCGCCCTGTGTAAGTTTCAAGCTGCCGGGTCCAGGACTTGAATCGCGGTTGACTACGTGGGAGTCCAGCAATGTAAGCATTACTCCATCTGCTCTTCCCGCTAATGCCTTTTTCAAAAAGGGTATAGCTAAATGACATATCTGTTTATACAAAAGGAGTCTTCATAGTATGGAAGGTAAGGTGGCTGTATCCTACGTGGTCTGCTGTGAGGTTTGAGCTCAGACCCAGAGTCTTGAAAAACACCCCTGATGCATGTGCGTGCATGCCCAAATCCCAAGAGGAAAATAGAGAAGAAGGGATTATGGCGTGGCCATCCGCCCGAGGGGTGCTTTCTCACCTTCCCCCTCTCTGTCTCTGTCTGCTTCCAGTGAGCACATGTGCTCTATAGCAAAATAACGAGTCTTTAAAGTTTATAGGGAAAATGCACATTATGAGAAAACTATGTCGAGATTTCAAATTGTGCCACACGGCATACATTAATCCCATTTTTCCCTGATGTTTGTGCCACACGGCATACATTAATCCCATTTTTCCCTGAACTGTCTGGAGCCCCCTCATACGGAGACCCTGACATGACCCTCACCCAGATGAACTACATTTAGCTACACCCTGTAGGTTATTTGTTATTGTGTAGGTTATTCCTGGTCAGCATCCACCTCCTGGCCCAGGGCCCCACTATTCTGACTTGTAGCTCTGTGGTTAGTTTTGCTAGTTCTTAGTGTTTTATATAAATCCATCTCTACATGGATCAAAGTTAATCTATTTGTATTAATGCCAGAAGGTATGTGCACTCATAAGAGATAGAGAGACAGAGAGAGAATGAGAGAAAGCACCCCTCAATGGGGTATGGTCAGGCCTTTTTCCTGTGGGGAATTTTAAGCTGCCGGGTCCAGGACTTGAACCTCAGTTGACTACATGAGAGTCTAACGATGTAACCATTACGCCATCTGCTGGTCCCGCTAATGCCTTTATTTATTTATTTTTTTAGAGAGAGATTCTTTTGCTATAGGACACGTGCGCTCCCCTGAGAGAAAGAGAGAGAGACAGAACATGAAAAATCAGCCTCGGGGGGGATGGCCATGCCGCAATCCCTTCTCCTCCAGTCTCCTCTCGGGATTTTGGGTGAGCATGCATGCACACGTGTCTGGTGTGAGTTTTAAGCCACCGGGTCCGGGACTCGAACCATGACGTACTATGTGGGAGTTGTAACCATTACGCCATCTACAGTCCCTCGCTAATGCCTTTCTAAAAAAGGCATACACATGTGTGCCTGGCATGTTTTCAAGTCACCAGGGCCGGGATTCGAGCTGTGGTCGGTCCTGTAGAACCTGGTTCCTTTACTGCTAGGCTAGAGAGCTGGCTCAAGTGGGCCAAAGCTGACTTAAAGACAGTGACGGCATGGCCGTTTCCCGTCTCCCCGCGTTCGACAACCGAGAGTCCTTGTTTTTCAAGAGGCTGTCTCTCTGGGTGTGACATTTCTATTTCACTCTGTGAAATCTCTTTTTCTTACATTTTCTCTGAGCCTATATTGATTCCGTAACCTTCCAAAATCGTGGCCAATCATAAAGAAGGAAAGGAAGCGGGGAGGGCCGTAGGTCTGGAGCCTGGTGAGGCCACAGCGTAGGCTGTCAGGCAAAGCGCAGGACGCCTTCTCTCTGGGTTTCAGTAAACAATGAGCCATCTTTAGAATAGGTGGGCCTTGACCTAGCAGGGCACTCATTGGTGCTGGAAAGAGGGCATGTCCCAGCTCTTCCAGAACTGCCTTCTTGGGCGTGAAGGCCATCCCGTGAGTTACCTGGGCAGATGGAGGATGGTCTTCTCTCTGATGGACTGGTTCAGGAAGCCATCCAGCAGGACCGCCCACTGTGCCCCGAGGGCCAGCAGGAAGAGGTTGAAGGCCACGCCACTCCAGCCGTGTCTCCACAAAGAGGCGTTGAGGAAGCCCAAGCCGAGGGCCGCCATGGTGGTAACATCCTGGAAGACTGTCAGAGGGAGAGGTTGAGAAAAGGAGGAGGCAGACAAGGCAGGGAGCTGTGAAATTAGAGAGTTTAGAATGGCAGCCGCAAGGAACATCTGAGGCCATTCTAGAGTGCTTGGACAGGGCCAGCAGGTCGTGAACTCCCACATAGCTGGCTGCAGTTCCAGCCCCAGACCTGGTGGCTTAAAAGTCAAACCGGTTGTATGTGCACGCATGCCCCAAATCCCAGGAGGAGGATGGAGAAGGAGTTGTGGCACGGCATCCCCCTGAGGGGTGATTTCTCAGCTTCCCTCTTTCTGTCTGTGTCTCTCCTTCTCGGTGTCTCTCTCCTGGGAGCGCACACACACACACACACACACACTATGGCAAAAACCCAAAACAAAAAAAGAGTGCTCGGACAAGGTGCTCTGTCTCACCAAGCCTCAATGCTCTCGTCTGGATGACGGGAGAAGACATTCCTAGGGTGCAAGGTTGAGGGAAGGGTCAGATGGTCTAAAGCTGTCTGAGCTCTCAAGGCAGGCCCGACCCGGAGAGGCTGGAAATGCAGCAATTGTTATTATTATTGAACAGAATCATGCAGACACGGTGTCTGCTCTTGACACACGGCTGACGCTCAGTAAGGGTAATTGCTTACACTCGGGGGATCAGGTTCAAGTCCTGGGCGTGCACAGGAGGAAAAACGGACACAGAAGCTGAGTGACTTGGCCCAGACCATGCAGAGCGGGCAGAGGCAGGCTTGGTGTTCTGCAGGCCGGAGCCACCTTGTCTGCATGGAAAACGGCTTTCTCCCAGCTCCTAGGCTGGGCGACCCTCACCTTTGCTGGCCTGACTCTGAGCAGGGGCTGCTGGGGCAGGTCCGTGGAAGAGACAGACCTGACAGCAGGGAGTGTTCCAGCCCAAGGGCAAAGGGAACACATGGGTTAATTCCAGGCCTGAACACTAGTTAGCAGCTCGGGCTCCAGAACTAGTCCAAATTGGGTTCACACGAGGCTCTGGAATGTTCTTTTCTTTTCTTTTCTTTTCTTTTTTTTTTTTTTTAATTTGCTAGAGGGCGTGTTTGCTCACCAGAAAGAGAGAGAGAGAAGCAAAGTGAGAAATCCCCCCCATGGGGGCTGGCCACGCTGTAATCTCTTCTCCTCCATTTCTTCTTTAGGCACGTATGCATACATGCCCAAAATGTTTTTTAAACCACTGGGCAGAGGGACCAGCAGTTGGCATAATGGCTATGTCGCTGGACTCTCATGTAGTCAACCATGTTTCGAGTCCCGGACCTGGTGGCTTAGACTCACACTGGGTGCATGTGCATGCATGCCCAAGATCCCGAGAGGAGAATGGAGCAGAAGGGATTGTGGCGTGGCCATCCCCCCGGGGGTGATTTCTCACTTTCTGTCTCTCTGTCTCTTTCTATCTTTTTGGTGAGTGCATGCGCCCTATAGCAAGAAAAAAAAAAAAAAAAAAAAAAAAAAACTCTCCAAAAAGAAAGCAAAACACCACTGGGCAGGGACTTGAACTGTGCAGTCCGTCTGTGGGATCCAGCTGCCTTAACCACCATACCACTGGCTGGTCTGAGGCTCTGGCACTTTCTAGCCGTGTGACCTCGGTACAGTTATTTAACCTCTCTGAACTCCATACCAGCCGACATTCATTAAGTGTTCCCTGCACTCACACCTTTTAACCACTTCACATACCCTGTCTTGTTGGGTCTCAACTCCACTCTTGGGGGTGGGGGTCATTGCTGTCGTTAGCACCACTTTTACAGATAGGAACACCAAGGCAAAGAGGAGTTAAGTAACTCACCCAGCGGGCAGAGCCAGGTTTTGGTGGGGCCAGTCAGGTGTGTGGTGGTTAAGGCGGCTGGATCCCACACGGCTGAGTGTGTGGTTCGAGTCCCAGACCTGGCAACTTGGAAAATATGCCAGGCATGTTTGCGTGCCCAAAAGGAGAGGAGAAGGAATTGCTTGTGGTCATCCCCCTGGGGGTGACTTCTCTCTTTCCCTCTCTCTTTCTCTTTGTCTCCTCAGAAGCACATGTGCCCTATAGCAAAAACGAAATATATATGTATTTGAGTTTGACCTTTTATTAAACACTGCCAGTAGACGATACGTAGCCAAGCAGCGCGATTTGTACAGGGTCTAGATTTATTGAGGAATCCATTAGTAGAGAGAGTTCTCCATCCTCCTCCCATTTTATAGGGGACCAGAGAGCTCCATGACTTCCTGAAGGCCACACAGCACACCAGCTACAGAGCCCAGCTCCAAGCTCCTGGTCCTGTGCATTTCGTCCGGACGAGGCTGTCTCTAGCTCTTCCTTCCCCTTGCCTCGCTAAGGGGCCTTAGGCAAGTCCCTGGCCTTCCCTGGGCTTCAGTTTTTCTGCCTGTAACACATGGGAGTTAGACCCAAGGCTCTTTCAGGCCCCGGCAGCTCGGGGAGGTCAGGAGAGGTGAGTGGAGGGTGGGGAGAGGATAGACAGAGGTGAGGTCCTCGCGCCAGCAAGTCGGGTAGATTCCACTCCCGATCGCGGGTGTAGGGGCTCCAGGCCTTCCGCCCCCGATGCTGCTCGCTGTGGCTTGGGGGACATTGCATCAGCCCAGGGACAAAATGAAAGAGCCCGTGTACCCCAAATTGGCCAGTAAATCACAAGGATTTCAGGCACCCCTTTCCCAACTCCCAGCATCCTTCCACTTTCTCTGGAGCCTCCTGGGGCTCTGGGCCTGTACCCACTCCTGTCACATCTCACTATGTGGGCCCCCTTCAGGGCTGCCAGGGCAGGGCCTCCCCACTGGTGTCGCCTTCACCTCTCAGAGCCTGCCCTGCACCCACAACAGCTGCCGGTCGATAGGCTGATGGCGCCAAGGTGTTGAGGGCCGATAAGAAGTAGGCGAGCTACAGGGCCCCCTGGCAGGGCCAGAGGGGAATTTTGCAGTCCACGGCCAGCGTCGGGGAGGGTGTATGAAAGTGCTGTGGCTTGGGGATGGAATCAGAACCTGGGAGTCCAGCAGTGACAGAAACGACCGTCACCGTAACAGCTGGCGTGTACACGCACATGCAGGGACCCTGCAGGGACCGGCCCTTCTGAGCCTTCAGAATAACCCAGCCACCCCTTGCAGTGGCTACAGCTGACTATCTCCATCTCACAGGCGAGGAAAGGGACAGAGCCGCTAAAACTGGGCCTCATAGCTAGTCAGCAGTAGCAGGAGGATTCGAACCCCTAACCTTTTGGGTGTGGCTCCGACCCGCCCACACAGAATATGTAGTATAACGCTGAGGAGTGCAGGCCACTGAGGTTGGCTGCCAGGGTTCAGAGCCTGCTCCACCTCGGTGTCCCAGCCTCCTAGTCTCTAACGTGGGCAGAAAGCAAGGGCCCCGCTCAGGGCCCTTGCTGTGAGCACGGGCTCTACTCATCCTGGAAGTCACCTGGCCGGGACAGCGAGCGTCAGTAACTCTTACCGGTCCTGCACTCAGTGCCTGCGTGACTTTGGGCAAGTCCATTCCTCCTCCAGGCCTGTTTGTTCCTTTAGAAA
Organism: Tupaia tana; assembly: GCA_026018925.1. Classification (NCBI taxonomy): domain Eukaryota; kingdom Metazoa; phylum Chordata; class Mammalia; order Scandentia; family Tupaiidae; genus Tupaia; species Tupaia tana. The sequence continues at coordinate 94,370,871 of JAKSZU010000007.1, forward strand.
TTGAATGTGCCCTCTGAGGCCACCCCTCGGGCAGCTGCCACCTCTGTGCTTCAGTGCGGGGCTCTGACGGCAGGCCCACCTTCTGCCTCCAGGCTCGGTGCCCACTGGGAGGCCACTGCAGCCGGGCTGGGGTTGCCATGGAGCTGCATGCTGCCTCCTCCCCCACACCTCTGCTTCTCCCCTCCTCACCCCTGCAGTAGCCTAGGAAGAGAACAAGAGCGTTCCCAAAGGGACAGCCCGAGGCCACGATGCGAAAGGTGCCAGGGTTTGACGAATGTCACCAGGAAAACCCGCCATGGCCCTTCTCACAGCCTCAGAGCAGTACAGGGCTACGGGTGGTAGCCACAGCACAGGGTTCAGGAGAGCCCCCCAATTTCCAGCCAGAGGGCAGGCTCTGTGAGATAGATTGTTAGAGTAATGGCCCCCAAATGACTCCTGCATCTCAGTATAGACCTATCCCATGTGGGCTTGGCCTTATAATCTGCTTTGAATAGGATGTTAGTAAACATGATTCAAGCAGAGGCTGGAAAGGTGCCCCCACACTCGGCCTTGCCCTTTCTCGCGGGGGAACTCCTGCTGTTCTGTGAAAAAGTCCACACGAGCTTGCTAGAACCACGTGGCCTAACTGTCAGCCAGCACCAGCCGCCAGATGTGTAAATAAGGCCATCTGAGGCCATCCGCCCCGCCAAAACTCCAGGCTGCAGGTGACTGAGTGACGGTCGGCGAAATCAGCAGAACTGTCCAGAGGAGCCCAGCCCAGTCACTGCCCTCAGAATCTGGATCATGAGTAAATTAAATGACTACCATTTTAAGCCACTAAGTTTGGGGGTGGTTGGTGTGCAGTTGTAGATAACGAATACATTTGCTGGGACCAGCAGGTGGTGTGGTGGTTAAGGCGCTGGGCATTCCCACATGGCTGACCACGGTTCAAGTCCTGGACCTGTTGGCTTACTCTCTCACTTTCCCTCGCTCTCTCTGATCAAATTAAAATAAATGGAACAAATGAATAAATAATTTAAAAAATTAAAAAATAAAGATAACGAATACATTTGCTGATACATTGATTAACTGATATATTGACCAACTGATATATTGATATATATTGGAGCTGGCAGGTGGCGTGGTGGTTGAGACGCTGGACTTCCATATGGCTGAGTGTGGTTCAAGTCCTGGATCTGGCAGCTTGCTTTCTCACTTTCCCTCTCTCTCTCTCTGGTCAAATAAAAATAACAATAATAAATAAAATAAATAACTCTTAAAAAAAAAAAAAAAGAATCTCACAAGCACCTCAACTCCAAGCCCAGAATACCTTCATTGTTCATTCACCCCACAGCCTGTCCCTTGTGCTTCTTGTCTCCAGAAATGGCAGCACCAAACAGCAAGTCACATGTCCGGGACCACCCTTGGCCTTGACTACTATTCTTCTTCCTCTCTCTTCTTCTTCTTCTTCTTCTTCTTCTTTTTTTCTTCTTTCTTCCTCTTCCTCTTCCTCTTCCTCTTCCTCTTCTTCTTCTTCTTCTTTTTTTTGAGAGGTTTTTGCTATAGGGCACATGTGCTCACCAGAAAGACCAGAGAGAGACAGAAAGCGAGAAACCACCCCCCAGGGGGGGATGGCCATGCCGTAATCCCTTCTCCTCCATTCTCCTCTCGGGATCTTGGGCATGCACACACATGTGCCCGGCGTGAGTTTAAGCCACCAGGTCCGGGACTCAAACCGCAGTTGACTACATGGGAGTCCAGTGACATAGCCATTATGCCAACTGCTGGTCCCCTCCTCTTCTTTTTTGCCAAGTGCAACTGATTTTATTCCTAAATGTCTCTTGACTCAGACTCCTTGCTTTCCCTCTGCTACTCCAGCCCGTTGCCACGTCACGTGTCATCCAGACCAGTGGTCAGCAGGCAGGGAGCACACAGCTCAGAGGAGGCCCGAGACCATCCCCGGGAACTGCTGAAGGAAGCTGTTAGCACTTCGAGGTTTATTTACCTAATAACTAAGAAATTAAAGCTCATTAATAAATAATAACATTCTTTACTAGTTTTCATATGTGTTAATTCTTTTCATTATTTCGACAACTTGATAAAATAAGCACTATCACCATATAATTAAGGTTGAAACGAGGCAGAAGGAGGGTGAGTAATCTGCCTGAAGTGGCGCACCTAAGATGCGGAGGCAAGGTTGGAGTCGATCTAGCTCCAGGGATTCTCACATCAGAATCACCTAGCGAGCTTGTGGAAACTGACACTGTGGCCCAGTCGTGGAGGTACAAGTGACAGAGTCCAGCCGCATGAGACCGGGGCCACGTGGAAGGCCTGGAGTCGAGTCTGAGCACCCTAAACAGGGGATGGTGATGTGTGTCTGTAATCCCAGTACCTGGGGGACGGGGGCGGACGGTCCCACATGGCAAGAACTGTCAGTCTCCCCTACACTGCCTCCTCAATAAACAAACAAAAAAACAAAAACACAGACTGCCAGACCCCACTCCTAGAGTTTGTAATCAATCAATTTTGACTAGGGCCTGAGAATCTGCATTTCTTTCTTCTCTCTTAAAAAAAAATCTTGCTAGAGGGTGCATGTGCTCACCAGAGAGAGACAGAGAGAAAAAGAGAGAGAGAGGACGTGAGAAAGCACCCTCAGGTGGGATGCCCACACCACAATCCCTTCTCCACCATCCTCGGGATTCTGGGTCTGCATGCACACGTGCCTGGGATATTTTCAAGCCTCCAGGTCCGGGACTCAAACCACACATTCAGCCCTGTGAGATTTAGCCACTTTACCACCAGGCTGCTGGCTGGCCTGAGAGTCTGCATTCGAGTAAGTTTCTGGGGGAAGGTGAGGCGACTGATTTGGGGACCACACTTTACAACCACTGGCCTGGGCTATTCTGTCTCTAAAGGTACTTGGAGAGCTCTGCAACTCTGCAAATATTCAGTTCGGAGATGGACCAGAGGCTCCTGTCACTTGCTCAGGTCTAGCAGCCTGTGCCCTAGCTGCGGGGTCATCCCGAGGGGATACTGGGCTGGGACGGGCTCACTCCTTGTTTCTTCACACTTGTCATGTTACAACTTCTTCTTCTTTTAAAGAATTATTTCATTTGACTTTATTTATTTATTTATTTATTTTTAATCTGACCATAGAGGGACAGAGTGAGAGAGAAAGAGAAAGGAAGAGAGAGGGAGAGAGAGGGAAAGTGAGAAAGCAAGTCGGCAGGTCTGGGACTTTTCTGCCTTGTGGGAGTCCAGAGCCGTTAACCACCACGCCACCAGTCGGCCCCATGTCGCAACTTCTTTAAAAAAAAATGAGCTGTTAGGGAAAATTTTAAGCATATACAAAAGCAAAAAATAAAATAAAATAGCACGGTGGCCCACGGTCCGTCTCCAAACATTGATTGACACATGGAACCAGTTTGCATTGTCCTCCACCACCTTTCTAGCAAAAAGCAACCCCTAGACAGCATGCTGGTTCTTTTTTTTAAATTTATTTAACTTTATTCATTGTCATTATTTTATTTATTTTTTTGAAGTTGACCAGAGAGAAACAGAGAGAGAAGGAAAGTGAGAAAGCAAGCTGCTAGGTCCAGGACTCGAAGCATGGTCAGCCATATGGGAGTCCAGCACCTTAACCACCACACCACCTCTGGCCCAGACAACATGCTGTTTCAATAATCTCTAGAAGATGGTGTATTATTTTTTAAAATTTCTTTATTATTGGCAGGATCAACCAGGTAGGATAGTGTCTTTTTAAAAAATGTTTTTCTTACACCTAACAAAATTAATAATAACACTATTATATATGCCATATAACATCCATAATATATTCAAATTTCTTGATTGTCCCAAAAATCTCCTTTTAAAATTGACAGGCCTGAATAATTTATTGTAGTTTACACAGACCAGATTAGATTAAGTGGATTGACAGATTGTTACCTAGGTTTAACTCTAACTTCACAAAATGGACTAACGGCTTAAACAGCTCCTGCAGGAAAACACAAATTGGAGGGCTGGCAGGTGGCATGGTGGTTAAGGTGCCGGACTCCCACATGGCTGACCAAGGTTCGAGTCCTGGGCCTGGGACTCACTTGCTTTCTCACTTTTCCTCACTCTCTCTCTCTCATCTTTCTGGTGAGCACACATGCCCTATGGTAAAATTTAAAATAATAATAATAAATAAAATGAAATAATTCTTTAAAAAGGGTGGGCCACACACAATTAGAACACTCGGAAGTCCTCTGGTCGGCACTGCACTGTGGCCCCCACAGTGGCCCCACACCCCGGGTATGGCCTCCCCTTCTGCTGCACCTGCCCTGGAGTGACTTTCTCACAACCCGGCCCAAACTCGCCACCGCCTGCTTCCTACGAGGGCAGCAGAAAGAAGGCCAGACTCCGTACTCAACCTGCAGGCCACACACCCGGCTTCCCCCTTTCTGCCCCAGTAACACTGTGATGTCACCTCCCAGCCCTGTCTGCACAGGACACACACGGTGGCTGCTGTCATTCCAGGCGACTCTCCTTTCTCACCCCTACTGAACCTTGAGACCTGCTGGACAGTCACCCTCCTGAGTGTCCAAGGACACTTCATACCTCAGTTAGCAAAGGAGTTGGGGTGAGGAACCGGGGCCCGGAGCCAACCTGCAGGATTGGAGTGGTGGCTCCGACCTGCTGGTTTATGACAAATGACTCAGCACCACCACACAGCGGGGCCGTGCCGCTGTGGCCTCGCGGCTTGGGCACCGCTCCGCACCCTGCCTCGTTTCCCCCCAGGGCTGCGGTGTGGAGTCCACATAAAGCATTCAGGAGGGGATGTGGGGCCTGCCGGTGACTAGTGTTTACGGTGCTGGACTCCCATGTGGCCAACAGGGTTTGAGTCCCAGATGCAGTGGCTTGGAAATTATGCCAGGCACGTGTGCATCTGTGCCCAAAATCCCCGGAGGAGAATGAAGGAGAAGGGATTGCAGCATGGCCATTGCCCCCGGGGTGATTTCTCACTTTCCCTCACAGTGTCTCTCTGTCCCTCTCCAGCATGCACACGAGCCCTATGGAAACAAACAAACAAACAAACAAAAAGACAACACCTTTTTTAGAAAAAAGAGAAGAGCACCCGTACATGGTACGTGCCCAATAAACACCGGCTGTCGTTGCCGTGCTCCTGGGTCCCGCACTGATGTGAGTCACGGCTGGGCCGTGCGTGCACCGGGCTGGGTCCCTGGATGCGGGGAAGAAGCCCAGTAAGCGGGCCTTGCTGTCTGGTGCTGAGGGCCCTCTGTGGGCCAGCCCATCAGGGGGTGAAGGTCTCCCCGAGTCCTCTCTGTCCTACTTGCACTGCCACGGGGTCCGGGATGCCTTCGCTTGGCTTCTAGTCAGCCAGCCGGTTAACTAGTAATTTGGGAACAAGCAAGCAGTTCACCCAGGCTCAAGCTGCAGTTTTGTGCCCCGAGAGTGGCTCGCCGAGCCCACCCGTCAAGGAGGTCCAGTCGTCAGGAGCAGCAGCACGCCCACCGAGACGCTCAGACCGGCCTCGTGTGCGTGCCTGTCTGTTCTGGACAGGGTCTCGCTGACTTTAGTCTCCTGTCTCAGCCTCGCAAGTAACTGGGGCCACAGAATGTGCCACGCACCAGCGCTCCCTCTCGCCCCGTTAGCAGCTCTCATCACGTCTGTGAGTATGCTTAGCTGCACATCAAATCACCACCCTCCTGCCCGCACCTTCCGCCATCCCCGGCCCGAGTTTGCAGACAGAAGGCAGACTTTCCGCTCCGAGTGAGAAGGCGGGGATCCAGGGATGGGGGCTACAGGCTGACGCTCCAAAAGGAGGGTGGTACCGAAATAAGCAAGAGAGGCCAAAAAAAGCCAGAACCACCAAAAACCCAACATAACATGAAATCCCTCGTCACAAAAGAGAAGGGGGGGGGCTAGATAAGCAGAGGATTATGAAGGCTGTTCGGCACAGAGAATTCGGGGAGATGGTAATAGGACCTACAAGGAGGCCCCTCAGTCTGCACTGATCAATCAAGGCAGGCTTCATGGAGGAAGCCTACATCTATGGAAGAAGAATTTCTGGAGGATGTTGTGGACACAAACGCCAGGCCCTTGGAGAAACACAAACCTCCCCTGGCCCTGTCTCTCGCCTCTGACTGCTTCCCCGGCGGGCCCTCACCTCGGTAAGTCCCCGTGAGCTCCTCCTGATCCGTTGCCGTGTCATCGTAGGAGGTGAAAAAGAAGAAGAGGAGAATGAAGGCGGTCTCTAGAGTTAAGACCCACAGGGGCAGGCAGCCCCGGACGGACCGCGGGTACTTGGAGCCCATTCTGGGTTGGTGTTTGTGCTGAGGCTCCGCCAGCACCAGGCCCCAGCCCTCCCTCCCCACACCCTCTGAGAGCGTGATAGCAGAGACAGCGCCAAAGGCCTTATCTCAGGCTGCAGGGCTGGTCTGGCCTGGCCACGGGTTCATACAGAGCAGAGGGACTGCACGGAGGCAACACGCACTCGCTCAGCATGCACTGCTTCAGAAGGTGTTGCTGCGTTTCTGCTCTCGGCTGGCCTGTGCTCTGGCGAGGGTGGGCACTCTCCCCCTTCTGCCCACACCGCAATCCTTCACTCACCACCGCGGGTCATCCCTACCACGTAGGCAGGGAACGAATCGACGCTCCTGTTTTACAAATGGGGAAACTAAGGCTCAGAGGGGATTTGGGGTTGGCAAAACTTCTCTTTAAAACCACCACACTGTAGGCCAGCCAGTGGCATGGAGGTGAAGTCCCTAAATCCCACATAGCCAGCTTTGTGACTAGAGTCCTGGACCCGGCAGCTTGAAAATCACACTAGGTGTGGGTGTGTATGCCTCAAATCCCATGAAGAGAATGCAGGAGGAACCAGCAGTTAGTGTAATGGCTATGTCGCTGGACTTCCACGTAGTCGACCATGGTTCGTGTCCCAGACCCAGTGGCTTAAAACTCATGCTGGGCTGGGAACCAGCAATTAGCATAATGGCTATGTCGCTGGACTCCCACGTAGTTGACCGTGGTTCGCGTCCCGGACCTGGTGGCTTAAAACTCATGCCGGGCGCGTGTGCGTGCGTGCCCAAGATCCCGAGAGGAGAATGGAGAAGGGATTGCGGCGTGGCCATCCCCCCCTGGGGGATGATTTCTCGCTTTCTGTCTCTATGTCTCTCTCTGTCTGTCTGGCGAGCACACGCGCCCTATAGTGAAAAAACTTCTACCAAAAAAAAAAAAATCTTTCCAAAAAATAAGAAAAAAAAGAGAGAATGCAGGAGAAGGATTTGTGGGTAGCTCTCTCTCTCTCTCTGGCTAGTGCACACACTCGATAGCAAAAACTAAAACAAAACAAAACGAACACTATCACAGGATAGAGAGCTCTCCAGAAAGGGCATACTGAACGGGAATAAGTGAGAGAATGAAAGCCAAGAATGCCAAGCCCAGGAGGACACAGGACAGCCACGGACGCCCTCCCGAGGCCCGCCACTGAATGACCCTTACCTGGATTTACGTTTCAATCGACGTGTTTCTGCTTTGAAAGGGTAAACACCGGGAGAGCGAAGGGAGGCTTGGGTTTGACTCCAGTGAGAACCTGGAGGGGTCCTGCTTCGGGCCTAGGCTGAAGGTCCCCCATCTCTGCTCACCTCTCACAGAGCAGCCCAGGACTTTGCCTGCCGCAGGAGCACCCTGGTGCACCAGAGCAGGGCCCAGCCTCAGCGTCCTCGCCCCACAGTGGTGGACAGTCGCCAGGCATGGGACTGGAGGGTCCGAGGGTCTAGTTGTGACCCACAGCTGCCGTTCTCTACGGCTCCCCCATCAGAGTGCCCAGCAGGAGATCTGGCACGTGGGCATAGAGGAAGGAAGGAAAGGGGGATGAGAAGGCGTGGAGGCGGACAAGGAAGGAAGGCAATGAAAGCTCTTGCTTCTACCCCGGCCCAGGCCGCTGACCAGCGAGCGCAGGCTGTGTGGGGCCCAGTGAATAAAGCTGGGCCTGGAGCTTCCGCGAGGCAGCCCCTAGTGGAGGCGAGTGGCCCTTTACTGATCACTACAGCTACCTAATGAAAGGCTGCCCACGAGGTAGTGAGTGTCCTGTCTTCACAGGAATGCGAGCAGGGCCGAGCGATGTCACAGATGTCTTTGAATACCCAGCAGAGTCTTGTCATGTTGTTTTTAGATGAAGACATCAAGACCCAGAAAAGTCACCTCTGAGGACGTGCAGTCAGGTGGCATCGGTCATTTCTTTTTCTTTTTTTAAAGACGTATCTTATTTAACTTTATTTCTTTATTTTAACTGGACCAGAGAGGGATAGAGTGAGCACGAGAGAGAGAAACAGAGAAAGTGAGAAAGCAAGCTGCCAGGTCCAGGACTCGAACCGCAGTTGGCCGCGTGGGAGTCCGGCGCCCTTAACCACCGGCCCCGGACTCAGTCATTTCTAGTAGGGGATTGATTACGTAAACTACATGACATGCAAGTTGCCACCAACATGATGGTTCTGAACATATGTGAAAAAAGCCAGAAAACACTTGGAAGATTTATCAAAAGTGGCACAGAGGATGTGCTTTTTGGTTAAGTGGGGGTGAGTTCTGGACCAGTGTGAAGGGTATGTTCCCATTCTATGAAATAACAATAACGTCAGCGCGTGAACAGAAAACAACTGGCAGCGAAGCCCTGAAACACTGGTGATTTTGCTCGATACTGACTTTCACGAAGCGCTTACACGGCGGCAGTTCTCAGCACTGCCCAGCCGCCAACTCAGCGACTCTGTGAGGCCGGTCCTGTCCGCCTTCCGTTAAGGAGGAAACTGAGGCAGAGAGGGTAAGTGACTTGTCTCTGGTCACAGGGCTAGAAAGCAGTAGAGCTGAGATTTAAACCCAGGCAGCCTCACCTCCACACCTAGCCCAGATTCCTTCCAAGTGTAGGACTGTGGGATTCTAAGCCCTCTGCTCTGCCTGGGGAGCCCCAGGGCTAGGAGGGCTCCACTTCCCTCATGGCCGCCCTCATTCTGATTTCGGGCTCCCCTGGCTGCCAGTGCTGCTTACAGACTGGGTTTTCCTAGGAGGAACTGCCCCGTGCAGGGCTAGAGGAATGGCACCCCCTGGCCCGGAGCCAGTGCTCATGGCTCTGTAAACCAGGCAGCCGACAGCACCCACTGGCCAGGAACGCTGGGTGTCAGCCGACAAGCTCTGAAAACGTCCAAGCACCTCCAACCTCTGTGCCTGGAACCCACTGACGGTCCGGCTGCCCAGATGGTAATCTCAGCCGGGGTGGGAGCTGGTCCCCAAATCCCTTGCCTCCCGATCCTATCCCAGCAAAGAATCAGCAGGGCTTGACTGACGTGAGGGCCAAGCTCCTTGTTAAACAGCGGGGCGCATGTCCTGCAGTGACCTCTCCCGACAGACTTGTCAAAAGTGGAGTCTTGCTTTGCTCCTGACTTCTGCAAAAGGCTCCTATCTTCTGACAGCAGTTCCAGGCATTCTCTCTCCAAATCTTCACGGCAGTTCACCGGTAACAAAAAGCGGAGGGGATGCAAGGTAGCCATGGCAAAAAGCAAACAGGGTAACACGCTAAACGTTGCATCTAGTGGGAGGTGGATGGCTTCTTGCCGAACGAGGCTTTTCTCGTGGATACCTGAAAGTTTTCCTAATACCGTGTGAGGAATAGAGCCCTCTGTGCACCTGCTGCTCTCGCCTCCCGGACACTCCTCTAAGCAGATACTGCTTTGTTCGCCCTCGCCTCCTCAGACCTTTACCCCAGTCTCCTCGGGGAAGTTTGCCCTGACGGCTCTACTTAGTTATTTATTTTTAAAGTGTATTCCTTTATTTCTTCCATGACTGAGACAGGCAGAGTGAGAAGAGAGAGAGACAGAGAGATAGCACCCCCCAGAAGGGCTTCTGTACATGACCCACCCCGGCCTTAGCTGGTTCAGATGGGGCGTGCATGAGCCCAGCACCCTGAGGGAGGTCTCTGGATGCAAACCGGGACCCTCCTCATGTGGACCAGCCTCACAGAGTATCACAGTCACCACTGTGCCCCTTTAAAAGTGCAGCTTCGGGGCCAGCAGGTGGTATAGTGGTCAAGGCACTGGACTCCCACGTGACCCACTGGAGTTTGAGTCCTGGACACGGCAGCTTGAAAATCACACCGGGCCTCTGTGCGTGTGTGCTCTAAATCCCAGGAGGGGAATGGAGGAGAAGGGACTGCCACGTGGCCATCCCCCCGGGGGGCATTTCTCACTTCCACTGTCCCTGTGTCTCTCCTGTGAGTGCATGCACTCTATGGCAAAAACCTAAAATAAACATTTTAAAAGGGCAGCATCAACTGCGATGCCCTCCTCCCCGACGCCTTCTCTCTCCTTGGACAAGCACCGCTTGTGCTCTGCCCGTTCCGGTTTTCTTCGCAGCACGCACTGCAGCCTGAGATGGGGGCACTTTGATGCGTGCACTCATTTATCGTCTGTCTTCCCTACGACAGTGCGGGGACAGGGACTTCGGACTGCTATGGCCCCTGTCCGCTCCTCAGCACCAGCTGCTCAGTCCACAGTAGGTGGTAAATAAATATTCCCTGCATAGGTAACAGCTACTGTCTCTGGAAGGCCGAGCCCAGGGGCTAAGCATTGTGCATCCTTATTTCATCTCGTCTTCCCCTTGAGCTTGTGAAGGTAGGCATTATTATCCCTGGTTGGGGAGACCGCTCAGAGAGGTGATGCAAGTGCTCCAAGTCACACAGCTACTCCATGGCTGGGCTGGACCCACGGGACACGATGGCGTGTGCTGTTAAGTGCCGCGTGAGTCTCCTCCCAGGTTACTAGGCCACCCAGCCTCAGTTTTCGTATGAGTCCTGTAAGGTGACCTGCAGGTTTTCCTCACGGGGTCACTCCACGCCCAGCAACCGGGGGTACTGAAATGGAGGTGCGAGGGTGCCTGACAGCAGCGGCCCAGCCTCCTCCAGGGGTGGCGAATCAACTCAGAGAGGCCCCAGCTTTCACGAATCAGACCTTTCCTGTAAAAACAAGACTGAGCGTACCGGCCACACCCTCCTGGCCTGAGTCAAACCCAGCTAAGCTCGGTCCCAGCCAGAGCCATGACCAACGATGGAGGCAGGCCTGCCATACCCTTCCCGGAAGTGCATCCACGCCAAGGGTGTGGTCTTACTCTGGGCATGCCCGGCTAGGCTGCAGCGAAGCCAATCCTTCATTCAGTTCACACACTTGAGCTCTGGAGTCAGGCAGACTGGGTTCAGATCTTGACTGTGCACTGGAGGAGCTCACTGACCTTGGGTAACCCTTTCTCACGAGCCTGTGTCCTCACCTGTAAGGCGGAGAAAAGCAGTGTCAGCCTCGCTGGGTCGTCGTCAGTTTAAACTAGACAGCAGTAACATGCCCGCCGTGGAGAAAACCTTCCAAAGTGTTAGCGAGCGTTACCATCCCCTAAGTTGGGCATGTTTACTGTAGAAAACTTGGAAAAGATGGAGGCGCTAACGTTGACATAACGTGTCCTAGTCTAAAACCAGTTTATTTTGTGTAGCTGTCCTTTCAGATGACTTTTTACCCACGTGGATTTATGTATTGTTTTTTCCTTACAAAAATGGGATTATCTGGCACATACTGTTTGGTAAGTTGCTTTTCTCATGGCCAGTTCCTAAGCCAGGAAAGTCTTTTCTTTTCCCTTTTTTAGGCTTTTGCTATAGAGTATGTGTGCCTGCTGGAAAGACAGAGAGACAGGGAGAGGGGAAGTGAGAAATTACCCGTGGAAGTGAGGGGAATGGCCACACCTCAATCCCTTCTCCTCCATTCTCCTCTTGGAATTTTGGGCACGCACACACACACACACACACACACACACACGTGTGCCCAGTGGAAGTTTCAAGAGACTGGATCCAGGACTAGAACCACAATCAGTCATGTGGGAGTCCAGCCCCTTAATCACCATGCCACCTGCTGGCCCACAGGAAAATCTTTCTACAACGCTACTCCGTGGTAGGAAGAGCCCAGGTTCTGGAGCAGACCACACAAATTCGAATCCCAACTCGGTCACTTACTGTGTGACCTTAGGCAAGCGACTTAACCACTCTGTGCCACAATGTTCTCATCCGCCATTTGGTCCCCAGTAATAATCTCTACATTATGAGGTTGCTGTGAGGGTTAAAACAGCATGGCTATGGTCCTTGAAGCAGTTACTACAACAGTGAGTGCTGTGTGTAATTATTCTCCATGCCACGCTGACTTTCATGGTGAGGAAATGTAATAATATTTTAAAATTAATTAATTAATTAATTAATTTTGGAGAGGTTTTTGCTATAGTGCGTGTGCGCTCGCCAGAAAGACAGAGAGAGACAGAGAGACAGAAAGCAAGAAATCACCCCCCGGGGTTATGGCCACGCCGCAATCCCTTCTCTTCCATTCTCCTCTCGGGATCTTGGGCACGCACGCACATGCGCCCGGTGTGAGTTTAAGCCACCGGGTCCGGGACTTGAACCATGGTTGACTACAAGGGAGTTCAGCGACATAGCCATTATGCTAACTGCTGGTCCCAGGAAATGTAATAATTTTTTTGACCAGCCCTTTTCGTGGGACAGTTGGGTTGTCCACCAAAACTGTCCTTTTTTTTTCTTTAAAGAATTAATTTTATTTATTATTATTATTATTTTTAATTCGCTATAGGGGACCAGATAGAGAAAGAAAAAGTAAGAAAGGAAACTACCAGGTCCAGGACTTGAACCGTGGCCAGTCATGGGAATCCAGCACTTTAACTATCATGCCACATGCTGGCCCAGCAAACTGTCCTCCTTGGAAAGGCTGCAGTGAACATCCTCCCTCAAAGGGCTCCCTGGGGCTCACAGCACTTGTCTAAGTTGCGACCATCCTGACGTCTGGACTGCTCTGTGGCTCCCGGTGCCTAAGAACAAAGGCAGCCGGGCCAGCCCTGCCTGGGAGGGTTGAGGGGATGGAAGCAGCTGAAGGAGGCAGGAATGCCATTTCCTGATTTTTCTTTTTTAGGTTTTGGCCAGAGTATGTGTGTGCTTGCCAGAGACAGACAGAGGGAAAGTGAAAAATCACCCCCCGCTCCCCAAAGCGGGGATGGCCAGCCGCGATTCCTTCTCCTCCATTCTCCTCTCAGGATTTTGGGCACGCAAGCACACACATCTGGCATAATTTTCAAGGCGCAGAGTCTAGGACCCGATCTGTTGTCGGCTACGTGGGAGTCCAGTGCCTTAACTGCCACACCACCTGCTAGCCCTTCTGTTTCCTTGTTTGTGAAACAAGGCCTGGTGATCTCTCCAGGGTTGTTCATGCTCAGCTGAAGTCGAAGTGCATAGCCCGGACCCCCACCCACCAGAGTCCCAGGAAGAGGGGCAGACCTACCCCGTCTGGGTCTTGGTCTTTTGAATGAGAACAAATAATGTCTGCATCTGTAAAATGGCTCTGCTTCCTGACTGGAGCTGGAGTGCCAGCGGGGGATCCCTGGCAGGAGGCTTGCCTCAGGTCAGCCCAGTTCTGTGCCTTTAGAACCCTAAAGGGATATTTCAGGACTCAGAGGGGAAAGGCTAGAGCCAAAGGGCTTGAGCCAGGGTAGGTCAGGAAAAGAGATCTGGGTCTGGAGGAGGGAAAGAGAAGAGCACGGAGAAGGGCAGCTCTACTCCGGTCTGTCCTTGGGCTCTTGGCGACCGCAGCCAGCCACCAGATCGGTAACTCTAAGCAGCACCAGCCAGACAGGCACCGCAGCAGGGTCGGCAGCCTCGGTTGCTCAGGCGCGACCTGTGCCCGAGCTGGCTTGCTCTAGAAAACCAGTGCGTGCCTTGCATTCTCTGAGCCTCAGTTTTCTCATCTGCAAAATGAAGCTACTAAGACTTGCTTCTTTTCTTTAAAGAATTGTTTAATTTTATTATCATTTTAATTTTTGCTATAGTGCACGTGTACTCACCAGAGAGAGACAGAGAAAGTAAGAAAGCAACCCATCGGGTCTGGGACTTGAACTGTGGTTAGCCTTGTGAGAGTCCAATGCCTTAACCACCAAGCCTACTTGCTTCTAAACCTAGGGCTTGCAGCATCCCCAGTGGACATTTTGCCACAAGGTGGGCAGGCTATTCGACCAAGGATACCAGTGCACTGCCATCTGAATGGGGCCTGGAACTCAGATCTCCAGACCCTCACACTACTTCTCCAGCCGTCATCCTGACATGCTCTCCACCCGGTCTCTGCTTCCATGCAACCCTAGAGCCCAATGGTAACTTGGTACATTCCCCATTGCTGCCAGACTCCCTCACTTCCAGGAACCTGCTGAATGGCAGTCTTGCCGGGGGCTCCAGAAGGCTAGCACGGTCTCCAGGGCCTCTCTCAGCTTGTCTTGGGTTACTCACATACCCATCCCACAGCGCGCCTTGGCACCCTCTTAGGTGACAGGGACCAATGGGAGTGAGATCACAGATATAGTCCCTAACCTCAAGGAGTTACTGTCTAAGTCTCTGTCCCAGGTCATCTGGAACCTTGCAGTCACAGATAAGGGATATTCAGGCCTGGGGGCCTGGTGGAGTCTGCAGCCTGGACCTTACTATGTACCTCCTTCCAAATGCCTTCAACCCTCCAATCCTACTGATTTAAGTCCTGCCTGGATCTTGCCCATGAGCCAACCTGCCTTGGCAGCTGAAGCCTTCTTCTGCCCTGTTCCCATCTGCTGTCAATGATGGGCAGGTCTTGGTGAGGCTTTGCACTCACAGAGTTGTTATCCTTGGCCCCCCAGTGCCACACTGTCAACACGCGGGAGCAGAAGTGAGGGGTGAAAACAAGTACCCCATGAACAGCAGCTTTCTGTTAGCTACTGTGAGCCCAGCTCTGAGAGCTAATTATCTTCCCAGCCCTAAAACAAACCTGAGTTGAAACAGAGGTTGTGAGAGATTCAGTAACTTGCCCAAGCTAGCAAGTGGCCAAGCTGGAATTTCAGCTCTGGTGTGCAAAAGCGGGAAGGCTTGCCATTTTTCTAAACCACATCTCCACAGGGTATGGATCTGCTCCCCAGGAACTTTTTCCTCTAGTTGGATGGATGCGCCATTAGGAAACCATACAGTAGTAACGCTGATGGAGGTGCTCTGGGAGGGCGCAGAGACAGAGAGTGGGAAGACAAGGACGCAGTGGGTTTAAGGACAGTGAGGAGACGAGGCTTAATAGTGGTTGTGTTAAGGTGATGACACCCATGGGCTTTTTTTCCCCTCTGGACACTTTTCTACATTTCCCCAGTTTTCTCTGATACCCATTCTTTTTTTCGTCTCTTTAAAAAAAGAGAAAGAAACACGTCCCTCTGTTTTCTAATTGTCATTTTGCCATACCTACGTGGCAGAAGGGCTAGGCATTCTAAATGAACAAACAGACGCAAGTTACCCAGCAAGGTGCCTGGCACAAAACCAGGCTTGCTAAGTGTTTAGCGAGAAGGGTCGCCAGCCCCGCGTTCCCGCATCGGCGGAGCTAGCCAAAGCTCGGGCTCGCCTCCCGCCCGACCGCGCGCAGACACGCTTTGCCAGTCGACGCCCCGCGGCAGCGCCCTGGCGGATCCCGCGGACAGCGCCTGCGAGCGCACGCCCAGCCCAGCCTGCGGACGTGGAGCCAGGGCCGCGCCTCCCTGCACTGCCCGGGCAGCCCCGCGCGACGTCGCGCGCACCCACGGCCCCGCCCCGTGACGCGGTCCCCGGGGGTGGGACCGCTGCGGCCCCGCCCCGCGCCGCCTCCGATTGGCCGCCGCGCTGTCACCACGTCGCGGGGAGCTGGCGGGTGCGTGTGTATGTGTGTGGGGTTTGCTTTGTCATTCGTACCCCCGTCGCGCGCTGACGCGGCCGGCCTGCCCAAGCGCCCCAGCGTCCGCAGAAAGGGCCCCAGCACTGCCTCTGGAGCGGGAGGATGCCGCGGGCCGCTTACGTAAGGACGCGGCCGCCCGAAGCACATGTCCGCGCAGGAACCCACATGCCGCAGACCCGGGCTCTGGATCTCGTACATGCCTAGGCGCGAGCCCCCGCCGCCGTCCCGCGCGGCACGCTCTGGTATGCGTTATAACACCGTGAAACGCAACCCAACGAGAAGGAAGCGTCCCTTCGCTACACGGCATAATATAGGATGTTATATTTATAGGGCCTATTTATAAGCCTGTATTTAAATCTTTTCTGATAGGCCCAGCCACGGGTCCAGACACCATAATGATTGGCGCATTCTTCTGTCCTTCAAAGAGGCGGGGCCTAGAGTCCGTTTTGCCTCAGCAGGCCCTAGGATTGGCCTGCAGCGGCGTAGCGGCGCCTTCGATTGGCCCCGTGGGCCGTCCGTCGGAGCCGAGGAGGCGGGGCAGGCGGCTGGCTGGTGCTGGGCGGGCGGGCCCCGGAATTGTCATTTCTTTGTTTCCGAAGGCGGAGGAGGCTCTGAGCCCCCCCTCCCCGTGCCACCCCCTCCCCCCGGGTGCTGGCTCCATGTCTGTGTGACCGGCCCCAGGGGTAGAGTCCAGGCCCGACGTGGGGTGGGCCGGCGGCGGCTGAGGTGAGAGACGGCGGCGGCGGCGCGGGCACCCGGCCCCCCAGCGGGAGGATGAAGCGGCGGAACGCCGACTGCAGTAAGCTCCGCCGCCCCCTAAAGCGGAACCGGATCACCGAGGGCATCTACGGCAGGTGAGTGGCGGCGACCCCCTCGGCCGGGCGCCGGCTCCGCGCCCCCGGCGGGCTCCGGAGGGGCCTGGCCCCGTTATGTAACCCCGACTAGGCCGCACGCCCGCGCCGGGGGCTCTCCCGGGGGCTGCTGGCCGGCCCGCGGGGGTCCGCCCTGGGGGCGCGGGCGTGGCTAGTGCCGGCGCGGCCGGGCGCGTTGAGCGCGGGCTGCGGGAGCCGCCGCGCCGCCGTTGGGAGCGCCCGGGCCCGCCGGGGGGAGGGGCGGCCAGCCCCCTCCTGCCCCGCTCCCTCCAGGACCCCAGAGGGCGCCGCGGGTCTGGGACGGCCGCCCCCGCGTTCTCCGACGGCCCCCCGCCGGCCCCGGAGCCCGCCTCGGGCCTGGGAGTTTGCGGGCCCGAGCCGGGAGGCGCGTGGACCATATGCACGGGCGGGGGAGGGGGCTGACAAAGTTAGGCGCAGACAGTGGTCCTCGGCCCACGCAGGCTGCAGGCAGACGGAGCAGGGGCCACGCCGCCCCTTCTTCTGCTCCCCTAGTGGGATCTCCAACTTGGCCATGAGGGCTGAAGCCTGTACCCCCACATCATGCCCTGTGGCCCCGCTCCAGACTTGGAAGGGGCGGATGATCATTTTCCCAGCAAATAGCATTTTGAATTTCAGGCAGGTAGTTTTCTTCAAACCTTTTTAAAGGAATTTTCTAAGCGCTCGCCTTTTTTTTAATCTTGCAAAAGCTAAGCAGTGTCCCTTTAAATAGAAATTGAATTGTCTCCGGGAGAGAAGGACAACAGGTTCACGGGGCAGCTAAGTGACTACTATAGCTTCCCCAAGCCCAACTGCTGTCTTCTTGGGATGTTAATTCTGAACAGTACTTGCCTGGATCAAGAAACGATTTCGGTGGAGAAGTAATTAGCTTACAAAGGAGCATTCTCAGCATGTGGATATAGGCTTAATTGAGTCCTCGTGGTGTTTTACAATTCAGCTCTTCAGCTGTGGGACTTGGAGAGACGTGAGCGAGCTGATGACAACCAAGTTGCCTTACCATAACTGTACACCTTGCACATGCTTTTGTTTACACGTGTGGAATGCTTGCTTCCCACTGGCAGCTGACCGATGTAAGCATCAGGGGGTTTCTGTGCTTCAAATTCAGAAGCTTTATGAAGTCAAAGAGTTCTTGCGTATGTCCTTAGGTAAGGAGCGGGTGGTTTGTAGGAATCATTCATTCATTCAGATATATATATATATATATATATATATATATATATATATATACACTATGGACCAGACACTGTTCTACCTGGTAAGGATACAGTAGCAAGTAAAAAAACCCTAATCCATGCAGAATCAGTCAAACCTGACCGTTTAACTAAAACCATAAAAGCCAAACAGTTTTTCCTATAGGTTTAATGGATGGGGGAAAGGTCTTCAAGTTCTACACGCTGTAAATTCGTCAATAAAAAAAGGCTTCTTTCTGTGACTATTTAAAAAAGATTTGAATAATGACAGTACTAGTGGCACAAGAGTAGAAAAGGCATATTAAACAGAAGCGGTAGACTGAGGACAACTGTGGCATTCAGATGGCTGCTATTAACAGTAACATGAGATGATGTTTATGGTGAGAAGATTGGAAGTCCCATATTGTTTACATGTTTTATGCTGTATTTCAACTTCTCTTTATAATTGGAGTAAATACACCCAAGTTACTACACGCATTGTACTAGCTCTTCCATCAGTGTGAATCACTATGAAGAAGTGAATTGTTTAATGAAGATCTATTATTTTACTGAGGACTGTTGGGAATTGGAATTTTTTTACCCTATTCATAGTAAATACCCTATTTATTCAGTTTCATCTGTAAAATTTTCAAACACCTAAAATACGTCAGCTGTCAAATCTATTTGCTTTCCTCTGTTTGGCCTTGTTTGAGTTAAATGTCAATAAAATAAGCTAAATGTATTTCTGTCTGTCTTGATTGAAGCATTGTATATCAAAAGAGCCTTTCAGTTTACTTATCTGTTTCTTAGTTTGTGTGGTAGAGTGTTGGACTTCACAAGATTATATATATTTTTTTCAATTCTGTTTTTAAAGAGAAGTGTAGACGTTTTTCAGTTATTTCTAAAGCAAACAGAATGAGTGGGCTTGTTATAAATGAGGACTTTTGAGGATTCATGCATATCAAATTTCTGTTGATCATGAAATTTAAGTCTGCACTAAATTGTTTTTCACATCATCTAGTGCCCGTTTTGTTTCTCGACATCTGGTGCAATTTTGGTCTCATTAAACAGAAAGCTTTTTTTTTTTTCCTTTGAGGCTGTGTTGATAATTCTGATAACCCCTGTCTACTGTTTCATAGCCTGACACCTCGGGGACTTAGCGATTTTCGTGTTCTGAGTCTCAGCAACTTTCTGAGCCTTGGCAGAGGGAGGAGGGAGCTGTGATGGCCAGCACTGGGTTGCAGGCGACCGAAGATCCAGGTTCCCACTCAGAATCCCGGCTGTGACACCTCGGGCAGGCAGGGGCACCCACGGTACTGCGCCCCAGTTCTCCCATTTGTTAACTGAGATTTGAGGTCTAGAGAAGACATGTACAGTTTGTGAAACTATAAATTCTAACATGCTGCACACATGTATTTGCCACATCGTTGCTGTCACGGTTTGACATGTGTGGTTAGTTCCTTAAGGAGGCAGGATAGAGTGTAAGGTTCGGTGCAACTATAAACTACAAAGTTGAGTAGTCAGTTGCTGTTTGGTCTTGCTTTAACAAATCGTGTTGCTGAGGCGTTTTTAATTACGGGCTCATGATTAAATAGTCCAAAAGTGTTACTGAAGTGATTGTCAAATGATATCGTTTATTGTCAGATATAATTTATTATCATGACTATGTTGGAATTCTGTGTCAGGGGCAAGATACAAGGAAAATTAATTTTAGACATCTTGTTAATGTTATCTGTATTTGTATGTGCCCATCAGTTGAAAATGGAAACATGCTCTAGATAAGGTATTCCAGCCAAGTGAGTAACCAAGAATAAGAGAAAGGAAACAGAAAGGGTGATCGTTTATATTATTAAGGGCTAAGATTCAATGTAATTTAAAGAAAATCAGCCAGCACAGAGCCTGACACAGTGTCCGATGAATGTTGAGTGAGTAAATTAATAAAAAATGAATATAAGCTAATGTATTCCATTCATTGAGAACCTACATTGTTAGGGTATTGTTGAAGACACAGGATAAGATATGGTTCTTTGTTTTCAAGGAGTTTACAGTCTGGTAGGCTGTAGTAATTAACACCCCCTTAAATTTGTGCGGAGGTTTAGAGGTCCCAAGGAACCGTGAACTCTATTCGAGTGGTATCATTAATGTCAGGCTAAACTTTGGCCTGCTGTTTCAGTGGGTCTCCTGACACACTAGCAGCTGTATTTTGCCCCGTGCTATTAGATGATGAAGTAGACAGTTGCCACTGAATGAGAGTATTTCTAA
The DNA here is from genome assembly GCA_026018925.1 of Tupaia tana. Lineage (NCBI taxonomy): Eukaryota > Metazoa > Chordata > Mammalia > Scandentia > Tupaiidae > Tupaia > Tupaia tana. Next base: position 94,390,956 of record JAKSZU010000007.1, read on the forward strand.
CACAAATGAGACAGATGCAAAAGTACTTTGAAAACTGTGGAAATAAGTTAGGAGCAAGAGGAAGAAAGATAGAAACTTCCCGTAATGATTGCATTTCGGAGGTCCTGGGGTCTGGCAGTGATTTTCCTCTGGTTGTCCTCATACACACGCACCAGGTAGTCCCAGCGGTAATAGCGCTTCGCAGGCCATGGTTCTCTCTCAGGTGACGTGGAGTTTGTTTTAAAGTCTTAAGGGGTTCTGTGTGGTCCTCTACCTCTTACTGTCCATACTCCCCACTCTCTTCCTTGAGAAGTACTGACTTTACAGTGGGAAGATGAGGAAGAATTGGCTAGTAGGAGATGGAGGCAAAAACATCTGTGTCCAAAGTGTGTTCCAAGCCTCCACACTTAGTGGTGTTACTTAGACAAGTAAGTATAATAAGGATTTTAAGCCAGGCATGTGTTCTAAGCTTCAGGAAACTGTTTTATATCTTTGTTACTGGCCATTGAAGGAAGCGCCCTTTCATTGTGAATTTACGACTACTTCCTGTCTTCCTGTGCTGGCTCCTGCTGCAGTGTTGCCTGAAGCTTAGGTAGTGCGGCGCTGCACCTGCCTGGCATGTTTGTTCAGCTTAATGTCTTCCAGTGAGGACTCAGGACCACAGGTTCCCCTGGTGTGCATGATACCTTTCCCCATATTTATTTCAGAGAAGAGTTCCCTGGTCTTTCGGGCTCCCCAGAAGTGACTTTTCTGAGTGATCGAATTTTGCATCCTTCTCAGCTTCCCAATTTTCTTTGACAGACTCTTCTCTAAATAATCTGGTCTCCAGAGGTTTCGCTTGACTGCTTTTCCTGCCTCCTTACTGATGCTTCTAAGCCTAGTTTTAGACCCCTTTGGGCTGTGCTTACAGATGTCACCGGAGGCTGATTGACCCTTGGCTGCCTTGGTCGCCTGTGTTCTGCAGCTGAAACCCCCAGACAGCAGTGCTGCAACCTCACAGCCTAAAAAGCACTGTGGTAGTCTGGATAGGCTTTCATTTCAATGGTGCTGGACCTGATGTGAGAGCTAGAGTCTGTCTTGTCTTACAGGGGCGTTGGGGCAGTGGGTGAGTGTAATGGAGAAACCGAAATGTTTTCGCTAACCTGTGCAGTGAAGTGTTTGGCTAAACACATACTGGTGCTTTTATGAAATACATTTTAAAATATGCCACACTGAAATGTTTGCACTTAATTTTTTGCCAGTAGTGTACTCTTTTTTTAGAAAAGAACTTTTCGGGACCAGCGGTTAGCTTAATGGCTATGTCGCTGAACTCCCATGTAGTTGACCGTGGTTCAAGTCCTGGACGCAGTGATTTAAACTCATGCTGGGTGCCTGTGCGTGTGTGCCCAAGATCCCGAGAGGAGAATGAAGAAGGGATTGCGGCGTGGCCCTCCCCTCTTGGGGGTGATTTCTCGCTTTCTGTGTCTCTGTCTTTCTGGGGAGCGCACGCCCTATAGCAAAAAAAAAAAAACAAAAAAACAAAAAAACAACAAAAAAAAACTTTTCTCCAACTTTCATCATTATTATTATTTTTTATTCGAGCAGTCTTGGCAGTTTAGTTTCATTAAGTATTTTTTGAAAATCCTTTTAAATTGCTGCTGCAGGGTTGAGGAGGTTAGAAGGAGGGAATGGAATCTCTTTCACATTATTTGCTTAAAACTTCTGTTTTATCAGTGCTGCTTTTCTTTTCTTTACGTTGATTCCTCATGGCCTCTCTTAAACCTCACTACCTTTGGAGATTTTTTTCATTGGTAGCCTTAACTTGTTATTTTCACTTTCTCACTGGTTATATGCCTGTATATGGACCCAGTTCATATTCTGAAGGCACTTATATTTCCAGAATCTTTTCTTTGGCTCTCTCTCCCAGATCTCCCCGTTGGTATTAGGCCCTTGGGATTTTATGTGTGTACGTGTGTCTTTTTCGAGCCTACTGTCTTGCGTCTGGAGGGTCCGGTAGAAATTGGACACAGTTAAGTGAGATACTGTGATTGGGTTACTTTTCTTCATAAAACTTACGGTGTTCTTCAAATATACTGATTATTCTCTAGGCTTAGTAGATTTTGGCGCAATTATTTTACTTGGATCTTTATCAAGAATTGGGTCCAGGGGAAAAATAAATTGTCTGCCCGACAAGCTGCATAAGTAAGATGGTACATACCAACAGTAGAACACAGACTTCTCTAGATTTTTTTCCATTGTGAATTTATTCACTTATGGACTGACTTATTTCCTCAAGATCTCTTACTTCAGGCACATCTTATTTTTTGAGAGATTTTTGTTATGGAGTGTGCACTCACTGGAGAGACACATAGACACATAGAAACAGAGAGTGAGAAATCACCCCCTGGGAGAGATGGCCACACCACAATCTCTTCTCTTCCATTCTCCTCCCAGGATTTTGGGCATACATTCACCAGTGTGAGTTTTAAACCACGGGATCTGGGACTTGAACCACGGTTGACTGTGAGAGTCCAGTGACGTAACCATTATGCCATCTGCTGGTCCCAACATTTAAGCAGTGGTTAGAGACTATTCATTAAGGCTTTATATCTTTAATTTAACATTTAACTATAACTATTAAACACTTTCAAGTTTATTTCTTGCCAGAGGTGTGTACTCATCAGAGAGAGGCAGAGGAGGAGAGGGAGACAACACCCCCCCTGGGGAATGGTCACGTTGCAGTCCCTTCTCTTCCATTCTCCATCCTGTTAGGACGATGGCCATGTGTGTGTTTCTCATCACCAGGTCTGGGACTGGAATCATCTAGTAGGCCATGTGGGATCTGGCTGCCTTAACCAGCAAGCTATGGAGCTGGCCCAGATATTTAATTTTTAAAAATAATTATTTACTTTATTTTATTTATTATTATTATTTTTAAATTTGCTATAGGGCATATGCATGAGAGAAGGAGAGAAAGAACGAAAGGAAGGAAGGAAGCTAGCTGCCAGGTCTGGGACTCAAACTGTGGCCTGCCATGTGGAAGTCTAGCTCCTTAACCACCACACCACCACCGTTGGCTCCAGGCATTTAATTTAGCTGACATCAAGTGGGTCTCAGCTCATCAGCTTTTCAGGATGGCTGTCTTCATCCTCAGCCTTTGCATTCCTTCGTAGCACTGGCCTTTATAACTTTATGCTTCTTCTGTGCTGCCCTTAAAGGATGCCCTTGAGTCAGGGAGTTGTGACCTCGGCAGTAATTAATCCCTCACCCCTACTCCTCTGTTGCCTTTTCTTTTTTAGAGATTTTATATTTAGTGGATTAAAATGGTATGCCTAGTTGACTTTAGATATATCTATATCACTGATGCATTTAAGCTGAATTCCATTTCCTGTCCATCCTGGAGGAGGTGGCTAGAAATAACCCGTGTTTAAATTGTATTTCACTTTGTTCATCCTCAAAACACTTCAAACCAAATCAGCAGCTCAGTACTAGTACCGGTACTTTGCCCACCTGGTAGCATGAGCACTTGAACACTAGAGAGAGTGAATGCCATGTTCATATCCAAAATGACAATTCCTGTCTCAGAAAAACACTGAGTCTTTTGAGTCTCCTTTCTCAGATGTAACAAGAAAGAATTGCCTTCTTGGGCCCAGCTGCAGTGGTGTGTGCTGCTAAGATGCTGTGCTCTGCAGGCTGGGACCCTATGGGAGGCCTCTGTTTGATTCCCAGTCTGCCCGAAGGCCAGGCATGGTAGCAGGTGCGTGTAACCCCAGGGTCTCAGGAGGCCCAGGTAGGAGGATTGTGAGCTCAAGGCTGGCCTGGGTAACATGGCAAAGCCCTGTCTAAGAAGAGCCAAGTATGGATGTGGGCCTGTAGTCCCAGCTGGGAGACTGAGGCAGGGGGATGAGAAATACTGTCCCAAAAAAAAGCTTTCTTGTCCTCTTCTAAGCTTAAAGTGCTGCTTAGTTCATTGCACTTTTGACGTTATTAAAAAAATTTTTTTTGGTTGTTTTTCGTTTTAGATTACATATTTCTCTATTACAGTGACCATTCTAGGAGTATAAATATTGTTAGAAAACAGACTTGAATGATGTCTTATATTTTGTGCCATAGTTATTTTTGTAAGGAACATTGACTTTAATTTTTTTTTTTTCTTGACAGAGCTTCATAATGTCTTTACAGGTTTACAAATTGGTAGTTTATCAATTAAGATACCGAGAGTATATTCTTTTTTTTTTTCTGGAGAGGTTTTCGCTATAGGGCGCGTGCGCTGGCCAGACAGACAGACAGAGACAAAGAGACAGAAAGCGAGAAATCACCCCCCAGGGGGGATGGTCATGCCGCAATCCCTTCTCCTCCATTCTCCTCTCGGGATCTTGGGCACGCACGCACACGCGCCTGGCGTGAGTTTTAAGCTACTGGGTCCGGGAAGCGAACTGCGGTCGACTACGTGGGAGTCCAGCGACATAGCCATTACGCTAACTGCTGGTTCCCGAGAGTTTATTCTTTCATAAAGTATGTCCACTTGTTTTTTAAACATTTGGTTCTCTCGAAGAGTTAAATAATTGTATAACTTGAATATGTACGTAGGAAGGGGTATGAAGAAGGACAGTTATTAGTTATATATTTATTGAGCATCTGACATAGGTTGAGAAAGTCGAATGTTCCTCCTCATATGTAGATCCGCACATAGACTTTGAAGTCATATGGACTCAGGTTCAAATAATGTCTCTGACACTAGTCACATGATCTTGAGCAAGTTATTTACCTATTTGAACCCTTAGTTTTCTCATTAGTAAATTGAAGATACTATTACCTGTTCTATAAGGTTGTTACAAGGATAATTGAGGTATTACCTAAAATACACAACATGGTACCTCATCAACTAGTTGCTCAGAAAGTTGTTTGCTGTTACATGTGTTACTGTGACATTTTTATCTTCATTTTCGTGCGTAGTCCCAGTAAGGGTTTCCTCATCTGAGAAACGGAGGTCGCTGGGTTTTGGTTACTGGATAGGGACCCGTATCTGTCTAACTCGAAGTCTGTCCTCTTTTTATTTCATCGTGCTGTGTTCGCCTTTCTGAATGAAGCTTACGTGTAGTAATTGTGTGGTCCTCAAACTCCACTGCATGAAGTTGTCATTATCTTCATCTGTCAGGTGAAGCGGGAGATGTCAGGCGTGTCTTGCCCAAGGCAGATAACCCTTTCTCCTTCTCAAAATGGAACTCTCCCCTCTATTAAATAACTGTTTCAAAATAGAGATGAAAACTTAATTTAAAATGTGGTTCCGGGAACCAGCAGATGGTGTAGTGGTTACAGCACTGGACTCCCATGTAGTTGACTGCGGCTCGAGTCCTGGACCTGGCAGCTTAAACTCACACTGGGCTCGTGTGCATGAGTCACAGTCCTGTGAGGGGAATGTGGTTCTGGACCTCTATCTATCTGTCATTCTGTCTACTTGTAGCCTGTAAAGGACATTGATGAGACAATAGCAGAGATTTGAATAACATCTGTAGATCAAGTAATAGCACTGTGTTATTATTCATGATGTTGGTAATTGCTCTGCAGTTAAATAAGAGAATGTCCTTGTTTTGGAGAATTTGGGCATAAGGAGGCATTATGTTTACAACTTTTTTTTTTTTTTGAAAGATTTTTACTATAGGGCACATGCGCTCGCCAGAAAGACAGAGAGAGACAGAAAGCGGGGATGGCCCCCCAGCGGGGGCCACGCCGCAATCCCTTCTCCTCCCGGGATCTTAGGCACGCATGCACACACACACACACACACACACACACACACACACACACGGCGTGAGTTTAAGCTACCGGGTCTGGGACTTGAACCATAGTCGACTACATGGGAGTTCAGTCACATAGCCATTATGCCAACTGCTGGTCCCAATGTTTACAACTTATTTTTAAATGGTTGAAGGAAAAAATACACATATACAGGGAGAAAATTTAACAGAGACTTCATAAAATGTTTTATTATTTTTGGAACCTAGGTGAAAGGTGCCAAATAATTTTTGTACTATTTATGTAACTTTTCTGTAATTCTAAAATTATTTCAAATGAAAAGTCAAAGTAATACATGCTTATTATTAAAAACAATCGAAATAATATGGCAATGTGTAGAAATAATGTGAAAGTCCTTAGTCTTGCCCAGGGATGATTTCTGTCATATAATTTATAAATACAGTTCCTTTTTTTTTGCCATATATACAAACATGTATATTTCTTTCTTAATAAAGTAGGATTCTATTTTCCATGCCTTTTTTTTGTTGTTTAATTCTTTAATAAGAGTGACAGACAGGCAACCCCAGCAGGGTCTCACGCCATGGCCCTCCCGAGCCCGTGCTTGTGGTCTGCTGACTTCTCTTCTGTGCTCTCTCAGCAGTGCCCTGCAGTCTGTTAATACCTGGTTCTCCGGTTCTTTCCTAAATAGCAGTAACGACCCTGCCTACTTCACAGTAGGTAATTGAGAGAATGAATGCGAAAGTATTTGCATAGTGTAAATTTGTGTGGTATAAATGTAAGGTGTGATTAAGTAGATTATCACTATCAATGATATGAAGTGTAATACTTGATTAATTTGTGAAATTAATTTCTAATGCTTATCCAGTGTTAGTACAATTTTTTTAGAGCCTGTGGGTTGTTTTCTGTGCCCCTATTTTGTTTCTTCACTCATTTCCATCACCAACCCCATAAATTCTACACTGCTAAAAGTAGTTTTGAAATTCTTTTTTTTTTTGAGAAGTTTTTGCTATAGGGTGCATGAGCTCGCCAGAAAGACAGAGACAGACAGAGAGACAGAAAGCGAGAAATCACCCCCCCCCCCGGGGGGGGGGAGGATGGCCACGCCGCAATCCCTTTTCCTCCATACTCCTCCCGGGATCTTGGGCACGCACGCTCATGCACCCAGTGTGAGTTTAAGCCACCAGATCCAGGACTTGAACCGTGGTTGACTGCATGAGAGTCCAGCGACATAGCCATTATGCCAACTGCTGGTCCCTTGAAGCAGAAATTCTAAAACTCAGAACTCTCCACTTGCATCCGGTTACAATATCTTCCCTTGATATCTCTGCAGTCTGTGTAGTCCTTTGTGATTCTACTGTACCACAAAAGTCTTAGCAATTGTTATTCTAGGTAATTGTTTTTTCTTTTGGGACCAGCAGATGGCATAATGGTTACATCACTGGACTCCCATATTGTTGACCACGGTTTGAGTCCTGGACCTGGCGGTGTAAAACTCACGCCAGGTGTGTGTGCATGCATGCCCAAAACACCAAGAGGAGGATGGAAGAGAAGGAACTGTGGCATGGCCACCCACTCTGGAGGGTGATTTCTCGCTTTCTGTTTTTCTCTCTGTCTCTCCAGTGAGCGCATGCGCCTTATAGCAAAAACCTCTCTAAAAAAGAAATTCTTTTTCTTTTAACTTGGGCTTATTTCATATTGTTAGATTCGTCATTGCAGTGGGTGTGTGTGTGTTTGCGCACACGTGTGTGTGTGTAATTGACTCTAGAAGGTTTCTCTCTTTGCAGTCTGCAGAAAGCCTAGAATAGAAAAGAGAAATACGGAACAGCTTGGCTCTTCCCAGCCTGCTCTCCTTTTCTGGAATTTATACAAGGATGTGTTCCAGAATGCAGCAGTGATCCTATGAATTCTGTCCTGAGGCTCATACACAACTTTCTGTAGACCAGCTCCTTAAATTTTTGTTATCCCAGGACCTCTTCACATTCTTAGAAATGATGGGGAACCTCAGAGAGCTTTATGGGTTATAGCTATTAGTATTTGCTCTGTTAGGAGTTAAAACATTTATTAGTTCATTTAAAATAATAAGCCCATGCATACCGCTTTAGTGTCTGTCTTTCCTAGAACACACTGAGGACCACACCGTAGGCAGAGCTAGTGCCTGGTAGGCCAGATGGAGTGAGGGTCTGGCGACCGAGCGCAGCTGATGACTTTAGCTCTTCACAGCGAAGAGCGGTCAGAACAGTCGGGAGCAGCTGCGTGCCCATCCTTCAGGCAGCACTGCCTGTGTTCTCTTGGTTGAGGTTGCTTTAACACCCTTCCCGTAACCTGTGCCTCGCCTCTCCCTGTAAGCGGGTACTTGATTAAAGCCCTACTGTCGGCCCTAAACACTTTTCTTCATTACAGGTCATCATTCGACACACGTTTGCTGGCAGGTGTGTGAGTGTTGAGATTTGTTAAGCTCCCGTAGTCTGCAAGGCACTGGGCTGGGCACTGAGGAGATACAGGGGGAACAGGGACAGTTGCTCCTCTGTGGACTTGACATCTAAGTGACTACTTATGCAAAGTCGTATTAAATTATAATTGCGGTGCATTGGTCGTATGTTCCAGGATACTATGTGTGATCTAGTCTTTTTTCTTTTTTCCCTAATTGCCGAAGGGCATGTGTGTTTGCTAGAGAGAGGCAGAGAGGGAGAGGGAGAAAGCTTTCCCCCCACTGGGGCATGGGCATGCCACAATCCCCTCTCCTTCCTTTCTCCAGGCTGTCAGGATTCAGGGCACACCTGTAAACGCGAGCGCGCCTAGACTCTTTTCAAGCTGCTCAGCCAGGATTTGAACCACGGTTGGCCCTGTGGGATCCAGCTCCCTGAGCTATGAGGCTACAGGGCCAACCCTGATCTAATCTTTGCTTTGGGGTCAGGGACGCTTTGGTTGAGGAAGCGAAGTTCACCTGTGTGCTGAGGATCAGTAGCAATGGCAGTGCTTAGGCTGGTTTTAATTGTACTTGGGGAACGATCTTGTCTGTGACTCAGAGAGAAAGTAGCTAGAAGAACTAGCCCTGAATAGTTTGAATGTTGACAGTTGAGGGGAGGAAGTCCACACTTTGGAGATAAGTATTGATTATCTCAGTAAAGCATTGTCTCTCAGATAGTGTAGAATTCAGTGGACTTCCCAGGACGATAGGACATTTACACTGTGGACTAGTACTTCTCAAATTTTAATACAGGCATGGACTGCTTAGGACGATTAGAATGCAGGCCTAGGTTAAGTAAGTCTGGGGTGGGCCCAGACATTCTACTTTCCTATAAAAAGCACATACCTGATGCTGATGCTACTGGCCCTTTGGCTGTGTTTTAAGTAGAAAGACTCTAGTTACAAATGGCCAGTGCGAGACTTCATCAGAGCTCAAGGCCGACAGAGAGGCTAGACAGATCCTCCAGAGGTGACGGCCGGTCGGGAAAGATCCCGAACCACAGACAGAGCGTGTAGGAAGTAGCATGCTGCATACTGACTGCTTGGGCTGGTTCACGGCAGACGGCACCGGAGGAAGGAAAGCTGGGATTGAGAGGGAGAGCTACTGGCACAGCCACTGAAATATTCCAGAGCCTCATTTCTCTGGCGAGGGCCAAGAGAACGAAATGGCCATTAGTCTGCCTAGGAAAAAGGTCAGAAGAATGTTCAGTATTACTTCTCATTAATCATAGATGATTAATCCGTAGATGAAGAGTAATGCTAAATGGACTCAGATCAAAAACGGTTGTAAATGGCAAGGCTAGAAATAGAATGGGGAAAATCTTACAGTTAATACTCCCTTTGAAAGTACCACCACTATTAAGCCTAATAATTACATATGACTTTCTTTAAAAATTTCATTGGCACTCAGAAGCTTAAAAGACTGTGAAATAATGTTATTGGGCTGCCCTTGTTTCAATATATTATTTTGGAAAACATTTTTTTCATTGCACTCATGCTTTGACATTTTGTTCAAGATATTTTATAATTATTAGCAAATTGATTTGGAATCAGACAACCAAATAACATAAAGTTAGCCGTAAGTCACAGTCACATAATAAATTGTATGTAGGGAAGTATATATATATATATATATATATATATATATATATATATATATTTTAGAGAGTTTTTTAATTAAAAAATTTGAGAAAATTTTTTAAAAAGAATTATTTATTTATTTATTTATTTATTTTGGAGAGGTTTTCGCTATAGGGCACGTGCGCTCGCCAGACAGACAGAGAGGGACATAGAGACAGAAAGTGAGAAATCACCCCCCAAGGGGGATGGTCACGCCACAATCCCTTCTCCTCCATTCTCCTCTCGGGATCTTGGGCACGCAAGCACACGTGCCCGGCGTGAGTTTTAAGCCACTGGTTCCGGGACGCGAACCGCGGTCGACTACGTGGGAGTCCAGCGACATAGCCATTACGCTAACTGCTGGTTCCCTAAAAAGGAATTATTCAACTTTATTTATTTTAATTTGACCAGAGAGGATCAGAGAGAGAAAGTGAGAGAGCAAGCCACCAGATCCAGGACTCAAACCCACAGTTGGCCATGAGGGGGTCCAGCACCCTTAACCACCATGCCACCTGCCAGCCCCTCTTTAGAGAGATTTTTTTTTTTTTTTGGAGAGGTTTTTGCTACAGGGCATGTGCGCTCTCCAGAAAGAGAGAGAGAGAAACAGAGAGACAAAAAGCAAGAAATCACCCCCTGGGGGGATGGCCATTTCCTCTCAGGATCTTGGGCATGCACGCATACGCACGGGATCTTGGGCATGCATGCATACACACCTGGCATGGGTTTAAGCCACTGGATCCGGGACTCGAACTGTGGTCAACTACATGGGAGTCCAGCAACATAGCCATTACGCCATCTGCTGGTCGAGGGATTTTTGCACATGCTTGACAGATTGACAGATACAGAGACAGAAAGTGAAAAACCACCCCCATAGGGGATGGCCACTCTGCAATCCCATCTCCTCTCGAGATTTGGGGAACTCATACACACACACCAGGCATGAGTTTTAAGTCCTGGGTCTGGCCCTTGAACCATGGTCAACTATGTGGGAACCCAGTGACATAACCATTATACCATCTGCTGGTCCTATTTAATTATATTTTCTTCATTGTTTAAAAGAAAAAAAAAATAATTTGCTTATAGGGCACATGTACTTGCCAAAGGGGGACAGAAAGAGAGAGAGAGAGAGAGTGAGCGCGCGTGCGCAAGCGAGCACCCCTCGGGAATGGCTATGCCACAATCTCTTCTCCTTTCAGTCTCCTCTGGGGATTCTGGGCATGCACGAACATAAACCCAGTATGATTTTCAGTTTCAGTTTCAGTTCAGGAAGGGAACTGGAACCTCACAACCGGCCATGTGGGATCCAGACCTTTTTTTGGTAATTATTATTAATTTAATGTTATTTGTTATTAATATTATTATTACAATTTTTTTTTAAGTTGACCAGAGACAGAGAGAAAGGAGAAGTGAGAAAGCAAGCCCCCAGGTCCAGGACTCAAACTATGGTCTATCATGTGAGAGTCCAGTGCCTTAACCACTACGCTGCCCACCTGCCGGCTGGGACCCAGGGGTTTTAACCTCCACATCACCTGCTGTGCTAAAAGAAATATTATGGAATGTCATAATGGCTTAAATCTCCTAATTTCCTCTCCTTTTGGAATATCAACTCTTTGGATTTGATAAAATATTACAGTCTTCAGAATACGGAAGGAAAGGAATTAGGGCATGTTAGATTACTCGTCTCTAAACTTTTGTACATGTACCTACAGAAGGGCAAGAGTGACTTACTGATGAGGAGGGCTAGGTGAATACTGAGTCAGGCGGATATCTTAAACTTCCTGAAGTAACTCAGTAGAATTCACTCAGCCCGGGAGGAAAACCCCCTTGTTAATTAGGTCGCTTCTGATTTTACAGACAGGCCCGCCTGTAAAGGGAGCCTGTGGAAAGGGAGGGCGTGTTTGGGAAGGATCGAGTTTCCTTAGCTACCTGTGGTTCTGAATGCCAGAGTATGAAAGTAGTTACCTTTTCGAAATGTATAAAAAGGAACCTCCTCCCCTTGAAGTTACAGAATTGGAAAAGAATAGTCTAACAAAGATGATTTTTTTATTGCCGTAGGTTTGAAGGGTTGAGTTATTAAAAAGTATTCAACAGACCACCGTTGTTTGGGTGATGCTCACTCGTGGAACTGAACGTTGTTGCTAGACTGGGATCTTGCCTTGCCCGAGTGCATTTTGGGCAAGGAGCAGTTGGTAGTGCTACTCCTCTCTACCTGGTAATAGTCACGACTAGACATGACGAGGTACCCACCATGTTTCATCAGCTACATTTTAGAGAAAAAGAATTAGGAAGATATCCACATCTCCATGCTGGTTTTTTGTTTGTTTGTTTTGTTTGGTTTTGGTTTTGGTTTTGTTTTTTTTTGGAGGTTTTTTTTTTGCTATAGGGCACATGCGCTCGCCAGACAGACAGACAGAGACAGAAAGACAGAAAGCGAGAAATGACCCCGCAGGGGGGATGGCCACGCCTCAATCCCTTCTACTCTCGGGTTCCTGGGCATGCACGCACACGCGCCCGACGTGAGTTTTAAGCCACCGGGTCCAGGACGCGAACCGCTGTCAACTACGTGGGAGTCCAGCGACATAGCCATTACAATAACTGCTGGTCTCTTGTTTTTTTTTTTTGTTTTTTTTTTTTTTTTTTTTTTTTAAGAGAGATTTTTGCTATATGGTGCATGCACTTGCCAGAGATACAGAGAAAAAGAGACAGAAAGTGAGAAGCCACCCCCCTGGGGAGGTGGCCACACTGCAGTCCCTTCTCCTCCATTCTCTTCTCGGGATCTTGGGCGCGCAGGTGCACGTACCTGGCATGAGTTCAAAGCCTCCGGGTTCAGGATTCAAACCGCAGTTGACTACATGGGAGTCCAGCAACGTAACCATTATGCCATCTGCTGGTCCTCTCCATGCCATTTTTATAAAGCTTTAAAAACATGGCCGTTCCTTCTTCAAAACTTAGAAACAGTTCTGGACACAGGTAGTTTTACAATCAAGTAGATTTGGAAATGTAGTTTTAAACTAGATTTATCTTCCTTAATACCTGCATGACTCAGTTGTCCTTACAATAAAATATGCATTGTTCTACACTGACTCAGCTGTGGAGTAAATGTGTGAGAGTGAGGGCAAGGGCCCCATCTTCATCTGTCCACAGGACTCTAGTGAAATGAAACTGAAGGTGAGGTGAGGGGTTCGAGACCGAGGCCCTCTCATTTTCTTTGGGTCCTTAGTTTTACAGCAAACCTCTTAATAGAAACATTATCTGGGACCAGCAGATGGTTATGTTGCTGGACTCCCACATAGTTGACTGCTGTTTGAGTCCTGGACCTGGTGGCTTAAAACTTATGCCAGGCGTGTGTGCGTGCGTGGAAGGAGATGGGACTGCATCGTGGACATCCCCAGGGGATGAGTTCTAGCTTTCTATCTTTCTGTCTCTGTCTCTCCAGTGAGCACAAATATCCTATAGCAAAAATCTCTCTTAAAAAAATGATCAAACCCAAAGAAATTCTAACAATTAATATTAGAAATTGACCCTACATGGCCAATTATACATCATCATGAATACTGAATTATTGATGGTTGGATGTAGCTGTTCTTGATATCTTTTACCTGTATGCATTCAAAGGAGACACTTGAAATCCAGGATCCAATGCTGGATCCTGGATTTCCCCTAAGTATATAAATCTTTTATATCTCATTGAAATGTATTTCAAAGTTATAAAAAAATTATATTTCATCTTTTTAAAGAATGATTTTTTATTTAATTTTATTTTGATTTGACCAGAGGGACAGAGAGAGAAAAAGTGAGAAAGCCAGCCACCAGGTCAGGGACTCGAACCATGGTCCGCCACTTGGAAGTCTAGCACCTTTAACCACCATGGCACCTGTTGGCCCCACCCAAATTTTGATCTTGTTGTTGGTTCAGAGAACTAATATCACATCAATACTGGTTTGTGGGCCAGACCATGGCCTAGAGGTTAAGGGAACTGGGACTCTTATGGCTGACTGCAGTTTGGGTCTCAGCCCTGGTGCTTGGACAACAGCCCACCCATAGCTGGGTGTGCGTGGATGTGCACCCCAGATCCCAACAGGGTGCAGAAATGGAGAGGGCATTGCAGCATGACCACACCTCCTTGGGGTGTTTTCTCCTGCCCCTCTGGTTAGTGAAAATTGGATTGTATAAAAACAGGGCTCTAGCCCAAATCAAAGTGAATTTTAGGTATTTCCAACCTGTTTATCTTTTTTTTTTTTCCAGAGAGATTTTTGTGATACAGTGGTGTGCGCTCACTGGAGAAACAGCAAGACAGAAAGCGAGAAATTATCCCCCAGGGGGATGGCCACACCATGTCCCATTCTCATCCATTCTCCTCTCAGGATTTTGGGCACACATGCACACACACCCAGCACGCTTTTCAAACTGCTGGGTCTGGGACTCTAATTGGCATTAGCCATGTGGAAGTCCAATGACATAACCATTACGCCATCTGCTGGTCCTTCCAATCTGTTTATCTTAGAAAACCTTTTTTCTTTTCTTTTTTTTAAAGAGAGATTTTGCTATAAAGTGTGTGCCCTCACTGGAGAGACAAGAGAAAGGCAGAGAGACAGGAGGTGAGAAATCACCTCTCGGGGAATGGCCACACTGCAAGCCCTTCTCCTCCATTCTTCTTCTTGGGATTTTTGGGCACACATGCACATATGCCTGGCGTGAGTTTTAAGCTGCCGGATCTGGGACTCGAACCATGGTCGACTGCATGGGAGTCCTGCAACATAACCATTATGCCATCTGCTGGTCTCAGTAAACTTTTTTTTTGGTATTTAAATTTGATCTCAAGAATTGGCAGGATTAGGGACATAGAAATAGAGGCTTATTAGTGGGTAGAATCTGGAGACTTTTTATTATACATTATGCAGTTAATGAACTGGGGCATGGACTTTTTAACTATTTGAAAAAGTAGTGATTTTTTTATTCATGTCCTTACCTTGTTTGGAGCCAATGCAGTAGGTTAGGTAGGTCTCCTAACTGACTTTTCAAAGTCTGTTTCTATTAAACGTGAATCCAGGGGGAATTGGGAATACACATTCACATCTCCTCTCGAGCGAGGCTTGGGTGCGTGAGGGTTTTTTCTTTAATGTACATTCGTATGCCCTCATAGGCCTCGGTAGTGACTGACATCTGCTCCCTAAGTTAGTTTGTGTCTATTTTAGGAAGTCACTGGTTTTTGTTTGGTTAATATAGATGAATGAATGCTATATAGAGAAGCAAGAGGAGAAAAGGAGGGAAAAAGATGGAACTCTTCAAGCATATAGGGCTGTGCATCAGGAATTTCAGAGACTTTCCAAACAGATGTAGAGGGGTGGAAGAAACAGCAAATTTGAAGCCTTTCAACCGTGACATTTTCTTCTAATGAAGTACAGCTTGAAAGCTGTAATTTGGAGAGTGTTGCAGTATTTTGAAGTCAGACACTTAGCGCATTTTTTACATAGTTTTCTATGTTAAATGGAATTACGCGTTTTGGGCCATCACCTTGTCTTGATAGTCGTGGGTCTCAAAAGGAACAGCAGAGCTCTTGAACTTCAGGTGGGCGGCGGGAGATCTCTGCGTCCTTGATCTTCGTCGTCTCACGGTCGCTTCTAAACAGAAGTAGTGCGTTTTCTACCTCGGGTTCTTGACGGATGACCTTGAATTAATTCTTTGCATTTGTATTTTGCAGTACGTTTTTATACCTGAAATTCCTGGTAGTGTGGGCACTTGTCCTCCTGGCAGATTTTGTCCTGGAGTTCAGATTTGAATACCTGTGGCCGTTCTGGCTTTTCATCCGGAGCGTCTATGATTCCTTCCGATACCAGGGACTGGTATGTTCACAATACATGCTTTCCATGAATGAGGGGTTTAATTGCCTTTCCACGAAAACCTTCAGCAGCTTCCAGTGTGCAAAGTGGATTTTATTAGCAATACTTAGATGACTGTATTGGGATAAGCTTATGGGGTCTGAGGACGGAAACTGGCCTTTTGTCTGAGTCCACGGATCAGAGTGCGCTGTCTCCTCCCTCTCTCTCATTTCAGGGAAAAGAAAGGGCGGTGGTAGGTAGGAGCACCCCGACAGGGAGGTGGAGTAGTGAGGAAGCAGTACTTGCCCAGTCCTACTCTGAAGTGTGTCTGGAGCCTTTCAGCTAGTGATTGGAGCAGAGCTGGAGCAGTGGTCTCAAGCTTTAGGTATCAGGACCTTTTGTACTCTGAACAATGATCAAGGGCTCCAACGAACTTTTGTTAATGTGTGTGTTAAGTTTATTACTTGTTTCACTTTTTAAAAAGTAACAAACCCATTAAAATTAATGCAAATTACATATTTGCATTTGCTGGAGAGACAGAAAGAGATAGAAAGTGAGACATAACCCACCAGAGGGGATGGCCACACTGCAATCCTTTCTCCTCCATTCTCCTCAGAATTTTAGGCCCACTCGCACACATGCCCCTTAAAATACCTGAGTTTTAAGCTGCTGATCTGGGACTCAAACCACGTCAGCTATGTGGGAGTCCAGCAATGTAACCATGATGCCATCTGCTGGTCCCAATAAAAATCACATTTTTAAATGAAAAATAACTAGATTTTCCAAAATAAAAAAGACAGAAGGGTGGCTTCATTTTTGCAAATCTCTGCTGTCTTCAGTAGACTCTCAGATTTGCTTCAGAACTCAATCCATTGTAATATCATATGTCATGCAACTTCTAGGAAATTCCACCATACTTGTGAGAGAATGGGTAGGAAAAAGGCAGATAACCTCTGAGTATTATTATCAAATTAATTTTTAGCTCAAAGACTCCCTGAAAGGATCTGGAGACCTCCCAGGAATCCCCAGACCCCGTTTTGCGAACTACTGGGTCAGAGCAAGGACAGAGACTCAGGCTTGTCCCCGGGGTTTGTGTGTGTGTTCTGTTGTGTCCCATAGCTCCGTCTGAGAACTGTAACTCTTCCCCCAGACCTGTTGCTTGGATTGGAGCAAACCCATGCTTTAACGGGAACCAGAGGAAGGCCGCATTGTTAAAGTCACTACCTCAGCCTGTTAGCAATATTGTCATTCATCTGTGCTTCAGCAAACCTACCCTTTAAAGGCCGAGGCTCTTTGGAAATGGTTTGTGAGGAGGAAGGAGGCTTTTCTGTGCTAAAATTCTAGTGCTTTCAGATAACTCACCTGTGGACCTCCAATGAACTCACTATGGACCAACCTCAGTTTGTTCTGGTCTAATTTTTCATGATCTGAGGACCATAAGTAGTGTTACTCTTCAGTGCTGAATGAACCACTCACTAGTTTTTACATGGCTGATTTTAAATGTTGGAAATTTCCTGTTGTTAACTGGTTCTGTTGTTACTGCTTAGTAGTTTTAGCGATTTTTTTTGTCCAACATGCTTTTAACAACCTGTTTGAACATAGCCAGTTCTAAATCTGTGTTTTTTAAATTTTTCCTAATTTTTTCTCTCTTTCCAGGCCTTCTCAGTATTTTTTGTTTGTGTAGCATTTACGTCAAATATAATATGTCTGCTGTTCATCCCCATACAATGGCTTTTTTTTGCTGCTAGCACATACGTATGGGTTCAGTACGTATGGCACACAGGTAAGTCTTCACAGTTTCTTAGATGGATAGAAACTATAGACTTAGAGTTTTTAAATGTGATTTCTTTTCATAAACTTAAAGCATTTTAAAGTAATTTACAAGATTTTAAAATTTTATTTTATAATTTCTTAATTACATTTCATTGTACATCTTTGTAGGGTACAATATGGTTTTTCAAAGCATGCATGCAGTGTATGATAATTGAATCAAGGATATTACCATATTCATCGTCTTCAACAAAGAATTTTTATTTTAGTTTTGCTATAGGGCACTTGTGCTTGCTGACAAGAGATGGAGGGGGGGAGAGAAAGAAAGTGAGAAATCACCTCTCGGGGAGGTAGCCACACCACAGTTCCTTCTCCTCCATTCTCCTCTTGGGATTTGGGGCGTTCGGGCACACGTGTCTGGTGTGTTTATCAAGCCACTGGGTCCAGAACTCAACCACACAGTCAGCCATGTGGGACCCAGCCCTAACTACCACACCCCGGCTGGCCCAAAGTACATTATATTATATTGTGTACCTGAATAAATTATTTAGAGGTTGGTGTAGACATTTTAAAGTTGCCTTCCTAATAGATCATAATATGGCTTTATAAATTTTTCTTTGATTATTTGAATCAAGGGTTAAGTCTTTATGATTTGGTTTTGATTGTGCCTTAGGCATTTTAATTACTAACTCTCATAAAGATAATCCACTTTTTAAAAAAGGCTGAAGTGATTTTTTATTTTTATTTTTCTTGCCCGAGACGTCACTAGATAGAAAGAGAGAAAGCCCCCCATGGGGCTTGGTCACACTGCAGTCTTTTCCTCGATTTCTCCTTCCCGTCAGGATTTTGGGCACATATGTACAAGTACCCAAGTGTGTTTTTCAAGCCACAGTCAGCCATGTGGGATCCAATTCCCTATGCACGGTTCTTCACTGCTGCACTGTGGAGTCAGCTCAAAGCTGAAGTGATTTGTGTCTAGAAACGTGTGAAGACAGCCATGTGCCACATAAGAAAAAGGTTTTTGGCACTTCAGCATTGAAAGGAATGTCAGAGGTCATTTAGGTAAGCCCGATTTGACGTAAGAATTGCCACAACATCCCTGGCCCATGGTGGTTTACCTCTGAAAACCTACAGTGACACGGAATTTACACATCGTCCCTGGCACCCTATTCCATTTGGGTGGCTGTAATAGAAAGTTCTTCCTTGGGGCCAGCAGGTGGCATGGTGGTTAAAGTGCTGGACTCCCATATGGCCAACTGTGGTTCGAGTCCTGGGCCTGACAACTTGCTTTCTCACTTTTCCTCTCTGTCTCTGGTGAGCACACGTATCCTGTAGCAAATAAATAATAATAATAAATAAAATTAAATAATTCTTAAAAAAAAAAAGAAAGAAAGAAAGTTCTTCCTTATACTGAGTCAGAATTTTACTTCTTAAACTTTTGACCTAGTATGTCTTAATTGTTTTGGGGGTTACTAATCTAAAGAGGGTTTCCCAGAAAAATATATGGATGTGTACAGGACTTGCTCCTAACATTTTATGGCGCCTGTAGTAGACCATCCTGTCAAGCCTAAACATTGGACCCCTGCTTTAGAACCATACCGAACGAGTGTAGTTTCCCTTCCATGTTCATATTTCATTAGAGGTTTGAAGATGCTTTCATATCCTCTAAAGTCTTCTTTTCTGTAGGCAGGAGTGTCTCTGGTTGCATCATCCTTCTCCTTCTATGGTATTTGAAGCACTTTCACCATCCTGGTTTTTTCCCCTAGTCTATGTACTACTGCGCTGTTGGAAAAATCGTGACGCATTTTTGCATAGGAAATGGAAAAGATACACACATTTTTGCATAGGAAAATATGTCATGACTTTGCTGACAGCCCAGTGCCTCAGGTGTGCTCTGACTGGAGTGGGGCTATACCATCCCCTTCTTCTTAGAGCTGTATTTCCAAGTCAGATCAGGCGAGAGGTTCTGACAGCTCTAGCCCACCGGATCTGAACGTGCTGTGCACTAGGACTTGCAGACTGGCTCTCAGTCACACTTCTCCACGAAGCTGCACGAAGCTTGATTCTTAAGCCCAGCTGTCACCTCTAGGATTCTGAGTACCACATAATAAAACCCTGGAGCAGCATTCATCCTTTCCTGAAAGCTGCTGAGGGAGGGTGCTGGCCCACATGGCCTGGCCGCTGTTGGAGTGCCCGTGAGCATGGCTCTCCCCGTGTTCGGCACTCTCTCCTAGCCGACTGACCTGTGAGCTGTGGGAGGTTCTTTAGTCTGCTTTCCTCTAATTACAGCGATTTTTCTTGGTACCAGTTTTTACTTGTATTTCTTTATCTCGGGCCTCCGTTTCTAGTGAGCCGCCATTTATACTGGTTCCACTCTCTCGAGGTCTGTCTTTCTCTGTTGTGCAGGTAGAGTAATCTAGACAGTGTCCGTAGGAGCCATCTTGCTCAGATAGTGGAAATTCCTGTTTTTCAGTAAAGTCTTAGTGGTAGAGAAGAAGCTGACCACATAGCTATTAATGGAAGCTACTGGAAACTAGTGTGGTGGGTGACCCATAGGACAGCGGTATACCCAAATGTCATAAGATGATAATGGCTTCTCTTTAGTCCCAGGCTCGGAAGTGCATGTTAGAATAGCTATGTTGTAAAATGTGTTTTACTTTGGGATGATTAGTGCTTAAACAAATAAATTAACAAAACATTTTTATGTTCTTATTGGGCCTGACATATATGAGTGTAATTTACTTAACTAGGGGTTAATTTTTTTTTTTTTTTTTTTTGCTATAGGGTGCGTGCACTCGCCAGACAGAGACAGGCAGACAGAAAGTGAGAAATCACTCCCCCAGGGAGGATGGCCACGCCGTTATCCTTTCTCCTCCATTCTCCTCTCGGGATCTTGGGCATGTACGCACACGCGCCTGGTGTCAGTTTAAGACACTGGGTCCAGGACTCGAACCGCGGTCGACTACATGGGAGTCCAGTGACATAGCCATTACGCTAACTGCTGGTCCTCAACTAGGGGTTAATTTTTCTTCCAGTTATTAAAAATTAAAATTCCTTCTTAAGAATATTAGGAATGAAACTATTTATGGCTACTAAAGAATGTTAATATTATGTCTTAAACTTATTTTCTTGTTGAGAGAGAAAAAGCAATATAAAACTACATACAATATTATTATTGAACTTGTTCAAAGATAGTTTCGATGTACTTTTATTCATTTGAAAATAAAGGTGTTTTTTCTTTTTTATAATATACTTACTGTATTATAAATGTAACTATAAATTAACATAAAGAGTAGGAAATAGAAGTGTTCAAAAATGCATTTTTAAATGATTTGGGAAACACATTGCTCTTTTTCTTCCTACATTGTAAAAATGCCTGTTTTGGGGCTTCTAAATTCCTAGGGAAGGTTAGAGCCATTAGTTACCTTCCCAAAGCTTCCAGTATCAACTTAGCTCAGGGACGAGGTCTAAGGGAATGTGAGTATGTCTCCTTCACAACATATTCAGTACTGTCTCCGTGAACCTGGACCCAGTTTGTTTAAGCTCTGAACCTCCTTTTTCTCTTCAACAAAATGAGGAAGTTAGGCTCAGTGATCTAATTTGGACTATGATTTTTCTTTAGTTTCTTCTCAAAGATCCTTAGCAGAAAGCCTCAGGTCACTGATTTCTCCCCTCAGGCCTGTGTAGTACACATTCATAAATGTTCCGTTATTATTTTTTTTCTTAAATAATTATTAATTTAATTTTATGTATTCATTCATTTATTTTAATTTGACCAGATAGAGACACAGACAGAGAAAGAAAGAGAGAGAGAGAGAGAGAAAGCAAGCCACCAGGTCCAGGACTTGAACCATGGTTGGCCACGTGGGAATGTCCAGCACCTTAACCACTGCACCACCTGCTGGGCCCCATAAATGTTCCATTATTAAGTCAGATCCTGACATCAGTGGGCCTGACGTGCAGATTTTGGTTCCAAAAGCCAATGAGAAATTTTCCATTTGTCTCTTACTCCATTGCAAGTTGCATTTTCTCCCTTGAAAATTTTTTTTCCCTGAGAGATTTTTTGCTATAGGGCACGTGCATTCACCAGAAAGACAGAGAGAGACAGAGAGACAGAAAGCGAGAAATCACCCCCCAGGGGGGATGGCCATGCCGCAATCCCTTCTCCTCCATTCTTCTCTCGGGATCTTGGGCACGCACGCACACATGCCCGGCGTGAGTTTAAGCCATTGGGTCCGGGACTCGAACCATGGTCGACTACATGGGGGTCCAGCAAGATAGCCATTACGCTAACTGCTGGTCCCAAAAATTGTTTTTAATTAGAAAAGAAATATGAGCTGTGGTTAAGAAAAAAAATGTTTCTGAACAGTACTTAAGTGTCAGAAACATTTTTGTCCTACAGCTTATTTTTACTTAAGAATTTAATTTTTTTGTGTGTATTACTCCACGACACAGTACAGATCACAGTATAGATCTTTAGAAAAGCTGCAACATATTTCATTATATCCATCTGTCATAATCAAACAGTTCCCTATTGATGAGCATTTAAATTCTTAAGTTTTGCTATTGCAAATGATATGGGACCAGCAGTTAGTGTAATGGCTATGTCACTGAACTTCCATGTAGCCAACCACGGTCTGAGTCCTAGACCCAGTGGCTTAAACTCATGCCAGGTGCATGTGCTTGCGTGCCCAAGATCCTGAGAGGAGAATGGAGGAGAAGGGATTGGGGCATGGCCATCCCCCCGGGGGGTAATTTCTCACTTTCTGTCTCTCTGTCTCTCTCTGTCTTTCTGGCGAGCACATGCACCCTATAGCAAAAACCTGTCCAAAAAAAATGATACTACAGTGAATATTATTTTACATTTATCTGAGGATTCTTTTGTGTTTCTGTTAGTTAGGTTCCTAGAAGTAGACTGTCTGGGCTCACTGTTGGTAGAACTTATTAGTTGAGTTGCTACCCAGCAAGCAAGGCCACGTGGGAGACCTGAGTTCAATTCCTAGGTCAGCCTGCAAGCTGGATGTGGTTGCGTGCATCTGTAGTCCCAGCTGTCTAGGGGGGCTGAGGCAGAAGGATCACAACACATAAGACTCTATCTTTTTTTTTTTTTTTTAATAAGGTACAGGTATTCAGTTATACTGCCAACTGCCCTCTAAAAACGTGGCCCTAAATTATATTATTGCTGAGTGTGAGGTTGGGCCTTTCTCATACCTCTCCTACATAATTATCTGTCTGGAAAATTTTTCCCTAATAGGTTAAAAAACTAAGTCCAGTTGTTAAATTTGTATTTCCCCAGTCAGTAGTGAAATTCAACATCTTTTCACCCTTTTATATTTCTTCTTTTATGTACATTTTTAGTTGCCTTTTTACTGATTTGTAGGAGCTCTTTGTATGTGAGTCCATGGTTTTACATATAGCATGATAGTATTTACATATAGGATATGGTATTCTGTATCAGAGTGTTTCTCTGTTATTTGTCAGAGAGTCTATGGAATTGTTTGTCTTCTTTTCTTTTAAGAGAATTTTTGCTACAGGACACATGTGCTCGACAGAGAGAGACCCTCCCCCCCCCCCCCACCCCCGGGGTGGGGAATGGCCACACCACAATACCTTCTCTTCCTCTCTCCTCTTGGGATTTTGGGCACGCATGCACACCTGCCCGGTATGAGTTCCAAGCCGCCAGGTCCAGGACTTAAACTGTGATTGGCTATGTGGGAGTCCAGTGATGTAACCACTATGCCATCTTCCGGTCCAGGAGTTATCTTATAAAAGCAGTTAGTGTGGATCAAATCATTTGTTTAAAAGTTGACAGCCTTAATCAAAGTTACTGTAGTCGAATCGTTTCTCAGACAGCCCTTTGGTTATGTTAGTTAGCGTGTCACTGATACTTGCCTCTCTGCTGCTTTCCACAGAAAGGGGAGTGTGTTTGCCTACAGTGTCCCTCTGGATACTCTTTGTTTATATCGAAGCAGCAATTAGATTTAAAGATCTCAAAAATTTTCATGTAGACCTTTGTCGTCCATTTGCTGCTCACTGGTAAGTATCTATGTTCCTAATCTATAATTCATTTCAATGTTGAATGGTAAGTTCAACTGTAAACTTTTAAAAGATTTTGTGCCATAGTGCGTGTCCACTCACTCAAGAAAGGGACAGAGAGAGGGAAGGTGAGAAATTATCCCCCCCTGGGGGTTGGCTAAAACCATAGTCCCTGCATTCTTCTAGGATTTTAGACGCATGCACACACACCTGTTGTGGTTTTCAAACTGCTGGGTCTGGGATTCGAACCACCATGTGGGAGTCCAGCACCTTAACCACTCCACCACCTCCTGGTTCCAACTGTAAATTTTTTTTCTCTGAGATATCACATGAACCCAAAAAGCAGTGGCAGTAAAGAATGTGAGCACCCCTTTTAGGCAAAGGAGAGTTTGAGTAGAGCCCTAGTGACTGTGTTGCCTTGAGCATGTCTGAGTCCCCAGCCTTGATTTTCTTGCCTGCCTCCTGGGGACCTGGGACAGAGGAAATTGAGTGACATATTCGAAGTGTGACTTGGCGCCTGAGCTGTTAGCTGCTCCGAGCACGGCGGGTCACGGCGTCAGACCGTTAAGATGGACTCTGGCTATTTCATGAAGCTTGAAAGAACCGAGAATTTCACTAACCTATTTATAAAAGTAAAATATTTAATGATTTTAAAGTAATACTGTTTCTTCTGTGAAACATAAGTGAACATTAAGATATTATTCATTTAATATTAACCTTGAAACATTTTTGAAAATGAACTGATTCTTATTTATATCTGTTGTAGAAATCACCATCTAATAAATGTTGCTTTTTTTTTTTTGGAGAGGTTTTTTTTTTTTTTTTTTGCTATAGGGTAGTGCGCTCGCCAGACAGAGAGAGAGAGAGACAGAGAGACAGAAAGCGAGAAATCACCCCCTTGGGGAGATGGCCACGCCACAATCCCTTCTCCTCCATTCTCCTCTCAGGATCTTGGGCACGCACGCACATGCGCCCGGTGTGAGTTTTAAGCCACCGGGTCCAGGACTCAAACTGCAGTTGGCTACGTGGGAGTCCAGCGACATAGCAATTATGCTAACTGCTGGTCCCAATGTTACTCTTTTTTAACTTAATCTTATTTTATAATTTTTTGTTTACTTTTTTTTTTTGAGAAAGAGATTTTTGCTATAAGGTACATGCACTTGCCAGAGAGATAGAGAGACAGAGAGACAGAAAGTGAGAAATTACCCCCCTGGGGAGATGGCCATGCTGCAATCCCTTCTCCCCCAGTCTCCTCTTGGGATTTTGGGCATACACGCACACACACACCTGGCAGGAGTTTCGACTCGAACCCCAGTCAACTACGTGGGAGTCCAGAGACATAACCATTACGCCATCTGCTGGTTCCAATTTCCTATCCACATTATTTATTTATTTATTTATTTATTTATTTTTAGCACAAACACATTTATTTACTAACCAAAGGGATGATCCTAATTCAATCAATACTTGGAAATAGTTGTGTGTAAAGTGTTTGCGATAAAGGTAATCGAACACAGTAATGAAAAAAAGTAGTATGGAGATTTGCGCATTGAACTGAGCTTGTTCATTCTCGCGGCTAATTCCTGTCTGAAGTGACGATGGGATTTTTACTCTCCTTTCTCATAGACTCGAGTACAGGTGACATTATTCATGACACAGCCCACCACTGGTTCTCCGTCTTGCAGTTTTCTGGTTATTGTGCTTTCTTTCCCATCCCGTTCTTGATGCTGAACCAACGCACCGTCCTTAAAGTCGCAGACAGTCTGAGTTTTTCTGCCATCAGCTGTAGTTTCTTCAAACTTTTCTCCCAGGGTACAAGAAAACTGTGTTGTTTTTAAAGTGCTCTCAGTTTTTAGGGTGAGGTTCTTCCCATCACAAGTGATAATACAATCTGGCTTGGCCATTGCACCCATTTTTCGCAGAGCCATTCCCACACCTACTTCCTTCACGTACTCTTCAAAGCCTTTGGGGTCCACCAGGCGCCATCTTCCTTGCAGCTGCTGACGGTCGGCCATGGTGGGCGCGGGCGGGCGGGCAGGCACAGCGGACAGGGCAGGGACCCGGGCGAGGAGCTCGCAGTGCCTCCTGTCTACATTTAATTGTACATCTCTATGGCATATGATATGGTTTTTCAAAGCATGTGTGCTGTTATGCATACCAATTTTTGTAACATTTTGGCAAAATATAAGCAGGAATCAACTTTTAAAATACCATTTTCAGTATTTTCAGTTCCTTCACAAGCAAGTGAATTAAATAAATCTGGTCAATAAAACTTGTCACTTCAAATTTGAAGTGAGGTAACATTTAGAATAATTATGAATTGGTAAGTTTTAATGTCAGTGAAGCTTAATGGGGTTTGACAATGTTTTCAGAGGCTTTTGAAATTATCAGGCAGGCTGATGAGTTCAGTGAAAATATTTCAACTTTCCATCCTAGAGATTAGAGTTTTGACTACAGCTGGTTTAATTTGGTGGTACAAACCAAATGTTGGTAATGATAGTATCAGATACTTATTTCAGTGATTCTTGAATTCATGTATGACAGTGTTCATGAACTAGTTTTCCAGGGATAGCTGGTGATGGTACCCCTCAGGCAGCAAGATTAAGTTAAAGCGGCCACCTGAATTTGACCCTGCCTTCTAGTATTAAAACACCAAGGGGCCTGGGCTTTATGTTCACGGTTCAGATGGGTGATGTACACAGCTCTGGTTGCTTTTCTTAAAAAGAATAACAAAAGAAAAGGTTTTTAAAAGTAAAACAAAACAAACAAACAAAAAACAACCTAGTGATGTCCTTTTGATTTTTTTTAACATTTATATTGTTTGCTTGTGGCCCCCCTAAAATCTCTACCGTTTTAGTTCTTAAAAGCATAGAGATGTCTTAAGTTCTAATGCATGAGGCAGTTCAGTAACTCTTCAAGGACGGGAGCCGCTGTTCTGCCCGTCACGTGGTGATGCCTTGAGTTACTTTAAGAACACCAAAGTCTGATGAGAGTGTCTTCTTATGATCTAGCCACCCCTTTGTTCCCTGGGGTTTTTTTTACATGTCAGCTGCCTCTCCACCACAGACTACATTTCCCTGTGTGTTTGCTGAATGCTGTCCTCGACTGTCATGTCCAAGTAGAATTTTTTTTTTTTTTTTTTTTGGAGAGGTTTTCGCTATAGGGCGCGTGCGCTTGCCAGACAGACAGAGAGAGACATAGAGACAGAAAGCGAGAAATCACCCCCCAGGGGGGATGGTCACGCTGCAATCCCTTCTCCTCCATTCTCCTCTTGGGATCTTGGGCACGCACGCACACGCGCCCGGCGTGAGTTGTAAGCCACCGGGTCCGAGATGCGAACTGCGGTCGACTACATGGGAGTCCAGCGACATAGCCATTATGCTAACTGCTGGTTCCCTTTATTTTTTAACTCTAAGAACTTATATTTAAATTTGAAATCCGAAGCATCCTCGTGTGCTGCGTGTACGTGTTGTCCTTTCAAACTTGGAATTACTCGTTGACTGTCTTCTTTCTAGTATTGGGTACCCTGTGGTGACTTTGGGCTTTGGCTTCAAAAGTTATGTAAGCTACAAAATGCGGTTAAGGAAGCAAAAAGAAGTGCAGAAAGAGAACGAATTTTACATGCAGCTGCTTCAACAAGCTCTCCCTCCAGAGCAGCAGATGCTACAGAAACAAGAGAAGGAGGCTGAGGAAGGTAGGTCTCTGCCCTGACGCTGTTGGCTCAATAGGCCGGTCACTGTTTTCTCTCCCAGTACAATCTTCTTTTTAGGAAAAATAGGATTTTAGATTTTCCTGCTTTCTGATATTTTTCCTCAGGGCCATTGTTTTGTCTGGTCCTAAATAAGAGTGTGGATTGGTGAAGACCATGTATTTTAAATATGTTTATTTTATTTTATTATTTGTATGCATTTTGCTTTATTTTTTAAGGATTTTTGCCATAGGGTGCGTGCACTCTCTGAAGAGACAGAGACAGTGGAGGGAAAAGTGAGAGATATCCCTCCGCTGGCGGGGGTGATGGCCACCTTATAATCCCTTCTCCTCTATTCTCCTCTTGGGACTTTGGGCCCACACGCACAAGTGCCTGGCATGAGTTTCAAGCCACCGATCTGGGACTCAAAACCACTGTTGGCAATGTGGGACTCCAGCGCCTTAACCACTATGTTACCTGCTGGCCCTGCATTTTACTTTTAAATCTTATTTAATATTTCATTTGTTATAAATATTTTGGGATATTTATTCTCAGCAGCAAAATAGTGTGTAATTATGTAAATTTGTAATTGAAACAAGCCAGGAATCAAGTATAAGCAAGACAGATATGTGGAGACGCAGGAGGGGGGATTCGCGTCTTCTGAAGAGAGCACAGACAGTCGTACTCTAAATGGCTCACGGAATGGACTGCGCGTTTAAGTCGAGTCTTTTCTCGTGGGTGTTTAATTGAGACAGATGGATTGACAGCAATACCCGTTTTCTTTGGTTTGGGAGTTGGGTGTTTGAAGTCATTTTTAGTAACATATATCAAAATCATTTTCACTGGTGCAGTGTAACTTATCGCAAGTCAAAAATTCTGTTGTATACATAAATACATACAATTTTGTCTGTCAATTAAAATTTTTTTTAATTTGAAAAGATTTTTTTCTTCAAGTAGACTTTCACAGATTGGAGTATCTAGATCTGATACAGAAAATTCTTTGGAGTGGCCTTGGTAAATGCTACAGACTTATTTATTATTACCTCAAGTCTAGAATCAAGGAAAAGAACAGATGTTCTGTGTCCTAAAATCCCTACTCTTTGCTTCGTTTACTCTCTTTTGAGTGCAGTTAACTGTCAATTTGTTTAACCCAGGCATCTTTTAAAATACAGCCTGTTTGGTGAATTATCTGCCTTTGTGCTCTCAGCCAGTAGTCGTCAAGTCTGATTTGACCGATACATGAAGTATGACTTAATTATGAAATCCTAATCATATTTCCAAAGCCGTTCATAAACGGTGGTGCTTTTCTAAATGTGCAGCTTCTCAAATGTATTTGCATTTGCTTCTCGACATTAGTATAATGTGCTGTGGTTATTGCTTCTAAATGAGTTTGCAAATTAATATAGGGAATTTCTAAGTGTAGATAATACAGTTTGTTGAAACAATCTATTGTTTTTTTTAAAAAATGAAATATTCCAGTGTGGGTTTTCTTGTTTGTTGGTTTGTTTTTGGTATTGTAGCAGCCAAAGGGTTACCTGATATGGATTCCTCGATCCTTATACATCACAATGGAGGTATCCCCGCCAACAAAAAACTCTCCGCAACTTTGCCAGAGATAGAATATCGAGAAAAGGGGAAAGAAAAGGACAAAGATGCCAAAAAGCACAACCTTGGAATAAATAACAACAATATTCTACAACCTGTAGACTCTAAAATACAAGAAATCGAGTATATGGAAAACCATATCAATAGTAAAAGGTTAAATAATGACCTTGTGGGAAGTACAGAAAATCTCTTGAAAGAGGACTCATGCACTGCTTCCTCAAAAAATTACAAAAACGCCAGTGGGGTTGTGAACTCCTCACCACGCAGTCACAGCGCCACGAATGGGAGCATCCCTTCCTCCTCGGGTAAGAACGAGAAGAAGCAGAAGTGCACGAGCAAGAGCCCGAGTGCACACAAGGACTTAATGGAGAACTGTATTCCTAACAACCAGCTGAGCAAGCCAGACGCGCTGGTGAGGTGAGTGTGCGCTGGTCCTTACCGGCACTTTCCAACAGGCCTGGAGGAATTGTGTGTGAGCAGGTACTGTGACCAGGGACGTTTGGGCGTTTGTTTTACAAGGTTCATTGGCCACCTTGTGTCATTGTCTTAAAGCATTGACTTTTCAGCGCTTTTCCAGTGTTGGGAATCAGAGGCGACAGTGTTTACTTTCCACATTTGACAAATTTACATGTCACTTGATTCTTCTAGTGGGATTGAAAGGCACGCCCTTAGCCCTGTGCTTTTCTGTTTGCATATCCAAAGTTCTTTTGGCATAGACACAAAAACTAGAGTTTTTGCCCTGTTCATGCAAATCTCTTCATTTGTCAAGTAGATACAGATGGGGGGCGGTGAGAAAGTTGGCTATACCACATTGTGCTTGTTTTGTTTTGCTTTCCTGCACCGAAATGGGGATTATTTTTAGATAACTCTGGGAAAATTAGGTTCGAAAAGTAATCTCTTTCTAAAACTTAATAGACGAGTAAAATATTAGATGTGGATTTTCATCAGAAATGTTCCTTTTCTCATCTCTAATTAAAAGAATAACAGCGCTGTGTTAATATTGACCGGCTCAGACGTAATTTGATGTATTTCATATGACTTGTTAGGCAAACACAAATATGTTCCCTTTACTTCAGATCTTTAATCTGGAAGCTGAGATCTGAACTGGATCTTTTCTTTTTATGCGTTACTCAAGAGGGCAGTTGTAACTCACCCCCTCCCGTAAGCTATCTTATGTTCCTCTTCCTTTGGCTTGCTTAAAGGGCGACATTCCCAGTGTTATCAGTCGAATGAACTAGATTATTAATTTGTCCTGAGTTTCTGAATGGCAGGTGGATCATGGGACATGTCTGTGGGTTCTATTACTATAGGCTCTAGGGGCCTCAAAGCTCCCAGGTGGCTTTCAGAAGCACACAGGTGCTGCTGCAGGCTGGCATCCATGGCCTTTGTCACGACATTCCACCTGTCACGTCCTGCAGAGAAAACACTATGCAGAGAACCCCTGTCCAGATGTGCATGGTTCAAAGACCATTAGTTGACCTTCTATTTCAAAAGGAATGCCTGCAGATCCACTCAGTGCTGTAACTGAAACATCTGCCATACGCTGTTGAACACCCTTTCTCCTGCACGATTTTAGTAGCAGCAGTCAAGCCAAAACAGTTTTCCTCTGTTGATTGTTGCAGAGAGATGAGTCAAGACTCAGTCTGTGACACTGTCCTCCCTTGGGCCCCAGTCGTGATGTTGATTGACTGCTTGACCTGCCTTAAGAAGAGAAGTTCAAGGACCCAGATGGCCAATTGTTCAGTAAACTGGGGGTGATGACTTAGGTCCAGTGCCCTCTGTGCCTGCTCCTGAGGGGTACGCCTCTTTCTGTAGTCTCTGATAAGTACTCTGCCTTGACCTGGAGGGCTCTGGGGTATTACGCTGTTTTAGAGAACTACGTGCTGTCAAATAAATAAATAGAATATATTAGATTTAGTTTTGTAAGCATTGTAGAATTACTTTCAGCTTTTACTGTAATATAAAAAGATTAGAGGATGTCTCAAATATCCAAAAATAGAAATTTTTCAATTATGGTTCATCCATTTGATGGGCCTTTTTAAGACAAATGACAAAATCATACATTGGAGCCGTATTGAAGAATACAGGAAAGTACTCAGGATTTAATCTTTCATGATAAAAAGAGAAAGCAATCTATTTAAAACAATTATTTTTCCTAATATACACAGGAAAGGGATCTGAAAGAAAAGGAACCAAAATGTTACTAGTAGTTGTTCTCATAATAGTATTTATTTTATCGGCATCTGTTTTTTGTTTTTACTTTCATAGACTTTCAGAGTTTTCTGTAATGAGCAGTAATGAATGTGCTTAAAGGGAAAGGTATCTGCCTGAGCAGATTACCCAGCTTGGTTGCAGGCCTTATCACATTTCCTCTTGCCCATGGCTATCTCCTCTGTTTCCTCTTGCTTGACTTCATGTGTGTGTTGATGAATATTCATAAGGCCGTGATAGATCCGAACCTGACATGTTCGAGTTGGTAGCTGGAGAGTGAGTGGGCTTGCTGCCTTCAGGTGCAGACAGCCGGGCGCATTGGTGTCTAAGGCTCCTTTAGTGCAGACACGGGGGCTGTGGCCCTTCTCTTCCGTAGGCATGCCCAGGGTTATGCACGGTTCCAGGCTGCTCGGAAATCCCACAGAGATGCTTCAGTGATAGGATTGATCTGCCTTTTTAGAAATGTTCAAGAAAAGTTTGAAACCCAGTGCTGTATGAATTAGCCAGTAACTCTGCTGTAATAATAAATTAGTTATGGCACATTCTGCAGCATAACATGTCTGTCTTAACACTGGGGTTGAGAACTGTGGTTTTTGAGGAACCAATTCGGTGACTTTTAAGGGAAAAACTCATTATTAACTCCACTTTTTTTCTTGTCTTTTTCTTTTTTTATTCTTTTAAGATTTTTGCTATAGATTGCTTGTGCTTGTGGAGAGATTGGAGAGAGACAGAAAGAATGAGAAAGTGAGAATTCACCCATGGAGGGATGGCCAAACTGCAATCCCTTGTTCATTCTCTTAGGATTTTAGGTGCACCTGTACCCAGCGTGTTTTTCAAGCCGCCGAGTCCTGGACTTGAACTGTGCAGCCGGCCATGTGGGACCCAGCGCCTTAACCCCCACGCTACCACTTTGGAGGAAAATTCTTATAGATTGTGCTATCTTTCTGTGTGGCTGTCCTACAACTGTTTGGTGGCCATTCCTACGAAGGGGCGAGCAGTCCTGTATGTTTTTCTCGATCTCTCCAAGCTCCACAAGTGTTCCCTAGTATGCCGTATACCACAGGTTAACAAACACCACCACATAGGCCCGATTGGGCCCGCTGCTGTGTTTGTAAAAATACGTGCTGTTGGAACACAGCCACTCATTCATTTACAGAAGGGCAGTGGCTGCTTTTCTGCGGCAGTGGCAGAGTTGCGTAGCTGTGACAGAGAACGAGTGACCTGCACACCAAAAATACATACTGTGTGGTCTCTACAGAGACTGTTTATAGGAGAGTGTGCTGACCCCATCATATAGGCGTTGCGTGTTTTGAGGACCCTTACCAGATCGTGAGCTCCAGAGGGCAAGGCTGGGTCTGTTCATTTTCCTCTCTCTTTAGAAAAGTAAGATGCACAGTGAGTTGACATGTGTTGGAATGTGAGTGGATGCTGAAGGCCCTGATCTGTTAGGATCAAGGGCATGTAGAGCAGAAGGTGCGGGTGGATAGTTAAGGTAAGGGATTATGGGGAAGGTGGGCAGTTTGGGACCCTCTCCGGAAAAGTCTGGGGATTTGGATGGGCTTTGGCAAAGAGCTCCACAGACAGTCTGTTCCCAAGAAGTGGTTTAAGAAATGCATGTCTCAGAAAATGATCCTGTTTCTGCCAACTTGATTCTGACTTTTTTTATCCGAGATGTTTAAAAACAGACTTATATCATTGGTAGCCAAAAATGTTCTTACTTCCAATGTGGAAACAATTCTAATCAAAAGAGAAGTAATGCAGAAGATCAACTGTTTTTGTTTTTTTTTAATTTTATTTATTTTTTTGAGAGGTTTTTGCTATAGGGTGCGTGCGCTCGCCAGAAAGAGAGAGACAGAAAGCGAGAAATCACCCCCGGGGGGATGGCCGCATGTATGCGCATGCGCATGGCATGAGTTTTTAAGCCACCAAGTCTGGTACTCGATCCATGGTCGACTACATGGGAATCCAGTGACATAGCCATTACACCAACTGCTGGTCTCCGAAGATCAGCTATTAAAACTAACCTGGTGGGTTAGAAAGGAATACTGCAAATTAGTATAAGATTTGTTGGGGCTGGGTGGTGGCACAGTGGTAAAACAAGATGCGCTGTAAGAAAGACCCATATGATAAGGTTCTGGATCCCAATGTGGCGACCTCCCTGAGTACATCTCCCCCCAGTACACACACATAACGTGCCAATAGTGCAGGGCTGACTGAAACGGGTATGGACCGTGCCACCAAGAGCCTGTTGGGAGCGTTCTCTCTCTGTCTGTCCCTCTTGCTCATAGAAAAAATAAATGAACTTAAAAAAAGAATAAGCCTTAAAATGTCTCCTCAGTTGTCAGTTTAAAAAAAATACTGTCTGTATGAAAGAATTCTTAAAAATTTAGAGAAAAGAGAGAATTAATTATACCACTGTGACCCAAAACACTGTTAAAAATTTCTTGTATTTTCTCGTGAGTTAATTTTACATACTTGTGGCCATTGTGTTTGTGTAGTTTTTTTTTTTTTCTTCTTAGTATATTTTATTTTTTAGATCAGTTTTGGATTCACAGAAATGTTTAGAGGATGGTATGGATATGTTCCATCTTTCTCCAACACCTGGTAGCCTCCCCCATTATCAGCATTCTGTACCCCAGTGGTACACCGTTACAACCTGCCACATTGTTGCTACCCAGAGTCCATAGTCATATGAGCATTCGCTGTTGGTGTTAGACATCCTGTGGGTTTGGATGAATTCATGGTGATATGATTCCACTTTCATAGTATCATATGGTATACTTTCACTGCTCTAAAAAGCCTCTGCCTTTCCCAGAATGTCATTAGTTGGAATCAGATAGTAGATAGCCGTTTCAGATTGCCTTCTTCCACTTAGTGCAATATACATTTAAGGTTCCTACATGTCTTTCATGGCTCAATAGCTATTTTCAGTGTTGAATAATATGCCATTGTCTGGATGTACAATCGTTTGTAACTTACCTACCAAAAAACATCTTGGCTGCCTCCAAATTTTGCTTATAAACCTGTTTATAAACAGGTTTCTTGTAGATTTTTGTGCGGACATAAGTTTTCTTTTTCTTACAGAGATTTTTGCTATAGGGCACATATGCTCTCCAGAGAGACCGAAAGTGAGAAATCAACCTACCCACCCCACCCCACCCCCTGCCAGGGGGATGGCCATGCCATTATCCCATCTCCTCCATTTTCCTCTCAGGATTTTGGGCATGCATGCACATGTGCGCAGCATGAGTTTCAAGCCACTGGATCCGGGATTTGAACTATGGTTGGCCATGTGGGAGTCCAGCAACATAATCCTTAGCCATCTGCTGGTCCCTGTGTGAACATAAGTTTTCAACACCTTTGGATACATTTCAAGGAATGCAATTTCTGACTGTGTTACGGGTACGTTTAAGATGTGTAGGTGACAGTCTGGGAAATTTCCACCAAGTTGGGAGCTGGGGAGAAAGCCAAGTCTGACCCTAAGACCATGTGGCACCTGACCTCAGTAGTGTAGACTCTCTTATAATAGATGCAAGTTAAATTTCAGAACATGTTCTCCCAGGTGAAGAATTGATGATAGGAGTAGTCGCATTGACTACTGGAGGAAAACATCCCTAACCTCTTGACACAGACTGGGGTGGAAGAACTGGCAGTTGAAAAGAAAATACCTTTCTCATAGAAGAGTTGAAGGTTGCTAATACTTGACACTGAAACATCATTTTTCCAAGCCAAGAGAAGACCAGGTGGCTTTTTTATCTAGCCACTGTGTGTAGACAGGTTTTACATTATACATTGTGCATTCTTATAGATAGTTTAAAGAGCTTAGTTTCTTGAACATTATCTGAACATCTTGGGCCTTGGTCAGTTGTACTATTAATTACTATTTTTAAAGGTTTTTGCCATAGGGTGTGTGTGCTCGCCAGAGAGAAACAGTGAGAGGGAATTTGAAAAATCCCCTCCCCCCCCAGGGGGATAGCCATGCCACAGTCCCTTTTCCTCCTTTCTCCTTGGGATTTTGAACATGCACACACATACACCCAGTGTGATTTTTCAAGCCTCTGGGTCCAGGACTCGAGCTGCAGTCAACCATGTCAGAGTCCAGTGCCTTAACTATTGTGCCACCTACTGACCCCAGATGTGCTACTAATTATTAAGCAGTAACACTTGCGCAGTGAAAGAACAGGTGTGCTTAGTTTGCGGCTGTGCCATTCTGTACCCACCAGCGGTGACGTGAGTCCTCACCTGGCCAGCTCTCGACTTTGTCAGTGCTCTCTGCGTCCTGGCCGCTCAGTGCAGTGGTGTCTTACTGTGCTTCTAATCTGCACGTCCCTGATGGCAGTGATGGAGCATCCTTTCATGTGTTTCTTTGTCATTTGTTCTGTTTCTGGGAGGTAGCTGTTCAAGTCTCTGCCCAGCCCCCCTTTTTAAGTTTATTTATTTAGCAGGGAGACAGAGACACAGAGACAGCGCCCCCAGAAGGGTCGGCCAACGATCACAGGGAAGCCTGTGCCTGGTGTACTCAGGGAGGTCTCCAGACTTGAACCAGGAGCCTTCCCATGTGGGGCTACCTCAGAGTGGTTTACTGCTGCACTCCCGTGGGGCCCCTTTGGCCCATTGTTTGATCAGCCTGTTAGCGTGCTTATTGGACTTTATGCATTCTCTGTATGCCTTGGTTAATAGTCTTATCAGATATTTTTTGCAAATATTTTCTCCCAGTCTGAGGCTTGTCTTTTTATTGTCTTTACAGTTTCTTGTACAGAGCAGGAGTTTTTATTGATTCTTCCTTTTCTGGATTGTGCCTTTTAAGTTATACGTATAGTTTTTATGTCCTTTAAATTATATCAAAACCGCTTTCCCCATTTAGCCTCTACCTCGTGTGGAGGGTGTGTGGAAGATTCCATGGCAGACCTGTGCAGTCATTCAGCAGGCTTTCTGAGACCAGCCAGGTCAGGGCGTGACACCTGAACTGCCGTCCTGAAGTTTCAAGGCCTGCAAGGAGAGGATCAGCAGTTTTGTTTGCGTTTGGCACGGTGTTCCCTCTCAAGTACAGCCCGAGACTGTGGGGGTTCTTGTTTGGTAGTGTTACTTGTTTCAGTTTCCTCACTAAGAAAGAGAATTCAAAACTTTTGAGTTAACAAAATGTAAAGTGACCCGTAGTCTCTAAGCACTGTGAAGCAAGTCTGTTCTTGGCTTATTTCCCTTTCATTGCCCTTTTTGTATCCAGGACAGAAATCCATCTTTTTTTCTTTTCTTTCTTTCTTTTTCTTTCTTTTCTTTTTTTTTTTTTTTTTTTTTTTTTTGGAGAGGTTTTTGCTATAGAGCACGTGGACTCACCAGAAAGACAGAGAGAGACAGAAAGCGAGAAATCACCCCCCAGGGGGGATGGTCACGCCGCAATCCCTTCTCCTCCATTCTCCTCTCGGGATCTTGGGCACGCATGCACACGCGCCCGGCATGAGTTTAAGCCACCGGGTCCGGGACTCGAACCGTGGTCGGCTACATGGGAGTTCAACAACATAGCCATTATGCTAACTGCTGGTCCCTTTTTATTTTCAATATTATGTCAACTCTTTTTTTTTTTTTTTTTTTTTTTTTTTTTTTTTTTTGAGAGGTTTTTGCTATAGGGCACGCCAGAAAGACAGAGGAGAGACAGAGACAAAGTGAGAAATAACCGGGGGGGGGGGGGGGGGATGGCCACACCACAATCCCTTGTCTTCCATTCTTCTCTTGGGATCTCACGTACACACACGCGCCCAGTGTGAGTTTAAGCCACTGGGTCCGGGACTCGAACCGCTGTCGACTACATGGGAGTCCAGCAACTTAGCCATTACACCAACTGCTGGACCGAGATGTCAACTCTTTAAAGTAGTTGAATTGTATCTTCTATAAAGACCCATAAAGCAAACGTATCCAGAGTCTGCTTAGAGTAAAACCATAAGTAGAATTTAGAATGATGATTCCTTTTTGCAGTTGGAAAAGTAACAAGCGATCCCTAGAGCAGCCTTCCCTCACCCTGTCTTTTTTGTCATTGAAGTAAATGAGCCTTGGAAGAGTAAGCAGCTGGTATAGGTGGCCCAGCTAGGGAGGTGGCATGGGACCAGACCTGAAGTTTCCTAGTTGTCCCTTTCTGTTATATCATGCTGCTTTCAGTTCGTCAGCCTGCTTTCTTTTTCTGCCTGAGACTTTCATTTTTGTGTAAGTGCAGATACAACTCATGTTGGCCAAGATTGGTACCAGGCCTAAATATTATATCTTGACTGCAATCTATAGAAGACATGCTTAGAAGTGGAGAGTTCATTTACTTTCTTTCCTACTAGAAAGATGCAGATCTAAGTGTTTTAAAGATTTTTGTTCTTGCCAAGGACATAAAGGTATATTTACTTCTGATAACAAGGGGCCCAGCTATTTGTACCCTTGAAAGCTTACAGGGTCTCTGAGGTTTCAACTCTAGTTAGGGCTAGCGTGAAAATTAGTCTGGTCCAAATAGCGTAGAGCCACTCAGAACCGGATTCGCCTTTTATTCCGGGGTTAGGCTTAGCTTTGCCACAGCGGACTAAGAGCTCTGAACCGGAAGACCAGGGACATAACTCTACTTGTCTGCAGAGAGTCTGGCATGACGGTGTCCCTCTTCATGTTCAGAGAGCCCGGAGTCCTGTGGCATGGGGATTGCCACCATAAGAGGTTCCTAGAAATTTTGAAGCCGTGGAACAGTCAAGAGCCTTTTCTTAAGAGGAAAATGTAAATTTGGATAAAGTTGTAGTATGTGGAATAATCACTCTTTTATTTCTCTAAATTCTCATGGTTATTTTAGGCACAGCAAAATATTATTACTTACAACTTGGTCTGCTCCTATAATTACGTCTGTTGATCCGGAGACTTGAGAGCCTGAGGGGAAATGGAGCAAACATTTCTCAGGATTTTTTCAGGAATCTCTAAGCAGCTGGTGGCCCTGCCTCAGAGGGAAGAGATGAACAGAGAAACGCTTTTGGAAGTGGCAGCTCATCTCTTTACACTGAGGAGTGCTCGACTCCCGCTGTACCCAGGAGCTCCCACTGCCAGCTCTAGGCCTCAGGGCAGTGCTTTAGACCGTGTAGATCGATAGCAGTGTGATTTACAGGTAAGCTAAGTGGAGTGCCCGCGCTCAGCGACTGCTGTACTGCGTCTTGGTAGTTTACGGTATGAGTATTTGTGACTCGTCCCTTTCTAATTTAAGCAAAGTGTCACTGCTTTTCATTCCACTTCACCTTTTTTCCTTGAAAAGTTTAGACTGACCACACCCCAGCAGGGTCTGGATGCTGCCAGCACCCCCGCCTGTGGCCAGCTGGGGTCACAGCACCTGTGCCTCGCGTACCCAGGGTGCCTCCTGACTTGAATGGGCACCTTCCCCCGTAGGTCGCCTCACAGTGTTGTCTCACCACTGGGCCACCATCTTGCCCCCACGTTCCACTTTCTAGCCCACATAAATCCTGTGTCTGTGTTTTGTGACTTAAAAGGGGGATAAAATATAGTAAAAGTAAAGACACCTAGCTTCCCCTTTGACTGGTCTTCATTGGTGGCACAGTTTGCTCGACTGTGGCTCGGCCAGCCCTCACCCACGTCTGGGTTTACTGTTGCCTCCCAGAGCCCAGCATCTGTAGTTGCCCTGTAACCTCTGGCCTTTGCGAGGTTCCCTAGTGTGTGTGATCTTGGGGAAAAACTAAAGGAGGCAGGTTACAGTACCTCCAATTTTCCATTTTTTCCATGTTGTGAAAGGTCTCCACACAATTTAAAATGACAGATCCATTGAAGGAAAGGGTCATATTTTTAGATCAATGATTTTAAGTAATCAGTGGATTCGCTATGATGTGGTGTGAATAATTCAACAGACAAAATGAACAGACTCTGAGGAGCCCCCATTTCGTGATCTTAGAGAAGCATTTCAAAGCAACCAGGAAAGTTGGGGGTACTGCTATTTACGGGAAGGACCTAGTTCTTTTACTTCTTCCATTTTTTCATCTTTCCTTGTCTTATAGGACGCCTACCCAGGTCAGGATTGGGAGTAAGTGAAGCCAGCTCCTCTCTGGGGCAAGGAAGGAAGGTGCTGGTCCAGGTTGCAACAGAGCGTGGGGAGGACGACTCAGAGCATGCAGCCTGCGGTGGTAGGGACAGAGCAGGGACGAAAGCTGAGGTCGACCTGACTCCTGGGAGAAGACGAGACAACGCAGTGCAGGGGGTGTGGGCTCTGTGAGCATTTCCTGGACAGGTGATCTGAGGGCGGTGGCCTTTTATGGGTCATTCTGCTCCTACCTCTAGGACCTGAATTATACGGGGAGAGAGATCACAGTAGTTGAGTTGGAAAGATAACAAAGGATTCTCTTGATTGGGGCCTGGCAGGTGGTGTGGTGGTTAAGGCTCTGGACTCCCACATGGCTGACCATGGCTCAAGTCCTGGATGTAACAGCTTGCTTTCTCATTCTCCCGCTCTCTCTGTCTGGTTAAATTAAAAATAGATAAAGAATAATAATGACAAATAAGATTTGAAAAAAAAAAGATAAGGAACCCAAGACTGATGATTTAGAAAAGGGAAGTATGGGGCAAAGCAGAATATATAGTACAAAACCCATGAAACGGTACAGGTGGAACCAGCAGACGGCCTGGTGGTGAAGGCGCTACATTCCCTCCTGGCCGATCGCGGTTTGAGTTCCAGGCCCTGTGGCGTAAAAAATGATGCTGTGTGCATGTGCATGTGCACGAGTGCCCAGAATCCTGAGAGGAGAAGGGACTAGCATGGCCATCCCCCAGGGGAGTGCGTTCTCACTTTTCCTCTCTCTCTGTTTCTCTCTCCAGTGAGTGCTCATGCTCTATGGCAAAAACCTAAATATATATATATATATTTTTTATATATATTTATATATTTTTTATATATATTTATATTTATATATATATATATATGTAGCTATGTTTCTCATATACAAGGAAAATCACTTGAAATAAATACCAGCTCCTCAGTAGCTGGTCGTGAGGACGTTTGCCCTCCCGCACAGGCCTGCCATGCCCATCGCAGGCCATGAGCTCAGCAAGGCAGGGCCCTCGGCTTTGCTCGCTCTCACCGCTCAGTGCTCGGCATGGAGCCTGCATGCACGAGCGCTACCTTTGTGCAGGGGGGTGTATTAAAACGGGGCAAACAGGGACCCAGTCATTTCACCACAGCATAACTCGAAGGCTTTTGGAGTTAGACAACCTAAATATTACGTTCTACTGCGCCGAGGACCAGCCATCTAGTCGAGCTCTTTGTTATTTTTTTATTTTACTTCTAAGACATAAAAAGGCTTTGCACTTTAAACCCCTTGCCTCGGTATTTCCCAAGAAATTTTACAGTTTTTACTCAGTATTTTTCCTAAGGCTTTTGCAGGAGGTGTGAGAATTTCTGGGAGTTACAAAGGACAACGGGAGAAAAACCCTGTGAGGGACAGTTGTCGAAAAAGCTATTTGCTCTCACAGTGGGTCAGATGGGCTGCGTGGCTGAGGAACCTAGGTGCAAGCCACGACTCGGCCAAGAACACAGCGGAAACAGTCTTCCCGGGCTTCTGTCTTTCCCGGTGGCGGCTGCTCTCTCCCTGTTGTGGCAGCTGGAGGAGGAGCTCAGGACCCCTGTTTCTGTTCCAGCTTGCCCGCCAGGGAGCCCCACCCAGGCTAGAAACTGCGTCTGGCTGCTCCTGTGTTGCCTCCAGTCCCGGACAGAGGACGGTCTGTTTGTTCTCTGGCATCGGAGTGCGTTCTGCCTGTGTACCTGGAAGGGCGCACAGGAGGAACCTGACCTTGGGAGGCAGTGCCTTGGGATGGAGCTTTACCCTGGCTGCTGCTCCCTGTGCCCCCTGGACACCAGGAGCTACCCTACTGCTGCGGGACGACTTGCTGTGCCCATGAGTGCTGGCTACCAGGGCAGGCCTGCTGCTGCTCCTGGGCTTCTTTTATTTTTTTATTTTTATTTTCTTTTTTGAGAGTTTTTTAGTGCACATGCGCTCGCCAGAAAGAGTGAGATAGAGAGACAGAAAGCGAGAAATCACCCCCCCAGGGGGATGGCCATGTAATCCCTTCTCCATTCTCCTCTCGGGATCGGCACACACGCACACGCACCCGGCATGAGTTTAAGCCACCGGGTCCAGACTCGAACCGCGGTCGACTACATGGGAGTCCAGTGACATAGCCACTACACCAACTGCTGGTCCCCTCCTGAGCTTCTGATAGCCTGTCTAACAGCAGCATTTCTAGCTGAGAGGAAGAATGGCAGCAAAATGTGTGAAATTTTAGAATGAAAACTGGACTTTTCAAGGCTCTCACTGGACTAGATTGAATGTGTAGACTACTGCTATTACTGAATTATTGGGAAACTATTAAGTGCAAAAACATAAGTAGTGGAGCCGTGTATCTGTTTAGCCAGTTCAATGCATTTTCTGTCTCCATGGAGACATGTTTTTGATTTATGTTTGTCTAACACTGAACAGATACACCTTGTCAGGCTTGATGGTTCGATTTTGTTTTCTGCTATGCCCCTAATATTTTAGGAATCTATCTTTTAAAAAATAAATAATTATTTATTTGATTTTATTTGTTATCATTATTATGAGAAAGCAAGCCGCCAGGTCCGGGACTTGAACTGTGGTTGGCCAACACCTCTTTGTGGGAGTCTAACACTTTCACCACCACACCATTTGCTGGCCTCAGTAACCTGTGACTGACTCTGTTTTTGTTGATTGACTATATAGTTTGGGTTTATTTGATTATTGTAGGGACTTAAAACTTAATATTTTGTTATACGAATATAATAGAAGCATGATTTTATATTTTACATAAGGCTGTTTTGTCACTCAAAAACCATGTGACATTTTAGAAACAAGGCATATGTGAATTTAAGCAAGCGGTTTATCTGATGTTTCCGTATCTATGTGGTCAAGCAGTAGGGGGCTTATGTTGTATAGAGAAATAAATGAGAAGTTACTGGGGGGGTTCCACATAAACACTTCTGTGTTGAGTTTTAAGAGTTTACTCTGTCAAGATAGTGATTTCTAAATAGGTCCTGCACATTTTCTCAGTAAAGTGGAGAGGGCCTCCTGTGAGACTTGGGAGAGCTGTGTGTTTAGCTCTGAGCCATCACCTCTGCTGGCACATAATGAATTGGGATTTCCAGCTTACAGGATTAGAGGTAGATTCCCCGAAGGGGAAGGTAACCTCAAGAAAAGGAACCAAATTCTTTAAATATTACTCATGTTATCATTTAGAAACTGGGTAGCTGGCTGCCTGCCAGCCAGTATGGTTATATTTCAATCTTTGGAAATCTCTTAGACCTTTTCTTCTAGCCTGCTGGGATTCAGGATTTTGATTGCTTTTTAATATGCCAGAGAGTACATGTTCTTGCCTGAGAGAGCGAGCAAGCACGCACCTGCAGTGGGGGTGGGGGAGAAAGCACCCCCAGTGGGATGTGATCACAGCACAATCCCTTCTTCATTTCTCCATCCTGTTGGGATTTTGGACACATGTGTATGTGTGCCTGGTGTGTTTTTCAATCTGCCAGGACCAGGATTCAAACTGCCATCAGCCACGTGGGGTTTGGCTCCCTTAACCCCGACTAATCTATGGGACCAGCCCCACAGACTGAGGACTAAGACAAGTTTCGGTTGGGACCAGCAGATAGTGTGATGGCTACATCGCTG
This sequence comes from Tupaia tana, assembly GCA_026018925.1. Classification (NCBI taxonomy): domain Eukaryota; kingdom Metazoa; phylum Chordata; class Mammalia; order Scandentia; family Tupaiidae; genus Tupaia; species Tupaia tana. Next base: position 94,433,576 of record JAKSZU010000007.1, read on the forward strand.
GACTCCCATGTAGTCAACTGCTGTTCAGGTCCCGGACTGGGTGATTTAAACTCATGCCAGGCGTGTGTGTGTGCGTGTGCGTGCCTGCCCAAGATCCCAAAAGGAGAATGGAGGAGAAGGGATTGCGGCGTGGCCATCCCCCCTGGGGGGGTGATTTCTCGCTTTCTGTCTCTCTGTCTCTCTTTCTGGCAAGCGCACGCTCCCCATAGCAAAAACCTCTCAAAAAAAAAGGACAAGTTTCAGTTTCTTTTTAGAGGAAGAATGACCACTCTGCTCTATTGTTAGGTATATCTCATTTTTTTTGTTAGAATGTCACAAGAGAAACAGAAACAATAAATAACTGGAAAGGGCCATTGCCCCATCTCTGCACCGCTACCTCTAGAGCAGGTGTTTGGAGTCCCAGAGTCTCTGGAAGTGGGACAGAGCACAGGAGTGAGTGTAGCAGGCTGGCGTGAGTGCTCTGTGGTTGGCATTGTCGTCATTTGCATTTGGTGCTGCACTTGACACCCAGGAATTTGGGAGCATGCGCTCTATGTCTGAGTGTTTGGTGAACCCCATGAACTCACTTGCTGTGTGTCCGTGGGCCCTTTTGCCTACTTCTCTCGTTCCCTTCCCTGTGCTCCTGGAACACAGGCACATGTCAGTGTGTCCTCCAAGTCCAAGACCACCCTCTCAGCCCCTGTGAACTTTTCCAGGGGGTGGGGCCTTCCTAAACCACGTGCTGAACCGGCTTTGAGGCTACACTTGCGTCGGACCAGTAACTTCTTCCACAGCAAGATGTTTTTCTTCTGTGTTCTTAGAGCATAAAATACAAGAAACCCCGGGCCGCGAGCCCTGGTTCTTGCAGGCGTCATGGACACGCTGGTTGGAGGTCTGGCCCTCTAGCACCGTCCCTGTGATCCGTGTGGTGCTGTGGGCTCGCCTGGGAGCAGAGCCTGCTCTCCTGTGGCCAGTGTTGAGCGTGGCCAACAGACCTTTCCCCAGGGAGCTGAGCAGGACAACAGCCGGGGCTCCAGAACCTAGATTTAGAAGAGCCCTTGTTTGGGTAGAAGCTGATGAGTACGAAGTAATTGATGTAGTGAATGTAATAGATTCAGGAACTGAGGAGTTCTCCACTTCAGAAAGTTAAGTTCCCCTTTTCTGGAGTGATCTAAAAAGTTTATGAAGTGGGGCCAGCAGGTGATGTAGTGGTTGGGGCATTGGACTACCACGTGGTCAACCACAGTTCGAGTACTGGACTTGGTGTCTTGGAATTGACACAGGGCATGTGTATGTGCACGAGCCCACAATCCTAGAAGGAAATGGAGAAGGGATTGAGGCAAGGCCTTTCCCGCTGGAGGGTGATTCCTTACTTTTTTTTTTCTCTCTGTCTCTCTGGCAAGTACATGTCCTCTATAGCAAAAATCTCTCCAAAAAAAAAAATGTTTATAAAGAAAAAGGGGGGACCAGTTGATGGCATAATGGTTTACACTGCTGGACTTTTACAAAGTGGACCTCAGTTCAGTTCCCGGATCTGGCGGCTTAAAACTTACACCGGGCACGTGTGCGTGTGTGCCCAAGATCCCAAGAGGAGAATGGAGGAGAAGGGATTGTGGCCATGACCATTCCCCCTGGGGGTGATTTCTCGCTTTCTATTTCTCTGGCAAGTGTACACGCCCTGTAGTAAAAAATATCTCTTAAAAAGAAAAAAAAGGGACCAGCAGTTAGCGTAATGGCCATGTCGCTGGATTCCCACGTAGTCAACCGTGGTTCACGTCCCGGACCTGGTGGCTTAAAACTCACACCGGGCACATGTGCGTGCGTGCCCAAGATCCTGGGAAGAGAATGGAGGAGAAGGGATTGTGGCGTGGCCATTCCCCCTGGGGGGTGATTTCTCACTTTCTATCTCTCTGTCTCTCTCTGTCTGTCTGGCGAGTGCACGCGCCCTATAGCAAAAACCTCCCCTCTCCCCCCCAAAGAAAAAGAAAAAAAAAGGGCTGGGGGTCAGCCGGTGGCGTGGTGGTTAAGGTGACTGACTGCACATGGCCAACTGCACAGTTCTAGTCCCAGACCCAAAATGGGTATATGTGCCTAAAATCCCAAGACTAGAGGAGAAGGGATTGCAGCATGGCCGTTTCCCGGAGGGTGCTTTCTCGTTTTCTCTCTCTTTTTCTGTCTCTTTCTGGCTAGTACACACCCTGTAGCAGAAAAAAATAAATAAATTAAAAATAAATTAAAAAATAAACAAACAAACAAAAAAACAAAAACAAAAAACCGCTCAGAACAATTCAAAGATCAAGAGTTTGATTTTCCCCAAAGCTTTCAGGTTATTCTGGCACTGGCCTGTGACTTGGGTAAATCTAAGGGGAACAGTAAACAGCCATGGAAAGCAGACCAAGGATCTCCCTTTTAAATAACTTTCCTCCCTGTTATAAAATAATAACATTATTTAGCATGTTTTAAGTGTTAGAAATAAGACACGTTGACTATACCTGATTCTGAAGGTAAAGGAGTAACTACTGTGTAATAGACAAGAGGTTCTCAAAAGTTCTTGGAAAATGCTTATGAAAAAGCAATGCATACATTTCATTTTTTTCCTTTTTCTGTTCTTTTTAAGTATATTTCTCTCGCAGGAGTAAGAAAGAGCGAGAGAAAGAGAAAAGACAAGTGCTCTCAGTAGGCCTCAGGCTGCATTCCTACCGGCCCTCCCAGCGCCAGGGCCATGGCTCTGCTTGACCGCTGCCCAGCTAAACCGCCTGGATTCTTTAGTCTTACACCAAAGTAAACTCTTACTTAAACGCATTTTCCCACCAACTTTTTGAAGATCCCTTGTGTGTCAGCATTTTTCTTCTCTTACATATATACATACTCTTTTTATAAAACTGGGCTGATATCACGGGTAATGTTTGTAACTTGTGTTTTTTATGGGTTGTATCGTGAACATACTTCCATGTCGCTGAATATTCTTCTTCCTCAGTGACTTCTTAATGGCAATCAGGTATCTGAATATCCTGTAATTTATTTAGCCAATCTTGTTTTGATTAAGTACTTTTGATTTTCTTTTTTACTTATTTCAAAAACATGCATTTATGTAAATCTTTGCATCTCTGATTACTGCGTTAACAGATATGAACATTTTAAAGACTTCTTTTGATATAAACTATCAAATCTGACCACATTCCTTGAAGTACCTTATTAAACATGTAGTTCTCAGCACTCATGGCTTGATCTTTAAGACCTTTAAGAAGTCAGTACTTGGGACCAGCAGATGGCATAATGGTTACATTTTTGGATCCCATAGTTGACCTTGGTTCAAGTCCCAGACCTAGTGGCTTAGAACTCATGCTTGGTGCATGGGTGTGCGTGAGTGCCCAAAGTCCCAAGATGAGAATGGAGTAGAAGGGATTGCAGCTTGGCCACCCCTCAAGGGTGATTTCTTTCTTTCTGTATCTCTGTCTCTCCAGCGAGCACATGCACCTTAAAAAAAAATTAGTATTGGGGCCAGCAGATGGCATGGTGGTTAAGGCACAGGACTTCCACATAGCCGTCTGTGGTTCGAGTCCTGGACCTGGTGGCTTTTTCTCTCTCATCAAATTGAAAAAGCATAAATAAATCAAATTAAATGAATAATTATTTTTTTAAAAAGTCAGTACCATGTTTACCTCGATGACCAGTTATGTAAAACTTCTAGAATTCTTTTTTGGTCTCTTTTTGTATTTCTTAAGGAAAATTGACGTGTCTGCCTTTTGTGATTGGCAGATGGTAGAGATTAGACATAAGGTATCTGTAATATGGCCTCAGCCAGCAGTCAGGTCATCAGGCTGTTGTTTATTTTTGTACACTTGTTCCCACTAAGCAATTGAAGTCACCACAGTGAGACCTGAGGCAGCTTTTTTCCCGATATTTCCAAATCTGTGATTTATAGAATAAATAGGAGCAGCATCGAGCCAGTGTAGGCCTCACCTCCGGTGGGCTTCATACACCATGTACTTGAGAGTGCATTTTTCTGTGAGTGGCCCATACTGCCTGTCCTGTAGGTGTGGATGACCTGGAAGGCACCAGAGGAGGGAGCGTGAGAGGGTAATTGGTATTTCTCCTAGGGACGGAGCTTTGATTTATGAGCTCAGCCTTCTGCACAGACAGCTATGGAGTCCCTAAACAAGTCTTGTCTAGTATGATTAATGTCTACAGGGAACTCCTAATGGAATTAGGTACTTATCAAGATGAAGCAGTTGCTCTTCATTCATCCTTCTCATGTGCATCTGCCTTCTTCATAAGCACATGCCCATTTACTCCATCTCCTTCAGCCACTGTTTAAAAATCTGACAGCCTGCCGTAGATAGGTGTTTCCAGATCCTCCTCTGTCATAACACTGACCTCGTTCTATTCCGAGTGCAGAGGAGATGGACAGAGTGAGGCTTGGCGACATGATCTACAGGGATTGGAAGGAACTTTAGAAACAGCCCCAGCTTCTAATTTTAAAGCACAGTCAGCCCATGGCTTCAGAGACCCTATAGTCTTGTTAGAGATGAGATACTCACATGGGAAGAGATGAGACACCAGAGCAGACCGGCACAAGGCAACCGCAGCTGAGTGCCAGATAGGTAGCACCATCAGCGAGGGCTTTGGGGTTGCAGAAGAAGGAACTTGGGGTGCCTCATGCTGGAGACTTTGTTTAATTTTAATTTTTTTATTATTTTGTAAAATGGGCCTTGAATGGGTGAGATAGAAAATGGAAGCTATTCCTCCCAAGAGGGTGGTGGTGTTAAAGCACAAGGAGTGGGTCACTTTGACTGGTGTGTGAGGTTTGTTTGAAAGGCTGCCTTTAGATCACTTGGTTTTGTAACTCGGAGTTGCCTTTCTTTTTTTTGAGAGGATTTTGCTATAGGGCGCGTGCGCTTGCCAGAGAGAGAGAGGCAGAGGACAAAAAGCGGGAAATAACCCCCTGGGGGGATGGCCACCCCGCAATCCCTTCTCCTCCATTCTCCTCTCGGGATCTTGGGCACTCACACACATGCGCCTGGTGTGAGTTTTAAGCCACTGGGTCCGAGACTCGAACCGCAGTCGACTACATGGGAGTCCAGCAACATAGCCATTATACTAACTGCTGGTCCCGGAGCTGCTTTTCTGAAGCCCCTTTGCTAAGAGAGCGAGCAGCAGGATAGGATCTGAGCTATGTGGACTGAGCATCACCGTCCCTAGCTCTTCAGAGTTGACAGCTAACCTAGAGGTTCATGGGGTCTAGCCAGCAGCCCACAGAGGAGACACTGGGCTTGCTTTCTAGAATGGGTAGGAGCTGTGACTCGCACAGTGTTTGAGAAGCCTAGTCATCCCTAGGTAAGGTCCTTTCTGGGAAAAGGTCTCTCTTTTTCTGAGGACTTGCCCTGCCATAAACTTGCCCTGTGCCTCCCAGGCCTCAGAAGCCCTCGGTCAGGCTTACAAAACCACGGGGTTATTGGCAGTCCCCATTGGAGACTAGACTGTCCGAGCACTCAGTAACAGAAGATGAGAATGACAAACTTGTGTTGTAGCAATAGTATCTCTCCGCCTTTTCAGGTACTTAATTACTCACTTCAGGTAAAAGCTGACACTTGAATGCTAGGCTTATTTCCTCCTACCAGGCATCCTTTCAGACACTCAAAGATACGTTTACGTAACCTAACTAGGGCTAACATTTGAACTTAGTTCTTTCAGTCAGTCAGGAGACTATAAAGTGTAAATATGTTTCTCTTGTTAAACTTTATTTTTTGGAGAGGTTTTTGCTACAGGGCACGTGTGCTCACCAGAAAGACAGAGAGAGACAGACAGAAAACGAGAAATCACCTCCCAGGGGGGATGGCCACGCCGCAGTCCCTTCTCCTCCATTCTCCTCTCGGGATCTTGGCCACACACGCACACGTGCCAGCGTAAGTTTAAGTCACCAGGTCCAGGACTCGAACCTAGTCAACTACATGGGAGTCCAGCGACATAGCCATTACGCCAACTGCTGGTCCCTCTCTTTTTAAACTTTTCATTATTAATTTACCAGGGGATACACATACTGACCAGAGACACAGAGAGGGAGAAAACGCTCTCCAGTGGAGTGGAGTAATGTAGAAATCTCTGCTTTTCCGCTGCGCCACCCCATCGAGACGTCAGGCGTGCATGCACACAAAATTAGTTCCTCTTAAAATTAAATAATTATCGATCATTTTTGTTGGGTGGGATTAGACAGAAGATGAGGTACAGTTAAGATTTGAAGTGGGTAAGAGAGATTCCCTACTTGACGGTTGGGCTTCGAAGTCAGCTGGGGCGGCTGGCTTGGGGGCTGAAGGCGCACTGCTGTAGATGGGCCCCCATCTTATCTTGCCTCGAGTTAGGGATGTGCTGGAATTCAGAGAGCAGCGTCTCAGCATCCTCAGAAGTCAAGTGCTAGCTGTCCTTTCGAGTTACCAGCAAAGCGGCTAGGCAAGTTGGCTGGACCTACTATGTAGCAGTTTATAACCACGGCTTGTGTCATCGGGCAAAACCAGACAGACGTGGTGCACGCAGACTCCGGCCTTGCTGTGGGCCGTGTCCGGCGTGCCCCTGCCACTGGCAGGCCTTGCTAACGGGAAACGGGTCCCACAGGAGTTGGGCAAGCAGGAAGCAGTTGGTTGCTGGCCGAGTCTTACCAAAGTTTGATAAAGATGAGTCTGGCCCAGTTTTCCTTTTGGGGGATGAGATTGTAGCTCTTCCCTTTTATCCCTTCGAATTCCACAGTGTAGGGAAGAGGGGGATTTAGTGTGATAGAAGGAGTCTGCGTTTGCAGGTGAATTTTTTTTCTACTGTTCTTTCGATCGCTACTGAAATTAGTTTCAAAGGTTATAAACTATTACTTCTGCCTCATTTTCTCCTTACTACTTGCTTTTAATTTAGGTTGGAGCTATTGACATTTTAATAAAATCTCATTAATGTATTTGAAGATTTTGCATTAACCTCTTAACACCATTTAATCAGAACTTGATACTTCTCACTGATAAATCACATATCTGCATCTTAACCAGGAAAGATCGACTTTTAGCACCAAAGGGTTAAGTATACCATTAAGACAAGTAGTAGTTATGTATTTAATAAATGCCTTAGCACTTGACTGACTTGATTCAGTTCAATTTACTAATTCAATTCACATAATTCTTTCAAAATTCATAGTGTGTATTTTTCTACTGAATAAAAACAAAAATTGAGATATACCTTAGAAAATAGGATCATATAGTCTATCCAGACAATGGAATATTATTATTATTATTATTTAAATAATTACTTATTTAATTTTATTCATTCATTTCCTTTAATTTGACCAGAGAGAGAGACAGAAAGAGAGAGGAAAAGTGAGAAAGCAAGCCACCAGGTCCGGGACTGGTCATGTGGGAGTGTCCAGCGCCCTAACCACCACACCACCCACTGGCCCCAACAATGGAATAGTATATAGTAATTGTTCACGAAAATTTTCTAATAGCATAAGTAGGTACTTGTCATGTGTAAGCTGTATATGTGGTATTCTCTGACCTATCTTAAATAAATATACTTACACATTTACATGTGTGAAGAAACAGTAAAAAAGACATACAGAAAAGAAGTACACCAAATGCTTATAGTGGTCAGTTCTGGCTAGATGAGAGGATAATGATTTAGTTATATTTTCCTTCTTTTTCTGTTGTGTTCAGTTTCTTCTTCTTCTTTTTTTTTTTTTTTAATCTATTTATCTCTCTCCTCTATAAGAGAGGGAGACACAGAGAGGAAGAAAGAGACAGACAGGCACCTTCAGCTGGGTCCCACACGTGACCCACCCCAGCCCCAGCCAGCTTGGGTCACAGGCGCACACACTCGTGCCCAGTGTGCACAGGGAGGTCCCAGGACACGAACCCAGGAACTTCCCCTTGGCGCCAGCTGTGTCACTGCTACATCACCACCTGGCATCTGTATTCAGTTTTTGCTACTAACTTTTTGCAATAAAAAATAAATTCAATAGGGGATTGTAAATCATCTTTTTGCCTACCATGGTAAGTATTTAGAATATACAGTGGATCTTCAAGGTTAAATGAATGCTTTCTGTGGAAAGGCAATAGGTAATTGCCCATGATATATTTTTCTTTTTTCTTTTTTTTTTTTTTTTTTTGGAGAGGTTTTTCGCTATAGGGCGCATGCGCTCGCCAGGCAGACAGAGAGAGACATAGAGACAGAAAGCGAGAAATCATCCCCCAGGGGGGATGGTCACGCCGCAATCCCTTCTCCTCCATTCTCCTCTCGGGATCTTGGGCATGCACGCACACGCGTCCGGCGTGAGTTGTAAGCCACCGGGTCCGAGACGCGAACTGCGGTCGACTACGTGGGAGTCCAGTGACGTAGCCATTACGCTAACTGCTGGTTCCCCCCATGATATATTTTTAAACTTATCAAGAATTCGCCATCTAGCCCTTTACATTACCTTACACGTTATTAAGGCAGTGTTCCTATAGGTCCCTTAAGCTGGGAATGCTGGCGTTAACTCACAGGGTGGGTCGGTTGGTTGGTTTGTCTGTTTGTTTTAAGAGACATTTTTGGTCTAGAGTGTGTGCCCTCCTTGAAGAGACAGAGAAAGTGAGAGGGAAAGTGAGACATCACCCCCTGGGAAGGTGGCCATGCCACAGTTCCTTCTCCTTCATTCTCCTCTCGGGATTTTGGGCACGCACACACACGTGCCTGACGTACTCACAGGTTTTTTGCAATAGTTTGGCAACCAGTAATTCAGAATTTTATAAAATTAATGGTAGCACTTATGAAACTCCAAAAGCATTTTAATTCAATGCCTTGTGAGGTGTGTGTGCGTGTGTGTGCACGCGCGCACGTGCATGTGTGTATGTATGAGTTTACATATAAATTTTTGCAACAGGTCACATACACTTGCTGGAGATGGAGAATTTTTTACATAAACCTTTTTTTTAAATTGAAATCTAACACACATACACAGCACTACACAAATCTTGTGTATAGTTTATAAATTTTCACAAAGCAAACATGCTCTTGTAACCATTTCATTTTATTTCTGTTATATTGTGCAACTATTTATCTTTGACAAAATTTTCATAGATGCTCCACATGAAAATACCTACGTAATGCCGTTCAGTATCCCATGGTGCCCAGAAGGTACACTCTAGATTTTTTGTACTCATTAGTCTCATAACTGCGTTAGCTCTTTGGATTTTTGTGTCTTTCATGGAACTCTAAAATTTCACTTGGAATAAATATTGTTGTTCTTAGTTTGAAAGTTGACTTTTAAAGGTTAGAAATGAAAGAAAGTAATTTCGGCGTGATTGGCATCTAGCCTGTGCAGATTGCACTTGTCTTCCGTCCCCAGCTGCGGCTCCTGTCCTGCCCAGTAGCGGGGTGTGTGGAACATGATTCCGGTGCGTCTGCACACGCTGCAGCTTCATCTGCTAATCTGAAGAAGCAGGTCGCTGCCTTCTGTAAGTGTGTCAGGTGGAGAAACCCTAGGCCACACTTGGAGGCACTTTTGAGCTCACCGGCTTCAGATGAGGGAATAGAGGCCTGGAAGGTTACGGGGTCGACTCCAGAGCGGAGTCTAGAACCTGACCCTGGCACTAAATTATGCCAAGTCCCTATTCTCATCGCAAATCTCACCCTTTCTACTAAAAATGTAGTCCTCAGACTGTGAAATGGACTTCTCCAGAAAGATGAACTACCTAACACATTTTCTAGCCCGACTTCATAATGGGGCTAGCCTGACAGCATCGGCCAGTTTTGGAATATGCTCCTCGGGTTACTTGGGGGTGGACGACAGTGTGGCGATGGTGTAAATGCCCATCTGCGGCCGTGTGGGGCAGCTCCAGCGGGACGTTCAACTGCAGGAACCCTGGCAGTAGGGACAGTGTGGCGTGGTGTCAGCTCGTGACCCTTCCCCGGGGAGTGAGCTGTGCCAGGAGACATTGGCGCTTCTGGAGCAGTTTCTAGGCCGTGCCCTGCCCCACTGGCGCTGGGCAGGAGGACTGGCCACTGCACCTGCAAGGTGCTATGGTTTGGGGGTTCTTCTTAAAGTTGCCTCATGGTGGAAAAGTAAATAAAGCTGTTCTTTGTTTTTCAAAGGGAAGTCAGGCCACACACACTGAGTGAGCCAGGCTTAACCACAGTGGGAGGCCCCTGGGAGTTGTGCTTAATGAAACATGCCGGTAAGGGCCAGCATCTGTGCTGACAGTCCCAAGGGGAGGCTGCTAGTGCCGCCCGGGGATCTTGGCTCTGTGGGTGTGCTGGGTGTGTAACCTGCACAAGGGTCAGCGGAGCATGCTGATTTCCCTTCCCTAGGGGTTCGAATCCCGACGGAGAAGGTGCTCCCGAGGCTCCTGTGGTAGCCCTCCTTGGCCAACCTTCAGTGCCACTCTTCACAGTCCCGTCTGCAGACCCGCCCTGTCCTTTCCCTCTCTGTCACGGTGCCAGCCTGCCTTGGCCTGAACTGGTGGCCTGCCCTCAACATTTTATGGCTCTTCTTACCTTTGAGGGTTTTTATGTTTTTAATTTTTGTTATAGGGTGAATACGCTCACTGGAGACACTCAGACAGAGAGAGGGAAAGAGAGGAAGCACCTCCCAGGGGGATAGCCACGCCGCAGTCCCTTCTCCATCCTCCTTGGGACTTTGGGAGCACACGTACACATGGGCCAGGTGTGTTTTTCAAGCTGCTGGATCTGGAGCTCAATCCATGCAGTCGGCCATGTGGACTCCAACCACCTTAACCTCCACACCACCTGCTGCCTGCCTTTGAGTTTTTGAGTATATTTCTCCCTCATTTAGAATGTCCTGTCTTCCTTTTTTCTGTGTTTCCAAATACTGCCCAACCTTCAGAGTCTAACCTGATTCCCATCTTCTCAGCAAAGCCTCTCCCAGTCTTGAACTGGTGTAGCACTACTGCTCATACCATGCTGTGGATGAGGTGGCCAGAGCATGGCCTAGGGCGAAGAGAGCAGCCGCGAGCTGAACTGTCTGGGTGACCCAGGGCTGCAACCTTTCCTGGCCTAGAGTTCATGGTCTGTAAAGTGGGAAGAATTACTGCACTTGGCCTGTACCTGTGTGGATCCGACGGGTTCATGCCATCAAGCCTACAGGACAGTGCCTGACACAGAAGTGTTCATGAACCAGTAGCTGCTGTCGATACTCCTCACAGCACGTACTTTACTGTACCTTCCTTGCTGTGCTGTGTAGTCATTCAGATTCCCTATTTCTTAGCCCTAGTAAAGTTGTGAAGTCCCGTCATGGAGAGGGGACCCCTTTGTTGGTCCTCTTCAGTGGCACACGTGCATATATACAGGTCCCCAGTAAGCATCATCTTAAATGAACCCATTGTACATAGATTGAACAGAGCGGAAGGGGGCTTCAGGTCACACATAGTTACTTTGTGATTCTCAGAGCAGGGGCTTTGTTCCTTTCTTCATTCTTGTTGAGCCTAATGGGCTTTTCTGCCTCACCGGAAGTGTAAACGTCCTTTAGCACAGAGGCTCACAATTTCAAAAGGCTGTCATAGACACTGTTTTCTTCTGGGCCCGTGGTGGGAAGGAATCTCAGACAGTAAATTCTGACCCATCAGAATATCTCAAAGCATGGGAACCAGCAGTTAGTGTAATGGCTATGTTGCTGGATTCCCACGTAGTCGACCGCGGTTCGTGTCCTGGACCCGGTGACTTAGAACTCACGCAGGGCACGTGTGTGTGCGTGCCCAAGATCCCGAGAGGAGAATGGAGGAGAAGGGATTGCGGCGTGACCATCCCCCCTGGGGGGTGATTTCTCGCTTTCTGTCTTTATGTCTCTCTCTGTCTGTCTGGCGAGCGCACGCTCCCTATAGCGAAAAAATCTCTCCAAAAAAAAAAAAAAAAAAAAAGAATATCTCAAAGCAGTAAGTGTGGGTCATGAGCTGCTTCTTCTAACACACTTCCCTTGCAGGCCTGGAGCAGTCGCCAGTCGGGAGGGCCTGAGCGTTCAGCCCCTCTCTGCCTCCCCCCTTGATTAGCAGTGCGAGTGCTCAGAGGCACCACGCTTTCCTGCAGCGCTCACAGGTGTCTGGGGGAGGTCGAAGTTGCCCCTAGTGGGGGGGGGGGGGGGACACAGGTGGAATTAAGCCAGTCACAGACAGGCGTCCTTATGACGGCAGGGTCTGCCAGTGGGCTCCTCTGCTGCCCGCCCAGCAGGCGGGACCTCACCTAGGGTCTCACAGACCCCCCCCCCCCCGGCTACCTCCCAGGTGAAAATGCCGCGTTTCTCCTCCTAGGCTGGAACAGGACATTAAAAAGTTGAAGGCCGACCTGCAGGCCAGCAGGCAAGTGGAACAAGAGCTCCGCGGCCAGATCAGCTCCCTCTCGAGCACCGAGCGAGGGATCCGCTCAGAGATGGGCCAGCTCCGTCAGGAGAACGAGCTGCTGCAGAGCAAGTACGTGCACCTCGCCGCCTCCCGCCGGGGCCTCGGGGCCTCGTTGTCAGGGGCTGGGTGGCCCAGAGACCCCCAGGAGGGTTTTAAATAAAATGTTGACAATATTTCATTAGTACCAGATAGTCAACATCTTTATAAACTCTAGAAAAGTATTAACTTGCAACGAAACAGTTTGTTAATGTAACTATTTTGTCTCCTCTCATTTAATAACTTCTCGCAGTTTAAAATAATTGAAGTTTTTGTGATAACATGAGGGGCTATTGTGAAAAAATGGTACATAGCTTGTGAGCTTTTTTCCCACCAAAATAAACATGTACTTCAATTCCATTTTTCATGAACCTTTTGGCGTTTCCTCATATAAATGAAATTGACAAGAAGTAGTTCTGCCACAACTTGAAAATCTTGCTCCTTTGCCTAGAGGACTAGAACATATTCACTTTAGTCAGAACTAAAAGAAATGATGTTGAACTTTGGTTTTATGTGAAGAGGCAGGCAGTAAGCTAGGTCTTCTGTGTGAGATTTTTTTTTTTTTTTTTAAGAATTATCTTATTTAACTTTATTTATTTGTTTTAATTTGATCAGAGAGGGACAGAGTGAGAGAGGAAAGTGAGAAAGCAAGCCGCCAGGTCCAGAACTTGAACCGTGGTCAGCCATGTGCAAGTCCAGCACCCTTAACCACCATGCCACCTGCCGGCCCCTTTGCGAGTTCTTTTAAGCTTAATGTTAATTCATTGTGAAATTACTGCTTGACTCAACATGGGTCTCTCCCCACCCCTTTTTTTTTTTTTTTTTTTTTCTTTTTTTTTTGGAGAGGTTTTTGCTATAGGGCGCGTGCGCTCGCCAGACAGACAGAGACAGAGAGATAGAAAGCAGGAAATCACCCCCCAGGGGGGATGGCCACGCCGCAATCCCTTCTCCTCCATTCTCCTCTCGGGATCTTGGGCACGCACGCACACGCGCCCGGCGTGAGTTTAAGCCGCCGGGTCCGGGACTCGAACCGCGGTCGACTACGTGGGAGTCCAGCGACATAGCCATTACGCTAACTGCTGGTCCCTCTCCCCACCCCTTTTTTAAATTTTCTAAGAAATGTGTGTCTTTGTTCAACTTTCTGGGCTTTCCTTGGTGAAATGGGAGGCCACCATTTTAAGGTATGCAATTTAAAAGCCAGAGCGTGCAGGCCAATAGCCTCTCTGTTGCTTTTGACCAACATTCGTGGGGCTCCGAACAGTGACACACAGGACGCCCAGTGGTAAGCTCACGGCAGTTGGTATGAGAAACGGGGTGGTGGTAGGCAGGGAGGGACGCGGCAGAACGTGACGTCTGAAATGAAGTGGCCCGTGGGCAGGAGGTAGACTGTAGGGCCCTCTGAGGACGCGTCGCACAGGTGGAAAGGAAAGCTTGCGGCATGGCCCCAGCACGACCATATTCAGGGAAAGAAGCCCCCCCATCTCATTTTCAGCGGGGCTGGTCCCATCAGGGTTCCTGTGATCAGGCTGAAATTCTTTCAGGGCACTCTGGGCACTAGGATTAGTTCTGCGATTGTCTTCTCCTGTGTCAGAAACCTGTTTTTTCCTTTTTTATTTTTCTACTACTTTCTGTTGGCCCCTACCTCCATAGAGCAGAGATTAGGTCTGATTCTGTGTCTCATAAGGCAGCTTGTTTATTGGTGTTTAAAAATCGTTAGATAAAACAGCAGTATATTTTTGCCGGGCACTCTGGGAGTTGTCACTTAGGGTCTGCTGTCCAGACCTCCTGTTTACTTGGCCTTAAAATGGTGGAAGAAAGCCACGTTTTCCGCGTTTGTAGTGGGTGTTGCTAACTGTGAGACTCTGACCGTCGCTTCCATATAGGTTACATAATGCTGTGCAGATGAAGCAGAAAGACAAGCAGAGTATCAGCCAGTTGGAGAAAAAACTGAAAGCTGAGCAGGAAGCCCGAAGTTTTGTAGAAAAGCAGTTAATGGAAGAGAAAAAAAGGAAGAAATTAGAAGAAGCCACAGCTGCCCGGGCTGTTGCATTTGCTGCTGCGTCTAGGTATGTCCATGCCACATCTTCTTTTATCCAAGGTGGGCTGTCCTGTACCAGGGCCCACGCAGGGATCGCTGCCTCGGGCAGGATCAGACCTGACAGTCGTGCACGCGTGGATTGCTTGTAAGTGCTGTTTCGTTCGCTGGTTTAAACTCTGTACACACTTGCCCTAGCTTACAGCACCTTACCTGACTCAGTGACCTCACCTGTACAGTGGGGTGAGGGGGCACCATGCCTCCATCCTGGGGAGCAACGTACTGCTCATAAAAAGGGTTCTAGTCTCTTTCTTTGAGACCAAGGATTACAAAATGCTTTCAGAGACTCCATCTGGAATTTCATTGCTCTCCACTCCGAGGTGTGTGTGTTTGTGGACTTTTGCATTTTAAAATAGAAGAAAGGGACCTGGCATGGTGGCCTGTGCCTGTAACCCCAGCTGTTCAGGAGAGACTTAGGCAGGAGTTGCTGAGTTTGAGGCCAGCCTGAGCAACCTAGTGAGACCCTGTCTCAAAAAATGAAAGAGAAAGAAGGAAGAAAAGGAAAGAAAAGAAACAAGAGGGAAGAAAGGTAGACTCTTGCTGGCCTGGCACTGTATACTGGCTACTCATGTCTTCGTTGGCCATCAGCAAACTGTCAAATGAGATGGAAAAAATAACCGAGCATAAAAATCTATTATGATAGATTGTATTTTGGAGAGATCAAAACTGGGCACTACTTTCTATGTCATCGAAAAGTACCCCTCAGGCCAGCCAGGTGGTGTGGTGGTCAAGGCCCTGGGTCCCACACGGCCAACTGCACAGTTTGAGTCCCAGACCTGGTGGCTTGAAAAACCTCCTGGGCGTGCATGTGCACATGTCCAAAGTCCCAAGAGGAAAATGGATGAGAAGGGATTGCAGTGTGGCCATCTCCCCTGGGGGTGTGTGTGCACTCTCCCTCTCTCTCTGGTGAGTACATGTGCCCTATAGCAAAACTTGAAAAAAAGGTAACCCTCTATGCAGGTACCCTAAAAACTGGTATGTAACTACCCTCTGGATTTCAATAGTTAAGAACCTTTTTAAAATACCACTTTTTCATTTTCTTTGTTTTTTGGATTAGTGAAGTCCATCTGCATGGTGTGGGAGTCAGTTATGGGTTTGCAGATGCAGAGCAATAGGAAATTATTTGTCTCACTTTTAGTTTCCATCCTAACTCGTGTCTGCATGATATAATTCAACTGTAAGTCCTCTTTGAGTTTTGCTTTGTTACGTTAAACAAGTAATATGCTTGCCAATATCTAGCATATTAATAACCTTCTGTGGGGTCCTGGCCCTCGCAGAATAATTAGTGAATTATCGTTTCTCCTTTGGGGAAATACCAGTGAGCAGGTACTCCTCCTGTGCCGTCCTGCCTTCCCCAGCAGATTCCAGGTGCAGGTGGCTGAGCTCACTGGCCCATCAGTGCAGCATCTAGGGAGATTAAGAAGACTCTCAACTAGCCTGCCAATGGGGGACGTAGGATACAGGTGTTTGTTTAAAAATCGTAAGCATTTTGGAAGCACTTAGACCGGCAGATTTTCTTCCTGCCTCAGCCCCCCAAGTAGCTAGACTACAGGGACACCCCAATGCCCGTGGCCTTCTATGGTGGGCCAGGATTTAACCTGCGCATTTCACAAGGCCTAGCCTTCCCAGTGTCAGTGTCTGCCTGCACGCACACTGCCACAGCTGGGCCGTAGACCTGTGTTTTCCTTATGTAAATCTCAGGGTGGTGTTCTCTATCGGACACCTGCTTTCTTCATCAGTCTGTTTCTGGAGCCCAGCAGTTTAGCAGCTCTACGCAGGTCATTGCCACCAAGTCTTTCAGCTAGTCCCTTATCCCACCCCTGAGGAGCAGCCTGATGCCGCTCCCTCTTTTCCTGTCTACTCTAGGTTCCGGCAACTTCGTTATCAAAGGGTGGTCCAATTTCCAATGCAGAGCCACTCCAAAGTGGGGAGAAAAAGTTGTGGTTATGTTCCTAGTCCACTGGCCCTGCTGGAGACAGTGCACGTCCACGTCCGTCCTGCTTGGTGTGGTGCACCTTGTCTCACCATGCCCAGGTGGCGAGGGTGTTGGACTGGGAAACTAGAAAGCCTCAGTTCGTATCCCGGTTTGTGTGACCTACAAGCTGGGTGACCTGTGTAGCTTCAGTTTTTTCATCTGGAAAATGGTTCTTTAGATTGTTACATTGAAGAGGGCATCTGGGTGAAGTACCTAGCTTAGTGCCTGGCTAATGTAGACACTGCGTTGGTTACTGTAGGCCATTGTTGAAATTCTCAAGCAGTCATTAGCATGAGCATACTGAGCCAAAAGCCAAAACTGGGCCAGGCGTTTCATGTAAGAGTTACCAGCCCTGCACTGTAAGTACCATTTGCTTACTTCCAAATCCCTTTCTTTCCTTCTCTTTTTCACAAGGGGCGAGTGTACCGAAACCTTACGGAATCGGATCAGGGAACTAGAAGCAGAGGGCAAGAAGCTCACAATGGACATGAAGGTGAAAGAAGACCAGATCCGGGAACTCGAACTTAAAGTTCAGGTAACGGAGAACAAGACTGCCCCGCACAGGCAGGCCCCCTGTGTGGGTCTGCACTCTGTGCTGCCGTGTGGGGAGGGCTCTGTCAGTACCGGCCCGAACCAGATCCTGCCACACCTGAAGACATCTATGTGACAAAAAGAGTTGAAGCTCCAATCTTGTCTAGCTCTTTCAGGTCATATTTAATGTAACCAGGTCCTAAGACAGACCAGAAAAAGGGGACAGTCTCTTGCCATATTTCCTATCAAGGCTTGATTTACTGTAGATAATTCAGCCTCTCGGGTTAAAGGCCAGGTCAGTGTTTTGGAACTTACACATCTCTTCTTAGCCTGACCCTCTGCCCATTGCCAGGGAGCTGACCCTCCTGATGGCTCTGAGCTTGCACGTGTGACCGAGCAGTGTGGGAGGAGGAAGGGTGCCAATGCTGCGGGCATGGTTCCTTTAGGGGCTGTGTGTACTGTAGCAAGTAGTTGGCACTCAGAACTAGCGTTATTTATTGTAAAGTTACGGTGACTGGAATTATGTGGGAAGGATAAGAAATAACTGGCAATTCAATGGGGTAGGACAGATGATCTGGAAACAAAGCCTAAGATGTGTAGTAAAGGTGGGAGGTATCAGATAGGTGGAAGAGATGAGAATTAGTCAGTAGAAGATTTTGGAATAGTCAGATAACCATGGGCCAGTGGGTAGCTTGTCAGTTAGGGTACTAGATTCCCACATGGCCCACTGTGGTCCCAGTCCTGGACTCAGTGACTTGAAAATCACACCGGCCGCGTGTGCATGTGTACCCAAAATCCTGGAGGGGGGATGGAGAAGGGATTGCGGTGTGACCATCTGACCTGGGAGGTGATCTCTCTCTTCCCCTCTTTCTGTGTCTCTCTGTTGAGCACATACGTCCTATGGCAAAAACCTGGGGGTGGGAAGTACTTTTCGTAACACACAAAAAGAAATTCCAAGTGAAGAGTTGACTGCAAAAGAAAAAAATTTTTGTTCTTATATTTAGGTGAAAATACAGTCAAATTTATTTCATTTTGAAACAGGTGAAAACTTTCTAACCATAAAAGCAAAGGAAGAAATCACAAAGTGGAAAAAAAGTGAAAAAAGTCAATTCTGGAAGGTACAGATGTTACAAGTATTATATTAGGTTGGTGCAAAAGCAATTATGATTTTGAACTGTAAATTTTAAATCATCATAATTAGACTCAAACACCTATTTATTAATCAAAATAGGGACCTTTATCATCAACATATTTTTCCCAATGAGAAGTAAGTTTTTATTTTCCTGTAGCTTAAAAATCTGTACATCAGCATTAAACAAACTCTTGGAAAGTACCCTCTGCTGGTGGTGGAAGCATTTTTCCTGCAAAAAGTGTTGAGGTGCTTGAAGAAATGGTAGACAGTTGGCCAGAGGTCAGGTGAATAGAGTGGATGAGGTGAGCTTCCGTAGCCCGATTCACCTAACTTTGGAAGCGTCGGTTGTGTGAGGTGTGGGCAGGCGTTGTCACCGACCGGAAGCGGCCCTCTGTGATGACCAGTGCTGGTGCAGACGTTGCAGTTCCAGTACAGCTGCTGAGCTGTACCCATCTGCTGAGCGCACTTCTCAGATGTGATGGTTCCACGGGGATTCAGAGAGCTGTCGTGGGTCAGACCCCACCAAACGTGAAACCACTGAGCTGGTCATCACTGGTTATCGTTATAAGATCCACTTTTCACCACACGTCACAATCCAATCCAGAAATGGTTTGTTTTTATGCAGAATAAGACACCACTTTAAAACAATTCTGTTTTGGGTCAGCTCATGAGGCACTCACTTCCTGAGCTTTCTCACCTTTCCGATTTGCTTCACATGCCCAACGACTGTGGAATGGTTGACGCTGGGTTCTTTGGCAACTTCTCACAGAAGAGGGTCAGCTCGGATCGTTGCTCGTGGTTGGTGTCAACCTCTGGTGGCCGGCCACTGTGCTCCTCACCTTCGAGGGTCTCCCCACCTTTGCAGAACTTCTCGAGCCGCATACGCTGCACGTTTGTCCGCAGCTCCTGGGACCGTGTGTTGCTGTTGTGACTTGGCCCTCTGCTGGACGACTCGTTTTTCAATTTGTTTGAGAATCACTCAGATTTGTTTTTTGTCTAACTTCATTTCCATAGTCTAAAATACATATAAAATAGACAGCAAGTGGTAAGTCATGTGCAAAAAAATAAGTCAAGGGAGAAATACACATTAAAATGACGTATAACATAACCACATTTATTTAACGATGTATCTCACAGCATATGCCAAATTTCTTTTTTTAAAGAGAGATTTTTGCTATAGGGTGCATGTACTCGCCAGAGACACATAGAGACGGAAAGCAAGAAATCGGCCCCCAGTGAGCTTGCCCACACCACAATCCCTTCTCTATTCTCTGGGGATTTTGGGCATGCACGTGTATCCGGCTTGAGTTTTAAGCCGCTCAGTCCAGGACTGGAACCCCGGTCGACTACGTAGTAGTCCAATGATGTAATAATTATGCCATCTGCTGGACCCTCAAATGGCAAATGTCAACAGTGTAAAACCACAATTACTTTTGCACCAACCTAATAAATAAGGAATTAATACCCTCAATATATAAAAAGCTCATAAAAATGCTAAGAATTCTCAAATATACAGAAAAATAAAGGATGTGAATAGATAATTCACAGAAGAAATACAAATGATTGATAAAAACATAAGAATATATCCTCACTGATCATCAGAGACACGCAGATTAAAATCAGATAATCATCTTTTGCCTATGAGATGGACTGAGAATGTTTCAATGATAATATCAAATTTTGTGAGGATGCTACAAATAGGCCTTATACATTGTTGGTGGAAGTGTAACTTTCTGACAAAAATTACACACTTTTTTAGAAAAAAGAATTTTTTTTTGAGAGGTTTTTGCTGTAGGGCACATGCACTCGCCAGAAAGACAGAGACAGAGAGACAGAAAGTGAGAAATTACTCCCCCAGGGGGGATGGGCACGCTGCAATCCCTTCTCCACTCTCCTCTCAGGATCTTGGGCACATACCCACACGCACACACCCGGTATGAGTTTAAGCCACCGGGTCTGGGACTCAAATGTGGTCGACCACGTGGGAGTCCAGTGACATAGCCATTACACTAATTGCTGGTCCCCAGAAAAAAGAATTTATTTATTATCATTATCATTATTATTATTATTTTTAATTTGCTATAGGGCTTGTGTGCTCACCAGAGAGAAGAGAGTGAGAAAACAAGCCACCAGGTCTGGGACTCAAACCACAGTCAGCAATATGGGAGTCCAGAGCCTTGAACCACCATGCCACCTGCTGGCTGTGAGATCACACTTTAAAAATATTTCCCTTTTTAGGGAAATCTAGCTTAAGGTAAATATTTTAAAATATCCCCAAACTGGACCAGCAGATAGCATAATGATTGTGTCACTTGACTCCCCTATGGCTGACTGCAGTTTAAGTTCCAGACCCAGCAGCTTGAAACTCATGAGCACGTGTTTATACATGCCCAAGATCCTGAGAGGAGAATGGAGGAGAAGGGGTTGTGGCGTGGCCATCCCCCCGGAGGGTGATTTCTGGCTTTCTATCTCTCTGTCTCTCTGGTGAGCGCATGCACACTATAGCAAAAATCTCTCTTAAAAAAAAATCCACAGTGATTGATGTACAAAAGCGTTCACTTTATTTTCAAAGTAATTGAGATACAAGTTTTTTGTAAGATTGTATAGAAAACTGCATATGGTATTATTCCAGTTATACTAGAAGTAATACACATATGCACAAAAAAGACTAAACAGAAATCAGAAGTTTTCAGTGGTGGGTTATGTCTGTATTTCATTTTCTTTGTTGACCTTTTCTGTGTTTCTGAATTCTCCGTAATAAGTTTGGATTTCTCTTTGTACAAGAAAAACTTTAGATGTCTATGTATATTTATTGGCTATACTGCCAGCTGTTTATTACGTGAGCTTTTCTTGTCTTTATTTTTAGGAAGATTTTTTGCTATTGGACATGTGCACACGTCAGAGACATGGAGAGAGACAGAAAGGGAGAAATCACCCTCCAGGTGGGATGGCCACAGTGCAGTCCCTTTATCTCCATTCTCCTCTCGGGATCTTGGGTGCGCACGTACACACGCCTGACGTGAGTTTCAAGCCGCCGGGTCCAGGACTTGAATAGTATCGGCCACGTGGAAGTCCAGCAACATAGCCATTACGCCGTCTTCTGGTCCCTCGCCAGCCGTTCATTAAGTGAGCTTATTCTGCAGCCTTCTCTGCCAAAGGAGTGAACAATTTTGCCATTTTAGTGCAAGTTGAGAGAAGAGTTTTGGCACATTTGACTACAGTATTACAGCAACATTTGCAAGCAGCCGACAAGAGAACAGTTCTACCATTCTGAATTAGGTTATTAAGAAAGTGTTTTTGGGGGGTGGCAGGTGGTGTGGTGGTTAAGGACGCTGGACTCCCACATGGCTGACCACGGTTCAAGACCCGGACCTAGTGGCTCGTTTTCTCACTTTCCTCTCTCTCTATCTCTGTCTCTCTCTCTGGTCAAATTTAAATAAATAAATAAATAAATAAATAAATAAAGTTAAATAAAATAATTCTCTAAAAAGAAATTAAAAAGAAAAAGAAAATAAAATCTGGGACCAGCAGATGCCATAATGGTTATGTCACTGGACTCCCATGTAGTTGACTGTGGTTTGAGACCTGGACCCAGTTGCTTAAAACTCACACCAGGCATGTGCACATGTGTGCCCAAAATCCCGAGAAGAGAATGGAAGAGAAGGGGTTGTGGCATGGCCATTCCCCGGGGGGTGATTTCTCACTTTCTCTCTCTGTCTCTCTAGTCAGTGCACGTGCCCTATAGTCAAAATCTCTAATTAAAAAAAAAAAATGTTTTATTTGGAGGCCAAGTCTATCGTTATGTAGACATATGCCCTACACAATGGTTGCCTGCGAGGTGTTCCTGAGTGTGCACCTCACCATCTAAACATTTGCTCTCTGCTCTCAGTGGCGTTATCTAAACCCATGAAAGCACCAGGATTCTGTGTCCTAGTGGCCAGCCCAAGAAGAATGGGATTTAATTTGCGATTACAGGTGAATGTGTAGACACGGATGCCAAAACTGTTTCTGATGATGTTGCTAGGAGCTTCGGAAGTACAAGGAGAACGAGAAGGACACGGAGGTGTTAATGTCAGCCCTCTCGGCCATGCAAGACAAAACGCAGCACCTAGAGAACAGCCTGAGCGCAGAGACCAGGATCAAGCTGGACCTGTTCTCCGCCCTGGGCGACGCAAAAAGGCAGCTGGAGATTGCCCAAGGTAGGGAGCAGTGGCCCAGGCGAGGTGGGGTGGCTGAGTGTGCACAGCATGCCGAGAGCGGAGCCCCCCAAGAGCTCCGACCCAGAGGGCATTTCAGTGTTCCCTTCAGGTGGTTTTGTGAGTGCCCGCCTTGAAGTGTAGAAGCCATCACGTTAATTCAACCTGTGGACTGATTTTGAGACGAGAGCATGTTGAGTGCAGGCCACGCAGGGGAGAGTGTGGATTTCGGTATCCAAGGAGCCTGCTGTGGTGTCAAGGAAGAAGAGAACCGCAGAGTCGTCAGGAGATGCCGGGGTAGCGGCGCACAGGGCCTGTGGGGGCGGAGACGGAAGCCAGGCCTGCCCCGGTCGGGGCTCAGAGAGGGCTGTTCCCAGGGGAGCCGATGAGTGAGCAGGGCTGCTGATGAGGACGGGCTGGCTGGCAGAGCAGCAGCGGGTGCAGGGTGAGGGGCACGGGCAGAGGAGCAGAGAGGCTCATGCGGAACAAACAGCTTCCACAGAGGAGTCAGGTACTGTTGGGTTCCGAGCCGCGGCTGGCCTGCGTGCCTGGAGTGGAGGCTGCGAACGAGGGAATGCTGTGGGAGTCTGGAGAGCAGGCCAGCCGCGTGGCAGCTGCTTAGACTGACTCTGCCGCGCACGGCAGTTCCCTGGCGAGGACAGACTCAAGCAGCCAGGAGGAAATGCATCAGTTGGCGGTAGGTGCGGGGATGGAAATAAAGCGGTGGTGAGGCAGGAGGTGGGTGTGCAGGGGCTGCCTTTGGACAGGGTCTTGGAAGACCCCTTGAACGATAGCGTTTGAGCAGAGACCACGTGGAAGTGGCACGGTGATGAGCCCCACAGGAAGTTGGGGAGCGCTGCCTGCCGGGGGAGCCACGTGCAGGCCCGATGTGGGAGCAGGCAGGGTGTGGGGGTGCTGGCCCGACTCGATGTCACCAGAGAGTCCTCGAGGCAGGAGCTGTGACAGCCAGATTCTTCCTGTGGGACTTTGGGCCTGTGGAAAAAACTTGGGCCTTTACTGTGGTTGACATCAGGGGCTCTGGAAGGCTCTGAACAGAGGAACGAGGGCCCTGATGGACACAAGTTTGGGTTTGGTCCAATACATTGATTAGCTGCCGAACAGATAGAGTGCTGAAAAATAGAGTCCTGGAAAGTGTCTGAAAGGGTCTTTCGACAGGGAGTTACAGAGCTGTCCTACTCCGGGCCTAGTATTGGCCTAGAAGCTCCAGGGGGGACGGATGAGCACAACAGAACCCAGTGGGGAGCTGCAAGGACAGTGGTATGCAGACTTGATCTTAGGAGCCCCTTTACACCCTTAAAGTTACTGACTACACCAGGGAGGTTTGCTTCAGGTGGATTGTATCTGTCAATATTTCCCTTCTAGAAATGAAAACCTTTACTTATGACTCCATTTAAAAGTAATGTAATAGCAAAAAAGAAAAAAACCTCTCCAAATAATAATAATAAATTTAAAAATGTAAACATATTACATGTTATGTAAATGACATGTTTTTATGTATTTTCCAAAACAAACAAAATTAGTGGGCCAGCCAGTGGCGTAGAGGTGATGGTGCCTGGATCCCTCAAGGCTGACTGTGCAGTTCAAGTCCCAGAACTGGCAGCTTGAGGAACATGCCCAGCACATGTGCATTCATGCCCAAGATCCCAGGAGGGGAGGAGAGGAGAAGGGATTGCTGTGTGTGCATTCCCCTGGGGGGGTGATCTCTCACTTTCTCTCTCTCTCTTTCTCTTGCGCATGTACATGTCCTATAGCAAAATTAAAAATAAAAAAGGAGAGGGCCCAGCAGTTAACATAATGGCTATATTGCTGGACTCCCATGTAGTTAACCGTGGTTTGAGTCCCAGACCTGATGGCTTAAACTCACGCTGGGCGCATGTGCGTGCGTGTCCAAGATCCCGAGAGGAGAATGGAGGAGAAAGGATTGCGGCGTGGCCATTCCCCCTGGGGGGTGATTTCTCGCTTTCTGTCTCTCTGTTTCTCTCTGTCTTTCTGGCGAGTGCACGCGCCCTATAGCGAAAACCTCTCCAAAAAAGAATTAAATAAAAAAGAAGAGAAAAGTGGCATCATTTTACATTTTGCAGATCTCTTTAATGTCTGACTTAACAGAAGTGTGTTTGATTCTCATCCCCTTGTATATTCATTTTTTTGTGATGAAAATGAATTCCTGTCTGCGGTGGAGTGAGCCCCTCCACCCCACGTGCCCCTGTGTCAGGGCTCTGCGTCGCTGCTCCCACAGGCAGTGCTCCCCAGCCTTCATGTGACTCGCTGGCTCACTCCCCTCTTCCTCGCCACCTCTTCTCAAATGCTACGTATTCAAGGGATCCTTCAAGACCCCTGTCAGAGGAGCAGCCCTGCGCACCTTCGGTATTAGGAAGCCAGTTTGGGCTCTGTGACCCTGATCACACCTTGAGCTCGCCACGCTAAGGCACGTCACGCAGAAGGGGCTGCTGCCATTAGATAGAGGCAGAGGACCAGAAAGGCCAGAGCAGAGGTCAAGGCGGGCTTCATGAAGAAGGTGGCATTGAGTAGAATTTGAAGGATGACTTCTGAGAGCAGAAGATGGCAACGAAGAACACTGTCACCTCAGGGAGAAATGGCAGCAGAGGAGAGTGCTGGGGATGTCCAGCTGGACAGCCCGGGACCTCGAGCTGGGGTGTGGAAGAAGGGGGGGGGCGAGCAGAACCGTGGAGCGAAGCCTGCCACAGAACGCTTCCCTGGACTGCCCACAGGAAGAGGTGCCGCGCTCTGGCCTCGCCCTGGAGCTCCCCCTCAGTGGCAACGTGAGGGTGGCGGTGTGGGGAGACAGGGGGGCCAGAGGCTGGGAGGAGCTGTCCCTGCCTTGTCTGAGCAGAGGTGTGTGCAGGAGACGAGCGAGTGGAGGGGGCATGCCTGCAAGCCCTGGCAGGTAGCGTGGCAGGAACCAAGGAGGGTCAGGACAGGCTAGGGGGCGAGGGGTGCGTTTGCTCTAGATGCTCCGATTTGGAGGTGCTACCTAGACACCCAGGTCAGAGCTAGTCATCAGTCCGAGGGAGCCCAGCCAGAGTCCTCGGGGCAGGAGACGGATTTGGAAGCTGGGGCTGGCAGCTACCTGGGTTGCTCAGGGTGGCCCAGGACAAGAGCAGGGGGCTGAGAGTCAGGCTTGCTTGGCCGTGGGCTCCAGGGATGGAAGACGTTTACAGGGAAGACCAGGAATTCTGTTTCTACCTGGCACTGACATTTCTGCCTGCCTGCTCAGACCCCCAAGGAGTTGCCAGCCCTCTGTGCCTGCTCCCCGCCTTACGTGGGCTTGCACACTTGAACAGATCCCCACTGTAGTGAAGCAGCACCTGGTCACAGAGTAGTCAGGAGGACCTGGCTTCTGGGCACAGAGCGGCTCGCTGCCAGCCCGACTCCTCAGTGACAGGGAAGCAGAGAGCTGCCCTTCCCAGAGCTCCGGAGACGTTTGCACGTCCCTGATTAAAGAAACCACACTAGATCTGCACAGGAGAAGATACGGTGGTTCGTTTGTCAGATCCCGCCAGGTATTTTATTCATCTGAGGCTTATTTTGTTCAAAGAGAGGAGGATTTGATGCCACTTGAAGCTGGCAGGGGCAGGCGCGAGGAAGTGAGGAGGCCTCTCCTCTCCCCGCTCTGCCGCTGCGGCTCTGGCTCCCACTGCCTCCACCACAGGCCGCTGCTCAGCGTTTTCTAATAAGAACCTGACTTTGTAATTCAAATCAAGCCCCTGTTGCTCTTCCTACTTTCTGTATCATCTGATTCATCCTGGTTCAAAAATGCCTTTCATCTCTACTATCTCCTTCTAAAGATGTGCCACCAAGCTCTCTTCCATTTCAAATACTTACCAGCTTCGGGAAAACCCCGGGCAGGGCAGGCTAGGTGCAGCTCAGCAGCAGCCGCCGCCTCCCGTGAGCATTTCCACGTCGGGAAGCCGCACCCAGCCTTCGCCCCGGCAGACCAGGGGCCGCACAGCGGACGGGCAGTCGCGCGGGCTCTGGAACACAGTAGTCCCCGACTCGTCCCGCTCCACCTCTTAGCATCAGATGACTTGGAACAAGACGCATGTCTTGTAGGGTCTCGGCTTCCTGCTGGGCTGGGCACCAGTGGGAGGGCAGTGAGAGAGGCTGGGCTCCTGGTCCCACGCACAGAGGGCAGACACACGCAGTCACAAACGGGTGGTTCAGGGAGGGCCTGGTCCCGACCCCGAGCACCCTGCATGGGGTCGCGTCACAACCGTCTCCCTGAGCAGGTCCTGCCCCGCCTGTCTGCCTTGTGTGTCTGTGAACTCGATGCTGTAACAGGCATGAGAGAACAGCGTGTAGTAGCCTGGCGGGCCGGAGCGTGTGGGTCGGTTATCAGCGCTGTTAGTGCCGTCTCTGAGAGTAGGTGACAGCCACGGAGAGTCTCGGCGTGCTGAGAACGTGGGACTGGGGCGGGGCGGTTGGTTTAGATGTGGAGGGTCAGGGAAGCTTTTCTGAGGGAGTAGACACAGAAATCCCTGGAGTCGGCCACGGGCCCGCCAGTGGCATGGCGGTGAAGGCGGCTGGATCCCACACAGTCCAGGTCCCAGGCCTGGTGCCTTGAAAAACACACCAGACATGTGTGCACTCGAATCCCGAGGAGAAGGGATTAGAGCGTGGCCAGCTCTCCTGGAGGGTGTTTTCTTGCTTTTCCTCTCTCTCACTCTGGTGAGTGCACACACCCTACAGCAAAGTTAATTAAAAATAAATAAATAAATAAATAAAAATAAATAAAGCCATGCAGAGAGCGAGCAGGAGATGCGCAGGAAGGAGGTGAAGGGAAGTGGCCAGGGCAGGCAGAAGGTGACACGCGTGGCCAGGCGGCTGCACTGAAGGCAGGCCGTGGTGCCGCTCAGGGCCCAGCCTAGCACAGCGTGGGCATCACGCTGAGGACTGCTAAGCCCGAAGGCAAGGTGGGTGAGTTGGACCACGGTCCCCCAGGCAGCACACGGCAAGCAGCATGTTTTCTGTCAGAGAACCTGGTGACAGAAGTGTCTGAACATGGCTGGTTCTCAGGCCCCGGCGGCCCTGCGTTCTGTGGTCTGACACTGAGGTGGTCCGTCCTCCCAGGAACCAGTTCTGCCCCGGAGGTGGGGCTGAGGCTGAGAGCACGTCCCGAGGCTGTCCGGGGATTGGGGGGGGGGGGGGGCGTGCACATGTGGCTCTGGACATGGGCTGCTCTAGTCACGCCTGCATGAACAGGACCCCTTTTACCACGAGGCCAGGCACCAGAAAACTGGCCCCCGGGCCACACCTGGTACCACCCGCGAACTCAGGGTGGTGCTCCCATTTTCCCATGGTCAGAAGACAGAAAGGCAACGAGGCAGTCTTTGGCACACAGCGCCCAAGATGTCCCTGCTAGGCCTTTCCGGGGAGTCCATCCAGGGTGGCTTGGGCTGCACCAGCTCCGCTCGGGCCCGGTCCCGGGGACGCTGTGTCGGGAGAGCCCTCTGTCCCCACTAACCCCAGGACTTTGATCTTCCAGGACAGATCCTCCAGAAAGACCAGGAAATCAAGGACCTCAAACAGAAGATAGCCGAAGTCATGGCCGTCATGCCCAGCATAACGTACAGTGCCGCCACCAGCCCCCTGAGCCCCGTGTCCCCCCACTACTCCTCCAAGTTTGTGGAGACCAGCCCCTCCGGACTCGACCCCAATGCCTCTGTTTACCAGCCCCTGAAGAAGTGAAGGCCAGCCGTGCGTTCTGCCCGCCTGTTTGGTTACCAGGAGGCACCACCAAGGAGTGTCTCTGGCAGTCAAGATAAAAAAGTTTATATTGTATTTTGTGGGACTGTATATGTTGTCATTTTTAAAAGGGGGGGGGAAGATAACATCCACGTCTGATTAGAACTGCCCGTAAGTTTTTCTTGTAAATTTTTAGAAGACCTCACAGAACTTTGCAGTTTATTTTTCTCGGCCAACACATTAAAACCATTCTTGGATTTCAAGTAGCCAATTTTGCCTTTTATGTATTCTCATGTAGTTTCCTCTTGAAGAAAAAAAAAAGCAGAGTTTTTGCTTTGAAAGTCTTTATTTCTGTTTTGTTCTTCAATAAGCAAACAAACCCTGCGCATTGGATTTGTGTGGGATGACCATGAAAACTTTCAGGTCTTAGAGGGAAAGGGTTAAAGAACCTAACAGCTTTCCTTTGCATTCAAGAAGGTGATTATTGGTATTGCAGAAAACAAAACTCGATTGCCCCTTCAAGGACCAAACAATTCAAGGTGCACCGTTTGAGCGAAGAAGAAAACTAAGTGATGAGACTAGCTGTGAGAATGTCACACGGTTATGTTGGAGGTGTCCTGTTCCCGTCAGTGTGTTAGTCCTAGAAATTGGCTAGCAGCAGTCGTCTTCACAGTGCCTTGAGGGAAGACATTTCACCAGGAAGCTTGGTCGCTCGAGCCCGTTTTCCCCTCCTCCGTGAGCTCTCCGCTGTCTGTACCACGCTCACTACGGATCCTCTGTAACACTGGTGTGCGGCGGCTGCTCGCCACCCCCGTGGCCACCCCTGTCTCTGAAGCAAGCGCCACGGTGCCCTGAGCTTGCCCCAGTAAAGCACTTTGGGAAGGGAGCCGGCGTGCTTGCGTACGAGACGGTGACTGTGGCTAATAAAAGCCGCGGCTCTTCTCCATATCATGTAGCCGTGCTTTCCCCCTTCTCATCATCTTGTGTTTGACAGTTTAAAAGAGGTTTGACTGTTCCGCAGCTCTTGTGCCAACGAGGGTTTTTTTTTGTTTGTTTGTTTTTTTAAAGACTTTTCAACTCAAAACTGCACAAAGATTTCGGTTTCAAACATGTATTATACTTTGGTAGAAAAGTGTTTGCACAGGCAACTTTTGGAAGTATTTAAGAATCAGGGTGCGGGTCGGGGGAGGGGGGTCAAAGCAAAATTGTATTTGGAAACTAGGAAAAACTAAGAAACCAAGTTAGATTGGTTTGCTTCCTTGACATGGATTCTGGAAGGACGTAGTTCTTCTAAAATCTCCTGTGAATTGGCATGTACGTGTCATTTAAAGCAAATGCAGTAGGACAAGCAGGCAGTAAAATAGAAGTATTAAAAAGAATCACCCTTCAACCGCAGATCTTATTTTGGGATTAAAAAAGGCAAAAACTTCTTGCTTCAGCCAGGTGTGCATGTTGCTGCCATTTGCATTTTTGAATCATCTTGTGTAATTGTCACCATGAAAGTGTTACTTGGAATTGTCATAGGTTTTTTTTCCCATCTTTGTGCAAAAACATGGAAAATTGTCACTGACTTTGTGTTGAGGTTTCCCCCATTTTGCTGCCTTTGGGGACACTTTTTGTTGAATACTTGGTCTTGGCTGCATTCTTTTTTTTTCCCCCTGTGGGGTTCGAAAGAATAAACATTTTCTTACAGATAAAACTAGTTTTCTGCCTTTTTAACTCTCCTGGAGGGCACAGCAAGGTAGATTGCTGAGTGGGGCCCGGCTGGCCGCTGTCTTCGCGCTGCCCTCAGCCCCGTGCGGCGGATGCCGGGCAGGGAGCACACCCAGCACTGAGCGGGCCCTCGGGGCTCTCAGCCTGATGCCGTTTCTGTTCTTTCTTAAGACCTGTCCCGTCTCACTTGTCCCCCATCTCTCTTCTGGCCTCCGATCACAGCCAAGGCCAATTCGTTTTCTGGCACTGCCCTCCTTTCCTAAAGCCAGTCAGGGAAGGGCTGCAGGGTGACGGGTGAGAAAAGTCCCGAGGGCAGGTGTCCACCAGGACCCAGCGTTGCTGCTCCCAGCTCCGTATCTTGCTGGGCCACCTGCCGGGCTGCCTGTCTGCCGTGGTCCTGCGCCGGCCTCCGGGGTAACCATAGGCCGCTTCCGCCGCCCTCCCTAGTGTCAGAGGCCGCGTCTGTTTCCATCTGCCGAGAAGCTGCCTCTCTTGGCCGTGTCTTCCGCTCTCGGCCATTGTCACGATGGACTTTGGCTCCAGGTTTGGAAATGCTGCTGTTGGTACCTTACCCCATCCGTACCGCTGGGCAGCCTCTCAGTCTCTTGCAGACACACCACACTGAGTGCTGTGACACCACACTGAGTGCTGTGATCGGAGCTCCCGGGGGAGACGCCTTGGCCTGGCTCGGCCTCGGCCTTCCCTGAAGGAGCGTGTCCGCCCACACGTGTTCCCATGGGCATGTGCTTTTCCACCGAGGAGCTCCCCAGTGTTGTCTTCGTTATTTTAGGCCCGTGAAGTGGCCCCACATCGCAGTGCATCAGAACGCATCCCGCGCCGAGGAGCAGTGTTCGCTGTCCTAGCTGGTGACGTGTTTGCGCGGGCGCAGGATGAGCGTGCCCAGACCGGCCGAGTAGCCTCTGCTTATCGACACCGCCCGACTCGACTTCAGGCAGTGGCTGGCACGCGTCCATTCTCCTCGTGAGGATCTTTCCACCAGATCCTACAAGGTGACAAGGAGTCGTTCCTCGTGACTCCCGGCCTGCAGGAAGGGAACACCCTCTCCGCTGTCTCTGCTCCCACGCGCGCCGGGCTGGATTAATCCAGGCTAGGGAAAGTCCCTGGGGAAAACTGAACATTTCTTTCTTCCTGGCCCTAGGGTGCACGCGCTCACCAGAAACGGAGAGAAGAGGGATGGCCACGCCTCAGCCCTCTCTGCTTTCTGGGTTTGGGGCACGTGCCCACACACGCCCAGGGTGATTTTCAGGGTGCCAGATGGGAGGCCTGCGTGGGATCCAGGCGCCTTAACCTCACAGGCCCCGCTGGCCCCAGCCAAGCATTGCTGACAGCTGCGTCATGTTGCTGCTGCCACCGGGGTTTAGCCCAGGGCCAGTGAGACCCACGAGTGCCGGGTTAGTGTGACTCATGGGGCTGTGGCTGAGCTGGCTCCACAGGCCTTGCCGCACTTCTCCAACGGCGTCCCCTCTCGTGCCAGGGTCGCCCTGTCCAGGCACAGCCAGCGGCACAGCCGGCCTCTCCAGGCAGAGGGACTGCTGGCTCTGTGACCCTCCCCTGTCAGGAATGGCGCTCTCGCTGCCTGCTGGAAGGAGTTGCTTTGGGGAGGTGCCATGAGGCAGACGAGTGCTCTGAAACCAGCCAGGCCCTCCCAGAGGAGACTGCAGGGAGCTGGTAAGAATTTCTCTCCAGGGCTGGCTGCTTCCTTGACAGCCTGGCTCTTAAACCATGTTCCCCAAAAGTGCGGAGCTGAGCACCTGCACCCCATGGGGCTGGTCAGGGTGCAGACCCTCGGGTTTTGCTTTTTTCACCTTTTACTTCCTTGGTTCAGTTTTCCCACCATTAGAAAGCCAACCTACGAGGGTAATTATTTTTGTCTGTTTTTTTTACTGCTGTTACCCCCAAATCCAGAACAGTGCCTGCCACCCAATCTGAAGTACTGCGGTAGCCAAGTCAGGCCACCCCTGTAACAGGACAGCTGTTTCTAGGAGGGGGAGAAACTGACGCTCGCATACTTCCTGCGACCTCCCCCACCCGCCTCTCTGGTGTCTGCTGAAACCTCGTTTTCTTGTCAGACTTTGTCCACAATCTCCGGCTTGACTTGGCCAGGTGCGGGACGTCCTGAACAGCTGGACACAGCGAGGACCTGCCTTTCCTCCCCGGGAGACCTCCCTGCAGGGACCCGCCAGGGCCTAGCCCTGCTGCCCCGGAGCCACAGCCTGAGTCGGCGTGCCCATTTTTCATTTTGACAGTAATCGGATTATAAAGCATTTCCTCCCGGAAGCTGTCTGCTTAAATACACGTCTCTGAGGATCCCCTTCCATCTGACCCTGGGTCTAAGTGTCTGCCTTCTTCCTGTCTCTCCTGAGGTTCAGGTTTATGTGCCCTCAGGGTGGGCCTTCCAGGGCTCTGGGATCACCCACGTGGCCCCTCTGTTTTCTCTCCAGGGAACGCCAGGCTTAGCTTCCCCCAGTGCATGGCCTTTGGACTGTGCCCGAGGAGCCGGGACAGCTTGGCTCCGGGAGGCAGTCCCCACTCCACCTGGCTCAGCAGCGTGGGAGGGCAGCCATGGAGTGTGGGCTGGGCCGGGCCCCGCATGCTCTGCAGCCTCAGCTCTGCGTGCCCTTCCTGACTGCTTGGCGGGGTCTCGGTCGGAGGCAGGGCCTGGCTGTCCCAGGCCCGGCTGTCCCTGGCCCGGCTGTCCCAGGCCCATGCTGTTCCTGTACCAGCCCGTCTTACAGGACAGTTGTTCCCAGACATCAGACTTCATCAGAGCAGTGGAAGTCGCCGATTAAAATGCGGATTCTGGAGCCCTGCCCCAAAGTTTCTGAGTCACAGGGTCTGAAAGGGCCTGGGCCTCCACCTTAAGACGCGCTGGTTGGAGCACTGCCCGCCATCTCCCCCAGCTGCCACCAGAGGGCACATGCGACCTTAGCCAGAGGTGGTGTTTCCCTGCCGGTCAGCTGGACCAGAGGCTCTTCCCTAAAGACTTCCTTCCACTGTGGTTTTCTCCTGTGTGTTAGGAAGGAGGGAGGCGGCTCTGAACAAGGGTTCTCAGCCCGTCTCCAGCAGTTACCAAGGTCAGGCACCTGATCCTGTGGGGTGTCCTGTGAGGAAAGGGGGCGCTGGTTCCCACTGGAGAAGGCTCCCCGGGGCCTCCCTCACACCGAAGTGGGACGGCCTTTCAGAACGTCCTAGAATCTCAGTGTGAAGATGGCAAGTGATGTTGGTTTTCTTCTTCATATTTACGTGTAGTCCAGATTTCCCACAATAAATGTACTACTTTTATAACAACAAAAAGGGTTTTTAAAACATTCTAAAGGTCATTAAAAGCCAGAGCAAGAACTCAAAAATAAACAAGTAGATCAACCCCATGAGGGGACCTGGGGTGATCAGCTTGGTGTAGGAGAAGCCCCCAGCTGGAACCTGCCCCCCAGGTCTCGGCTCTACTGAAATATCTGCCCAGGGTGGGGGTTTAGCAGGATCACGTTGTCCGAGTGCTCAAGAGAATAAGGCTGAGACCACGGGGCAGGTGGCTGCCTGGGGGACAGGGCCTGTCATCTCAAGGTCACCTGTGGCTGGAGCTTGTGGCCCAGCGTGGTTAGGGTGGGGCAGCCCAACCTCAGCACGACATCCAGGTCCCATTCTGTGCTGCCGTCCTCACGCGCCCAGGGACTGCCTGGGGCCCAAGTGGATGGGAGCGGGCCAGACAGGGGCACTTCACGGCCATGGGTTCCTAGTCCTGCCCCGACAGACACGGGTCTTCATACAGTCCATGGGAAATGCATATGATAAAAAACCTGGCTTTTTTTTTTTTTAAATCAAAATAAGCGCGTACTGTTGGATTGTCAGGAAAGTCGTGTCTTTTTCTGTTTTCTATGAAAAATACATCCTGACTCCCCCACAGCCCAGCATCTGCTATAACATGTCTGAGCGGGATGTGAGTTGGAGGCACTAAGAAGGTGAGACAGTGGTTCAGAAAGAAACAGCAATATGATTTCTGCTAAAATTGAAGCCAGAACAAACCAACTGGCTTGGGAGGAAGAACTGAAAAATCGTTGATGCTTGGGAACCAGCAGTTAGCGTAATGGCTATGTCGCTGGACTCCCACGTAGTCGACCGCGGTTCGCGTCTCGGACCCGGTGGCTTACAACTCACGCCGGGCGCGTGTGCGTGCGTGCCCAAGATCCCGAGAGGAGAATGGAGGAGAAGGGATTGCGGCGTGACCATCCCCCCTGGGGGGTGATTTCTCGCTTTCTGTCTCTATGTCTCTCTCTGTCTGTCTGGCGAACGCACACGCCCTATAGCGAAAAAAAACCTCTCCAAAAAAAAAAAAAAAATCGTTGATGCTTTACACAAAGTTTATGGAGACAATGCCACAAAGAAATCAACAGCTTACAGAATCAGAGAACCCGGTCTAAGAAGGGGTCAGAGGATGTTGAAGAGGACTCCTGCAGCGGCAGACTATTGATTTGCAAGAAAACATTCATCTCGTTCATGCCCTGGTTGAAGACTTGATTAACTTGAGAAACGAGAGTCCAGTGGGACCATCAGGTGAAATGGTGGTTACAGTGCTGACCCCCACATGACTGACCATGGTTCAAGTCCTGGACCTGGCCACGTGAAAACCACATTGGGGGGCCAGCAGGTGGCATGGTGGTTGAGGTGTTGGACTCCCACATGGTGGAACCACGGTTCGAGTCCTGGACCTGGTGGCTTGCTTTCTCACTTCCCCTATCTCTCTCTGTCTCTCTCTGGGAGGACACATGCCCTGTACCAAATTAAAAAGTAATAAATAAATATTTAAAAAAGAAAAGAAAATGACGCTGGGTGCGCATGTGTGCATGTGTGCCTAAAATCCTAAGAAGGATGGAGAAGGGATTGCAGTGTGGCCATCCCCCTTGGGATTTCTCACTTTCCTCTCTCTGTTTCTTTCTGGG
Source organism: Tupaia tana (assembly GCA_026018925.1). Classification (NCBI taxonomy): domain Eukaryota; kingdom Metazoa; phylum Chordata; class Mammalia; order Scandentia; family Tupaiidae; genus Tupaia; species Tupaia tana. The sequence goes on from JAKSZU010000007.1 coordinate 94,468,271, forward strand.
AGCACACACCATATGACAAAAACCTGGAAAAAAAAAAGATAAAAGAACAATAGCCAACATTATAGATACCTGAATTGGTACGACCTTCATAGTTCTGACTGAAAAATGAAACTTGAGCAAACTGGGGCCAGCAGGCGATTAAGGCACTGGAATCCCTACGTGGTTGACCACTGTTGGCGTGCCAGACCTGGAGGCTTGCTTTCTAACTCTCCCTCTCTCTCTGTATGTGTCTTTCTCTGGCAAAACTCATGTGAAAAAAAATAAATAAATAAGGGAACCAGCAGTTAGCGTAATGGCTATGTCGCTGGACTCCCACATAGTCGACCACGGTTCGCATCCTGGACCTGGTGGCTTAAACTCACACCGGGCGCGTGTGCATGCGTGCCCAAGATCCCGAGAGGAGAATGGAGGAGAAGGGATTGTGGTGTGGCCATCCCCCCTGAGGGGTGATTTCTCGCTTTCTGTCTCTCTCTGTCTGTCTGGCGAGGGCACGCACCCTAGAGCGAAAACCTCTCCAAAAAAAAAGAAAGAGAGAGTGGTCTGACGGGTCAGCAGGTGGCGTGGTCGTCAAGGCGCTGGACTCCCACTGCGCTTTGATTCCTGGACCTGGCGGCCTGCTTTCTCACTTTCCCTTTCTCTGTGTCTCTCTCTGATCAAATTAAGAGATAATAATAATACAATGGAAAAATTAAATATTTTTTAAAAAGAGAGAGTGGTTTGGGAAGATGAGTGAAGATTTAGCAGCAACACTCCTGGGACAGCTTCGCCAGGCGGTCCTTCTCACAGCAGGGCCCCGTCGCTCCTCGCGTCACACTTGGGCACTTTGCAGCTGTTTGGATGTGAAGTCACGGGGCAGCCATCTTGTCGTCCTGATTTGGCACCTTCTGATTTTTTGTTTTCTAATTATTTTCTAAAAATTAAATAAAACCTTTCAAAGACATTTTCCTTCCTTTTCTTTTCCTTCTTTCAATTTTCAGAGGGCACCTGTGCTTGCCAGAGGAAGAGGAAGCACCCCCTCGGGAGTGGTCACACTGCAATCCTTTCTCTACTTCACCCTGTCGGGATTGGGGACACTATATTTTTAAATTTTTATTTCTTTTTAGAAGCTTTATGCCTAAAAGTGTGTGTGCTCACCAGAGAGAGAGAGAGAGAGAGAGAGAGAGAGAGAGAGGGGAAGTGAGAAATCACTCCCTCCCCAAGGGGAATGTCCACACCACAATCCTCTCATTATTCTCCTGGGATCTTGGGCACACACACACACACACACACACACATGCCCGATGTGAGTTTCAAGCCACTAGGTTCAGGACTCTAATGGCAGTAGGCGATGTGAAAGTCCAGCCATGTAACTGCTACACTCTCTGCTGGCCCTAGGCACTATATATTTTAAGCTGCCAGGTTGGGGATTCGAACCACAATCAGCCAGGTAGGAGTCTGCTCCCTTAACTACTAAGGCACAGGGCCAAACCCAGGCACCCATTTTTCATTAGTCGATAAGGTATAAAAGACTAAATTCCTAGGACCCTCAGTTCTTTGGGTATAGAGAAATGGTTGGTGGTGGAGCTTATGTCAAGAAACAAAGTTTATATTTTAAACTTTTGTCTTTCAATTCCATTTTCTCAGAAACTTTTTGTAGTCCCCTTGTATTTTGTTTGATCTGCATAGAATATAATACATTTGAGCTGGCATTTAATAATCCAGAGGTTTCACATTATCCGCAATTTCTTGTTTTCTGTTGAAAAACTGCACCACAGAACTTGGGAGAAGCAGAACGGGCGTGGCAACTTGGCTGCTCATGAGAGTCACCTGAGGGTTCTTTTTCTTTTTTTTTTTTAGATTTAATTAATTTATTTATTTTTTGATCTGTTATAGGGGACATGCACTCATCAGAGAAATAGAAAGAGAAAGAGAGGGAAAGTAAGAAAGCAAGCCACCAGGTCTAGGACTCAAACTGCAGTCAGCCATGTGGGAGTCCAGCACCTTAACCACCATGCCACCTGAGGGTTCCTAAATGCCCATGTCCGGGGCCCATCCCAGAGAGCCTGGCTGGACTGGGCTGTTTGCTTGAATTCCCCAGGGACTCTGCGGTGTAGCCAGGGTTGGAAGGCGGCGACATAGACAGCACGAGGAGGCCTCCGTGCATTCAGACCAGGCACTCGGCTGTATGTGGGTGTGTGGGCCTGGGCCTGGGCCAGGGCTTTACACAGTCATAGCTGGCCACGTGGAGCTGCCACGGGCAAAGCCGGTCTCCGCTGTCCTCCCACTTTCCCTGCGGGGATGCCTGTCTGCTCTTCTTGCCTCTGGCCCTCGACCCAGAGTTCCCAGACAACTGCATTTATCACCCTGACGCTTACCATTGTACGTGCTCTCTGGTTCCCGAGAAGAAACTTACGACCACCGTAGCTAGTGGTTGCTACATGTTCTTTCATATTTTTTAAAAGAATTATTTTATTACTTAACTTTATTTATTATTTTTCCCCCAGTTTAATGAGAGAGAGAGAGGGAAAGTAAGAAAGCAAGCCACCAAGTCCAAGACTTGAACTGTGGCCGGCCGTGTGCGAGTCCAATGCCTTTAACCGCTACACCACCTGCCAGCCCCTGTTATGTGTCCTTTTTAGAGTGCGTGTAGAAGCTGCTGTGGCCAGTCTACGCCCAGAGGGGAATCGAGTGGAAAGGGACGGGCCAGCTGGGAGGGACAGGCACAGGCCAGCCGGGGCAGTCTGGGAAGCAGGAGTGCTCCGCGGGTGGGGGCCCTGGTTTGGGTGCTGGCGTCCTGGGAGACGGTGGTAGGTGCATGTCACCGTTCCCAGGCGCCCACTCCATCCCTGAGAGGGAGCTGCGGTGCACCCAGGGCTCAGAGCCCGCTGCATTGCCCTGGTCAACAGGAGGCACGCGGGTGCCGTGCATCCAGACCTGAGCAGGGCGTTGGTGCGTGGGGTCTGGGCACGCTCTTCTCTCTGCTGGGGAACACCAGCCCCACCCCGGGCGAGAAGTGAGCTGAGTCAGCCTACCTCAACCCTGGGGCCAGCAGACGGCACAGTGGTCCCAGCTCTGGACTCCGACATGGCCAAATGTGTTCGAGTTCCTGACCTAGAGGCTTGAAAATCACATCGGGCACATGTGCATGTGTGCCCCAAATCCCAGGGGGAGAAGGGATGGTGGCATGTCCACCCACTGGAGGGTGATTTCTCACCTTCCCTCTCACTGTCTCCAATGAGTGTGCACACCCAATGGCACAAACCTTAACAACAACAACAACAACAACTGTGTGAGTGGAAAGTGCCTGTTACTGCGTAAGCCATGGCGCTCGGGCTGTCACCACAGCGAAAGCTAGCACAGAAAAGAGCCCAACCGAGTCATCTGTCCTCCCCTTGGCTGGACTCCCCATGGTCGTGCACCCCAAAGTTCATATCGGAAGTCCTGTCCCCAAGTGATGGTATTAGGAGCCGGGGCCTCTGGGAGGTGACTTGGTCATCGGGGACCTATGGGGGCCAGTGTCCTTGCAGAGGCGGCCCTTCCCACCAGGGAGGACGCAGCAGGGCACCGTCACCGAGCCAGGCGCAGACCGCCAGCCTTGGTCTCACTTCCCAGCCCCAAGCCCAGAGCAGTAGGCGTCTGCGTGGTCACAGCGGTTGGACCAAGGCCCCTGAGCCTCCCGGCAGGAGCAGAGCGTGGGCCCTCCAGGACTGCACGCAGAACCCGGACCTCTGATGAAAAGAAACCAAAGTGCTTCCGGACAGCAGGGCCGGACGGCCCACTAAGCCACCTCCGAAGTTCTAGAAGCCTGAGGCCCAGCTGTTCTGATGGCCCGGCCTGGCCAGTGGAGCTGAAAAGCAAGAGGTTCAGCCTTTCTTTTCTTTCTCTTTATTTTTTTTTCTTTTTGAGAGATTTTTGCTGTGCACTCGCCAGAAAGACAGAGAGAGACAGAGAGGCAGAAAGCGAGAAATCACCCCCCAGGGGGGATGGCCATGCCGCAATCCCTTCTCCTCCGTTCTCCTCTCGGGATCTTGGGCACACACACACACGTGCTTGGCATGAGTTTAAGCTGCCGGGTCCAGGACACGAACCGCAGTGGACTACGTGGGAGTCCAGCGACATAGTCATTACGCTAACTGCTGGTCCCGAGAGTCAGCCTTTCAAGTCAGTGGTGCGGCTGCCTCTGGTCTTCTGAAATGTCACAAATGGCTTTGGGGTGCGAGGTACCCTGGCCCGGCCTCTGTGCATCCAGGCTTCCTGGGTGGGGACCGATAGCCTGAGCCGCTCTCCCTCGAGAGCGCGTCCTCCAGCAGAGACCTTAGACACGGAAAACATCCTCGAGACAAGGGAACTGGCCCAGCAGGGTGTTTCAGACCTAGGGGCAGGCTGACTGGGCAGAGCTGTGGGTAAGGCCACCCAGGTTGTCACTACGACGAACGCCCTGTGAGAGGGGAGGGCTGGATGCTCTGCTTCTCGGGCCTCCCTGTCCTCAGCCATCTAACAGGGGAGACCTCCCGGAGTCACAGCTGCTGTGAGACTCGGCGATGCAGGGCGTGTGGCTGGTTAGTGCCTGCTCCACCCTCCACCTAACCATCCCCGTGGCCCTTCTAGGAGGGAGCGCCAGGATAGGGCTGGGGTCTGTGCAGGGCCACATGGGCAAGTGCAGTGACTAAGCACATTCAGCTCCTGCCCTTTTCGTAGGTGCTTGGCGTAGTGCGCAGGCGGGTCAGAGAGGAGAGCAAGAGAAAGGGAAAGCGAGAAATCACTCCCCGAGGGCGGACATCGGCGCCGCAATCCCTTCTCCAATCTCCTCCCAGGATCTTGGGCACACACGCACACACGCCTGGTGTGAGTTTCAAGACACAGGGTTGGGAACTCAAGCTGCAGTCTGGCACCCTAACCACCACACCAGTCACACCACCACATTGAAATGGCGTATGTGCCTGTGTGCACGTGTTTGTCTCTGCGTTGACCAGCCCCCATGGCGACGTCACAGCTCAGGTTTACGGGTTCTCCTTCCTCACAGAGACACCCATGTGTAGCACCCCAGGTAGGACGTCTCTCCTCTGCTGCAGTCTGTATCTAGGTCCCTCTGACTTCTCAACTCGCAAGTCTCCTGGTCACCTCAGATTGTGTTTAATTATTTATTTGAGATATTTTTGCTAGAGGGCATGTGTGCTCACCAGAGACAGAAAAAGAGAGAGAAAGAGAAAGCGAGAACTCACCACCCCAAGAAAGGGATATGCCACAAACCCTCTCCACCTTTTTCGCAGGATTTGGGGCACAGGTGCACACGCGCTCAGCCTGAGTTTCAAGACACTAGGGCCGGGACATGAACCAGGGTCACCATGTGAGACATCACTGTCCTAACACTGTGCCACCGGCTAGCCAAATTAGCATATATTTAAGCTGAACACTCAGCCCCAGACCTGCCTTCCAAACTGACTTAATGGCAAGGACATCCTAGCAGTTCCTCAGGCCACCACGAAGCACTCTGACTCATGTTTCTAACAGCTTACTCTCACTGCCAGAATACAGTCAGAGGGCCACAGTCCCTAGTCTGTCATTGCCAGAATACAGCCAGAGGGCCATAGTCCCCATCCACGCTCACTGCCAGAATACAGTCAGAGGGCCACTGTCCCCATCCGCTCTCACTGACAGAATACAGTCAGAGGGCCACTGTCCCCATCCTCTCACTGCCGGAATACAGTCAGAGGGACCCTGTCCCCATCCACTCTCACTGCCAGAATACAGTCAGAGGGCCCCTGTCCCCATCCTCTCACTGCCAGAATACAGTCAGAGGGCCCCTGTCCCCATCCTCACACTGCCAGCATACAGTTAGAGAGCCCCTGTCACAAACAACTCTCACTTTCAGAATACAGTCAGTGGGCCACTGTCCCCATCCTCTCACTGCCAGAATACCATCAGAGGGCCTCTGTCCCCATCCTCTCACTGCCAGTATACAGTCAGCAGGCCACTGTCCCCATCTACTCACTACCAGAATACAGTCAGAGGGCCACTGTCCCCATCTACTCACTACCAGAATACAGTCAGAGGGCCCCTGTCCCCATCCTCTCACTGCCAGAATACAGTCAGAGGGTCACTGTCCCCATCCACTCACTGCCAGAATACAGTCAGAGGGCCCCTATCCGCATCCACTCTCACTGCCAGAATACAGTCATTGGGCCACTGTCCCCAACCATTCTCACTGCCAGAATACAGTCAGAGGACCCCTGTCACCATCCTCACACTGCCAGAATACAGTCAGAGAGCCACTGTCCCCATCCTATCACTGCCTGAATACAGTCAGAGGGCCCCTGTCCCCATCCTCACACTGCCAGAATACAGTCAGAGAGCCCCTGTCCCCATCCACTCTCACTGCCAGAATACAGTCAGAAGGCCCCTGTCAACATCCTCACACTACCAGAATACAGTCATAGGGCCACTGTCCCCATCCTCTCACTGCCAGAATACAGTCAGAGAGCCACTGTCCCCATCCTATCACTGCCAGAATACAGTCAGAGGGCCTCTGTCCCCATCCTCACACTGCCAGAATACAGTCAGAGAGCCCCTGTCCCAATCCACTCTCACTGCCAGAATACAGTCAGAAGGCCCCTATCCCCATCCTCTCACTGCCAGAATACAGTCAGAGGTCCCCTGTCCCCATCCTCACACTGCCAGAATACAGTCAGAGGGACCCTGTCCCCATCCTCACACTACCAGAATACAGTCAGAGGGACCCTGTCCCCATCCACTCTCACTGCAAGAATACAGTCAGAAGGCCCCTGTCCCCATCCTCTCACTGCCAGAATACAGTCAGAGGGCCCCTGTCCCCATCCTCTCACTGCCAGAATACAGTCAGAGAGCCCTTGTCCCCATCCACTCTCTCTGCCAGAATACAGAGGGCCCCTGTCCCCATCAACTCTCACTGCCAGAATACAGTCAGAGGACGCCTGTCCCCATCCACTCACTGCCAGAATGCAGTCAGAGGGCCCCTGTCCCCATCCTCTCAATGCCAGAATACAGTCAAAGGGCCCCTGTCCCCTTCCACTCTCACTGCCAGAATACAGTCAGAGGGCCACTGTCCCCATCCACTCTCACTGCCAGAATACAGTCAGAGGGCCACTGTCCCCATCCTCTCACTGCCAGAATATAGTCAGAGGGCCCCTGTCCCCATCCACTGTCACTGCCAGAATACAGTCAGAGGGCCCCTGTCCCCATCCTCACACTGCCAGAATACAGTCAGAAGGCCACTGTCCCCATCCGCTCTCACTGCCAGAATACAGTCAGAGAGCCACTGTCCCCATCCTCTCACTGCCAGAATACAGTCAGAGGGCCCCTGTCCCCATCCTCACACTGCCAGAATACAGTCTGAGGGCCACTGTCCCCATCCGCTGTCACTGCCAGAATACAGTCAGAGGGCCACTGTCCCCATCCTCTCACTGCCAGAATACAGTCAGAGGGCCCCTGTCCCCATCCACTGTCACTGCCAGAATACAGTCAGAGGGCCACTGTCCCCATCTGCTCTCACTGCCAGAATACAGTCTGAGGGCCTGTCCCCATCCACTCTCACTGCCAGAATACAGTCAGAGAGCCCCTGTCCCCATTCTCTCACTGCCAGAATACAGTCAGAGAGCCACTGTTCCCATCCTTTCACTGCCTGAATACAGTCAGAGAGCCCCTGTCCCCATCCACTCTCACTGCCAGAATACAGTCAGAGGGCTCCTGTCCTCATCCTCACCCTGCCAGAATACAATCAGAGAGCCCCTGTCCCAATCCACTCTCACTGCCAGAATACAGTCACAGTGACCCAGTCCCCAACCTCTCACTGAAAGAATAGAGCCAGAGGGCCACTGTCCCCATCCTCTCACTGCCAGAATTCAGTCAGAGGGCCCCTGTCACCATCCGCTCTCACTGCCAGAATACAGTCAGAGGGCCCCTGTACCCATCCACTCTCACTGCCAGAATACAGTCAGAGGGCCCCTGTCCTCATCCTCACCCTGCCAGAATACAATCAGAGAGCCCCTGTCCCCATCCACTCTCACTGCCAGAATACAGTCAGAGTGACCCAGTCCCCAACATCTCACTGCCAGAATACAGTCAGAGGGCGCCTGTCCCAATCCTCTCACTGGCAGAATACAGTCAGAGGGCCCCTGTCACCATCCGCTCTCACTGCCAGAATACAGTCAGAGAGCCACTGTCCCCATTCACACTCACTTCCTGAATATAGTCAGAGGGCCACTGTCCTGAACACTCACTGCCATAATACAGTCAGAGGGCTACTGTCCCCATCCACCCTCACTGCCAGAATACACTCAGAGGCCCCTTGTCCCCATCCTCTCACTGCCAGAATACAGTCAGAGGGACACTGTCCCCATCCACTCTCACTGCCAGTATACAGTCAGAGGGCCCCTGTCCCCATCCTCTCACTGCCAGAATACAGTCAGAGGGCCCCTGTCCCCATTCTCTCACTGCCAGAATACAGTCAGAGGGCCCCTGTCCCCATCCTCTCACTGCCAGAATACAGTCAGAGGGCCCCTGTCCCCATACTCACACTGCCAGCATACAGATAGAGAGCCCCTGTCCCCATCCTCTCACTGCCAGAATACAGTAAGAGGGCCACTGTCCCCATCTACTCACTGCCAGAATACAGTAAGAGGGCCCCTGTCCCCATCCTCACACTGCCAGAATACAGTCAGAGAGCCCCTGTTCCCATCCACTCTCACTGCCAGAATACAGTCAGAGGGCCCCTGTCCCCATCCTCTCACTGCCAGAATACAGACAGAGGGTCACTGTCCCCATCCACTCACTGCCAGAATAGAGTCAGAGGGCCCCTGTCCCAATCCACTCTCACTGTCTGAATACACTCAGAGGGCCACTGTCCCTATCTACTCACTACCAGAATACAGTCAGAGAGCTCCTATCCCCATCCACTCTCACTCCTATAGGGCCACCCCATCCACTCTCACTGAATACAGTCAGAGGGCCCCTGTCAATACAGTCAGTTAGGAGCCACTGTCCCCATCCTCTCACTGCCAGAATACAGTCAGAGGGCCCCTTTCCCCATCCTCACACTGCCAGAATACAGTCAGAGAGCCCCTATCCCCATCCACTCTCACTGCCAGAATACAGTCAGAAGGCCCCTGTCCTTATCCTCTCACTGCCAGAATACAGTCAGAGGGCCGCGGTCCCCATACCCACACTGCCAGAATACAGTCAGAGAGCCCCTGTTCCCATCCACTCTCACTGCCAGAATACAGTCAGAGGGCCCCTGTCCCCATCCTCTCACTGCCAGAATACAGTCAGAGGGCCCCTGTCCCCGTCCTCTCACTGCCTGAATACAGTCAAACGGCCCCTGTCCCCATCTGCTCACACTGCCAGAATACAGTCAGAGGGCCCCAGTCACCATCCGCTCTCACTGCCAGAGTACAGTCAGAGGGCCCCTGTCACCATCCGCTCTCACTGCGAGAATACAGTCAGAGAGCCACTGTCCGAATCCTCTCACTTCCAGAATACAGTCAGAGGGCCCCTGTCCCCATCCACTCACTGCCAGAATACAATCCGAGGGCCCCTATCCCCATCCACTCTCACTGCCAGAATACAGTCAGAGGGCCACTCTCCCCATCCACTCTCACTGCCAGAATACAGTCAGAGGGCCCCTGTCCCCATCCTCTCACTGCCAAAATACAGTCAGAGGGCCCCTGTCCCCATCCATACACTGCCAGAATACAGTCAGAGAGCCCTTGTCCCCATCCACTCTCACTACCTGAATACAGTCGGAGGGCCCCTATCCCCATCCACTCTCACTGCCAGAATACAGTCAGAGGGCCCCTGTCCCCATCCTCTCACTGCCAGAATACAGTCAGAGGGCCACTGTCCCCATCCACTCACACTGCCAGAATACAGTCAGAGGGCCCCTGCCCCCATCCTCTCACTGCCAGAATACAGTCAGAGGGCCCCTGTCCCCATCCTCACACTGCCTGAATACAGTCAGAGGGCCCCTGTCCCCATCTGCTCTCACTGCCAGAATACAGTCAGAGGGCCCCTGTCCCCATCTTCACACTGCCAGAATACAGTCAGAGAGCCCCTGTCCCCATCCACTCTCACTACCAGAATACAGTCAGAAGGCCCGTGTCCCCATCCTCTCACTGCCAGAATACAGTCAGAGGGCCCCTGTCCCCATCCTCACACTGCCAGAATACAGTCATAGGGCCACTGTCCCCATCCTTTCACTGCCAGAATACAGTCAGTGGGCCTCTGTTCACCATCCTCACACTGCCAGAATACAGTCAGAGAGCCCCTGTCCCCATCCACTCTCACTGCCAGAATACAGTCAGAAGACCCCTGTCCCCATCCTCTCCCTGCCAGGATAAAGTCAGAAGGCCCCTGTCCCCATCCTCTCACTGCCAGAATACAGTCAGAGGGCCCCTGTCACCATTCGCTCTCACTGCCAGAATACAGTCAGGGGGCCACTGTCCCCATCCACTCTCACTTCCTGAATACAGTCAGAGGGCCACTGTCCCCATCCTCTCACTGCCAGAATACAGTCAGATGGACCCTGTCCCCATTCTCTCACTGCCAGAATTCAGTCAGAGAGCCCCTGTCCCCAGCCACTCTCACTGCCAGTATACAGTCAGAGGGCCCCTGTCCCCATCCTCTCACTGCCAGAATACAGTCAGAGGGCCACTGTCCCCATCCTCTCACTGCCAGAATACAGTCAGAGAGCCACTGTTCCCATCCTTTCACTGCCTGAATACAGTCAGAGGGCCACTGTTCCCATCCACTCAATGCCAGAATACAGTCCGAGGGCCCCTATCCCCATCCACTCTCACTGCCAGAATACAGTCAGAGGGCCCCTGTCCCCATCCTCTCACTGCCAGAATACAGTCAGAGGGCCACTGTCCCCATCCACTCTCACTGCCAGAATACAGTCAGAAGGCCCCTGTCCCCATCCTCTCACTGCCAGAATACAGTCAGAGAGCCCCTGTCCCCATCCTCTCACTGCCAGAATACAGTCAGAGGGTCCCTGTCCCCATCCTCTCACTGCCAGAATACAGTCAGAGGGCCACTGTTCCCATCCTTTCACTGCCTGAATACAGTCAGAGGTCCCCTGTCGACATCCACTCACTGCCAGAATACAGTCGGAGGGCCCCTATCCCCATCCACTCTCACTGCCAGAATACAGTCAGAGGGCGCCAGTCCCCATCCACTCTCACTGCCAGAATACAGTCAGAGGGCCACTGTCCCCATCCACTCTCACTGCCAGAATACAGTCAGAGGGCCCCTGTCCCCATCCTCTCACTGCCAGAATACAGTCAGAGAGCCACTGTCCCCATCCTCTCACTGCCAGAATACAGTCAGAGGGCCCCTGTCCCCATCCTCTCACTGCCAGAATACAGTCAGAGGGCCACTGTTCCCATCCTTTCACTGCCTGAATACAGTCAGAGGGCCCCTGTCCCCATCCTCTCACTGCCAGAATACAGTCAGCGGGCCCCAGTCACCATCCTCACACTGCCAGAATACAGCCAGAGGGCCACTGTCCCCATCCACTCTTACTTCCTGAATACAGTCAGAGGGCCACTGTCCCCATCCACTCTCACTGCCAGAATACAGTCAGAGGGCCCCTGTCCCCATCCGCTCACTGCCAGAATACAGTCAGAGGGCCACTGTCCCGTCCTCTCACTGCCAGAATACAGTTAGACGGCCCCTTTCCCCATCCACTCTAACTGCCAGAATACAGTCAGAGGGCCCCTGTCCCCATCCACTCTCACTGCCAGAATACAGTCAGAGGGCCCCTGTCCTCATCCTCACCCTGCCAGAATACAATCAGAGAGCCCCTGTCCCCATCCACTCTCACTGCCAGAATACAGTCAGAGGGCCCCTGTCCTCATCCTCACCCTGCCAGAATACAATCAGAGAGCCCCTGTCCCCATCCACTCTCACTGCCAGAATACAGTCACAGTGACCCAGTCCCCAACCTCTCACTGACAGAATAGAGCCAGAGGGCCACTGTCCCCATCCTCTCACTGCCAGAATCCAGTCAGAGGGCCACTGTCCCCATCCACTGTCACTGCCAGAATACAGTCAGAGGGCCCCTGTCCTCATCCTCTCACAGCCAGAATACAGTCAGAGGGCCACTGTCCCCATTTGCTCTCACTGCCAGAATACAGTCAGAGGGCCACTGTCCCCATCCGCTCTCACTGCCAGAATACAGTCAGAGAGCCACTGTCCCCATCCTCTCACTGCCAGAATACAGTCAGAGGGCCCCTGTCCCCATCCTCACACTGCCAGAATACAGTCTGAGGGCCACTGTCCCCATCCGCTGTCACTGCCAGAATACAGTCAGAGGGCCACTGTCCCCATCCTCTCACTGCCAGAATACAGTCAGAGGGCCCCTGTCCCCATCCACTGTCACTGCCAGAATACAGTCAGAGGGCCACTGTCCCCATCTGCTCTCACTGCCAGAATACAGTCTGAGGGCCTGTCCCCATCCACTCTCACTGCCAGAATACAGTCAGAGAGCCCCTGTCCCCATTCTCTCACTGCCAGAATACAGTCAGAGAGCCACTGTTCCCATCCTTTCACTGCCTGAATACAGTCAGAGGGCCCCTGTCCCCATCCACTCACTGCCAGAATACAGTCCGAGGGCCCCTACCCCCATCCACTCTCACTGCCAGAATACAGTCAGAGGGCCCCTGTCCCCATCCTCTCACTGCCAGAATACAGTCAGAGGGCCCCTGTCCCCATCCTCTCACTGCCAGAATACAGTCAGAGAGCCCCTGTCCCCATCCTCTCACTGCCAGAATACAGTCAGAGGGCCCCTGTCCCCATCCTCTCACTGCCAGAATACAGTCTGAGGGCCACTGTTCCCATCCTTTCACTGCCTGAATACAGTCAGAGGTCCCCTGTCCACATCCACTCACTGCCAGAATACAGTCGGAGGGCCCCTATCCCCATCCACTCTCACTGCCAGAATACAGTCAGAGGGCGCCAGTCCCCATCCACTCTCACTGCCAGAATACAGTCAGAGGGCCACTGTCCCCATCCACTCTCACTGCCAGAATACAGTCAGAGGGCCCCTGTCCACATCCTCTCACTGCCAGAATACAGTCAGAGAGCCACTGTCCCCATCCTCTCACTGCCAGAATACAGTCAGAGGGCCCCTGTCCCCATCCTCTCACTGCCAGAATACAGTCAGAGGGCCACTGTTCCCATCCTTTCACTGCCTGAATACAGTCAGAGGGCCCCTGTCCACATCCACTCACTGCCAGAATACAGTCGGAGGGCCCCTATCCCCATCCACTCTCACTGCCAGAATACAGTCAGAGGGCCACTGTCCCCATCCACTCTCACTGCCAGAATACAGTCAGAGGGCCACTGTCCCCATCCTCTCACTGCCAGAATACAGTCAGAGGGCCCCTGTCCCCATCCTCACACTGCCAGTATACAGTCTGAGGGACCCTGTTCCCATCCACTCTCACTGCCAAAATACAGTCAGAGGGCCACTGTCCCCATCCTCTCACTGACAGAATACAGTCAGAGGGCCCCTGTCACCATCCTCATACTGCCAGAATACAGTCAGAGAGCCCCTGTTCCCATCCACTCTCACTGCCAGAATACAGTCAGCGGGCCCCAGTCACCATCCTCACACTGCCAGAATACAGCCAGAGGGCCACTGTCCCCATCCACTCTTACTTCCTGAATACAGTCAGAGGGCCACTGTCCCCATCCACTCTCACTGCCAGAATACAGTCAGAGGGCCCCTGTCCCCATCCGCTCACTGCCAGAATACAGTCAGAGGGCCACTGTCCCGTCCTCTCACTGCCAGAATACAGTTAGACGGCCCCTTTCCCCATCCACTCTAACTGCCAGAATACAGTCAGAGGGCCCCTGTCCCCATCCACTCTCACTGCCAGAATACAGTCAGAGGGCCCCTGTCCTCATCCTCACCCTGCCAGAATACAATCAGAGAGCCCCTGTCCCCATCCACTCTCACTGCCAGAATACAGTCAGAGGGCCCCTGTCCTCATCCTCACCCTGCCAGAATACAATCAGAGAGCCCCTGTCCCCATCCACTCTCACTGCCAGAATACAGTCACAGTGACCCAGTCCCCAACCTCTCACTGACAGAATAGAGCCAGAGGGCCACTGTCCCCATCCTCTCACTGCCAGAATACAGTCAGAGGGCCCCTGTCCCCATCCACTCACACTGCCAGAATACAGTCAGAGGGCCCCTGCCCCCATCCTCTCACTGCCAGAATACAGTCAGAGAGCCCCTGTCCCCATCCTCACACTGCCTGAATACAGTCAGAGGGCCCCTGTCCCCATCTGCTCTCACTGCCAGAATACAGTCAGAGGGCCCCTGTCCCCATCTTCACACTGCCAGAATACAGTCAGAGAGCCCCTGTCCCCATCCACTCTCACTACCAGAATACAGTCAGAAGGCCCGTGTCCCCATCCTCTCACTGCCAGAATACAGTCAGAGGGCCCCTGTCCCCATCCACTCTCACTTCCTGAATACAGTCAGAGGGCCACTGTCCCCATCCTCTCACTGCCAGAATACAGTCAGATGGACCCTGTCCCCATTCTCTCACTGCCAGAATTCAGTCAGAGAGCCCCTGTCACCATTCGCTCTCACTGCCAGAATACAGTCAGGGGGCCACTGTCCCCATCCACTCTCACTTCCTGAATACAGTCAGAGGGCCACTGTCCCCATCCTCTCACTGCCAGAATACAGTCAGATGGACCCTGTCCCCATTCTCTCACTGCCAGAATTCAGTCAGAGAGCCCCTGTCCCCATCCACTCTCACTGCCAGTATACAGTCAGAGGGCCCCTGTCCCCATCCTCTCACTGCCAGAATACAGTCAGAGGGCCACTGTCCCCATCCTCTCACTGCCAGAATACAGTCAGAGAGCCACTGTTCCCATCCTTTCACTGCCTGAATACAGTCATAGGGCCCCTGTCCCCATCCACTCAATGTCAGAATACAGTCCGAGGGCCCCTATCCCCATCCACTCTCACTGCCAGAATACAGTCAGAGGGCCCCTGTCCCCATCCTCTCACTGCCAGAATACAGTCAGAAGGCCCCTGTCCCCATCCTCTCACTGCCAGAATACAGTCAGAGAGCCCCTGTCCCCATCCTCTCACTGCCAGAATACAGTCAGAGGGTCCCTGTCCCCATCCTCTCACTGCCAGAATACAGTCAGAGGGCCACTGTTCCCATCCTTTCACTGCCTGAATACAGTCAGAGGTCCCCTGTCCACATCCACTCACTGCCAGAATACAGTCGGAGGGCCCCTATCCCCATCCACTCTCACTGCCAGAATACAGTCAGAGGGCGCCAGTCCCCATCCACTCTCACTGCCAGAATACAGTCAGAGGGCCACTGTCCCCATCCACTCTCACTGCCAGAATACAGTCAGAGGGCCCCTGTCCCCATCCTCTCACTGCCAGAATACAGTCAGAGAGCCACTGTCCCCATCCTCTCACTGCCAGAATACAGTCAGAGGGCCCCTGTCCCCATCCACTCTCACTGCCTGAATACAGTCAGAGGGCCCCTGTCCACATCCACTCTCACTGCCAGAATACAGTCAGAGGGCCACTGTCCCCATCCACTCTCACTGCCAGAATACAGTCAGAGGGCCACTGTCCCCATCCTCTCACTGCCAGAATACAGTCAGAGGGCCACTGTCCCCATCCTCTCACTGCCAGAATACAGTCAGAGGGCCCCTGTCCCCATCCTCACACTGCCAGAATACAGTCTGAGGGACCCTGTTCCCATCCACTCTCACTGCCAAAATACAGTCAGAGGGCCACTGTCCCCATCCTCTCACTGCCAGAATACAGTCAGAGGGCCCCTGTCACCATCCTCACACTGCCAGAATACAGTCAGAGAGCCCCTGTTCCCATCCACTCTCACTGCCAGAATACAGTCAGCGGGCCCCAGTCACCATCCTCACACTGCCAGAATACAGCCAGAGGGCCACTGTCCCCATCCACTCTTACTTCCTGAATACAGTCAGAGGGCCACTGTCCCCATCCACTCTCACTGCCAGAATACAGTCAGAGGGCCCCTGTCCCCATCCGCTCACTGCCAGAATACAGTCAGAGGGCCACTGTCCCGTCCTCTCACTGCCAGAATACAGTTAGACGGCCCCTTTCCCCATCCACTCTAACTGCCAGAATACAGTCAGAGGGCCCCTGTCCCCATCCACTCTCACTGCCAGAATACAGTCAGAGGGCCCCTGTCCTCATCCTCACCCTGCCAGAATACAATCAGAGAGCCCCTGTCCCCATCCACTCTCACTGCCAGAATACAGTCAGAGGGCCCCTGTCCTCATCCTCACCCTGCCAGAATACAATCAGAGAGCCCCTGTCCGCATCCACTCTCACTGCCAGAATACAGTCACAGTGACCCAGTCCCCAACCTCTCACTGACAGAATAGAGCCAGAGGGCCACTGTCCCCATCCTCTCACTGCCAGAATCCAGTCAGAGGGCCACTGTCCCCATCCACTGTCACTGCCAGAATACAGTCAGAGGGCCCTTGTCCTCATCCTCTCACAGCCAGAATACAGTCAGAGGGCCACTGTCCCCATTTGCTCTCACTGCCAGAATACAGTCAGAGGGCCACTGTCCCCATCCGCTCTCACTGCCAGAATACAGTCAGAGAGCCACTGTCCCCATCCTCTCACTGCCAGAATACAGTCAGAGGGCCCCTGTCCCCATCCTCACACTGCCAGAATACAGTCTGAGGGCCACTGTCCCCATCCGCTGTCACTGCCAGAATACAGTCAGAGGGCCACTGTCCCCATCCTCTCACTGCCAGAATACAGTCAGAGGGCCCCTGTCCCCATCCACTGTCACTGCCAGAATACAGTCAGAGGGCCACTGTCCCCATCTGCTCTCACTGCCAGAATACAGTCAGAGGGCCTGTCCCCATCCACTCTCACTGCCAGAATACAGTCAGAGAGCCCCTGTCCCCATTCTCTCACTGCCAGAATACAGTCAGAGAGCCACTGTTCCCATCCTTTCACTGCCTGAATACAGTCAGAGGGCCCCTGTCCCCATCCACTCACTGCCAGAATACAGTCCGAGGGCCCCTATCCCCATCCACTCTCACTGCCAGAATACAGTCAGAGGGCCCCTGTCCCCATCCTCTCACTGCCAGAATACAGTCAGAGAGCCACTGTTCCCATCCTTTCACTGCCTGAATACAGTCAGAGGGCCCCTGTCCCCATCCACTCACTGCCAGAATACAGTCCGAGGACCCCTGTCACCATCCTCACACTGCCAGAATACAGTCAGAAGGCCCCTGTCCCCATCCTCTCACTGCCAGAATACAGTCAGAGAGCCCCTGTCCCCATCCTCTCACTGCCAGAATACAGTCAGAGGGCCCCTGTCCCCATCCTCTCACTGCCAGAATACAGTCTGAGGGCCACTGTTCCCATCCTTTCACTGCCTGAATACAGTCAGAGGTCCCCTGTCCACATCCACTCACTGCCAGAATACAGTCGGAGGGCCCCTATCCCCATCCACTCTCACTGCCAGAATACAGTCAGAGGGCGCCAGTCCCCATCCACTCTCACTGCCAGAATACAGTCAGAGGGCCACTGTCCCCATCCACTCTCACTGCCAGAATACAGTCAGAGGGCCCCTGTCCACATCCTCTCACTGCCAGAATACAGTCAGAGGGCCACTGTCCCCATCCTCTCACTGCCAGAATACAGTCAGAGGGCCCCTGTCCCCATCCTCACACTGCCAGAATACAGTCAGAGAGACCCTGTTCCCATCCACTCTCACTGCCAAAATACAGTCAGAGGGCCACTGTCCCCATCCTCTCACTGCCAGAATACAGTCAGAGGGCCCCTGTCCACATCCTCTCACTGCCAGAATACAGTCAGAGGGCCACTGTTCCCATCCTTTCACTGCCTGAATACAGTCAGAGGGCCCCTGTCCACATCCACTCACTGCCAGAATACAGTCGGAGGGCCCCTATCCCCATCCACTCTCACTGCCAGAATACAGTCAGAGGGCCACTGTCCCCATCCACTCTCACTGCCAGAATACAGTCAGAGGGCCACTGTCCCCATCCTCTCACTGCCAGAATACAGTCAGAGGGCCCCTGTCCCCATCCTCACACTGCCAGAATACAGTCAGAGAGACCCTGTTCCCATCCACTCTCACTGCCAAAATACAGTCAGAGGGCCACTGTCCCCATCCTCTCACTGCCAGAATACAGTCAGAGGGCCCCTGTCCCCATCCTCACACTGCCAGAATACAGTCAGAGGGCCACTGTCCCCATCCGCTCTCACTGCCAGAATACAGTCAGAGGGCCCCTGTCACCATCCGCTCTCACTGCCAGAATACCATCAGAGGGCCACTGTCCCCATCTACTCTTACTTCCTGAATACAGTCAGAGGGCCACTGTCCCCATCCACTCTCACTGCCAGAATACAGTCAGAGGGCCCCTGTCCCCATCCTCTCACTGCCAGAATACAGTCAGAGGGCCACTGTCCCCATCCTCTCACTGCCAGAATACAGTCAGAGGGCCACTGTCCCGTCCTCTCACTGCCAGAATACAGTCAGACGGCCCCTGTCCCCATCCACTCTAACTGCCAGAATACAGTCAGAGGGCCCCTGTCCCCATCCACTCTCACTGCCAGAATACAGTCAGAGGGCCCCTGTCCTCATCCTCACCCTGCCAGAATACAATCAGAGAGCCCCTGTCCCCATCCACTCTCACTGCCAGAATACAGTCACAGTGACCCAGTCCCCAACCTCTCACTGACAGAATAGAGCCAGAGGGCCACTGTCCCCATCCTCTCACTGCCAGAATACAGTCAGAGGGCCCCTGTCACCATCCACTCTCACTGCCAGAATCCAGTCAGAGGGCCACTGTCCCCATCCACTGTCACTGCCAAAATACAGTCAGAGGGCCCTTGTCCTCATCCTCTCACTGCCAGAATACAGTCAGAGGGCCACTGTCCCCATTTGCTCTCACTGCCAGAATACAGTCAGAGGGCCACTGTCCCCATCCTCTCACTGCCAGAATACAGTCAGAGGGCCCCTGTCCCCATCCTCACACTGCCAGAATACAGTCTGAGGGCCACTGTCCCCATCCGCTCTCACTGCCAGAATACAGTCAGAGGGCCCCTGTCCCCATCCACTGTCACTGCCAGAATACAGTCAGAGGGCCACTGTCCCCATCTGCTCTCACTGCCAGAATACAGTCAGAGGGCCTGTCCCCATCCACTCTCACTGCCAGAATACAGTCAGAGGGCCCCTGTCCCCATCCTCTCACTGCCTGAATACAGTCAGAGGGCCACTTTTCTTGCTGGTTGATCAATCTGGACTTCACTAGACCCCTTCACTTCCTGCTTCACCCGTGTCTCCCTGGCCCCGGTTCACCACAAATCCCGAGGACGTCTCCTAGCGCACAAGCTGGGTCGGTCATCCTCTGCTCGATGCCCCAGAGGCAGCGTCCTCGGAAGGTCTTGTAGCGTGGTCACGGCCCACCCGTCAGCTGCGCACGCTCCCTCCCAGGCCCCGGCACCAGGCCTTTGCCTATCTGCTCGGCACACACTTGCCTCAGGGCTTTGCATGTGCTCTCACCCCATGTGCACTCTGTGTTCTTCGATAAGCATTTTATTGCAGCGTGGTTTGGGAGTTGCTGAAACACTGCGAAGATAGCGGGGAGGCCCTGTGGGCGGCAGGCAGCTCCCCTGCACGCGGCCTAGTCGGTCGGGTGGCGGGCAGTCAGGGCTCACCGCTGGGGGCTTGTCGTGGACGTACGCCCATGCTGAGCTCTGGCTTCTGCACTTTTACCCGACATTCTCCTCTTCCAGGATGTGAGCAGGACACCAGGTCACACCCCGTGGTCCTGCTTCCCGAGGTTCCTCTCGGCTCCGGCAGCACTGTCCCCTGAGAACGCCGGGCTCGTTCCTCACAGTCACTGCATTCAGGGGGCTCCTCTCGACGCGGCTACCCTGACCTGCTGACCTAGGGCCCCTCTCCCTCTTCCCTGCTCCATTCTTCCTGGTACGTAGCCCCAGCTGACATACTTTTTTGTCCTTGTTTTCTTCATTTATAACACCGTCATCACAGGGACCAGCAGATGGTGTAATGGTTACGTCACCAGATTCCACGTAGCAGGCCGCAGTTTGAGTCCTGAACCTGGCAGCTTGAAACTCGGGCCGGAAAATCAAAGAAAAAGAAAACATTTTTTAAAAAAGAAACACAAACAAACAAATAAAACTCATGCTGGGGGCATGTACGTGCAAGCCCAAGATCCTGACAGGAGAATGGAGGAGAAAGAGATTGCAAATTGGCCATCCCCGGGGGCTGATTTCTCACTTTCTGTCTCTGTCTCTGTCTCTCCAGCAAGCACACACCCCTGTGGCAAAAAGAAAAACAAAACACCTCTCTTTTTTTAAAAAAAAAAATCACCATCATCACATTGTTCTTTTTTTTTTTCTTTTTAAAGAGAGATTTTTCTTCTGTCTCTCTGGGTGCGTGCACTCACTGGAGAGACAGAAAGTGAGAAGTCGTACCCCCCCCAGGGGTGATGGCCACACTGCAGTCCCTCCTCCTCCATTCTCCTCTCGGGATCTGGGCACGCACGCACACATACCTAGTGGGAATTGCAAGCCTCTGAGTTGGGATTTGCACTGCGGTTGGCCATGTGGGAGTCCAGCAATGTAACTATTTCACCATCTGCTGGTCCCATGTTGTTTACTTTGACTCGATTTTGAGGTCTGTCCACCCCTCCTGACAGAGATGCCAGCTCACAAGGGCAGGGGTCTGTTTCGATCTGGAGTCGTGCTGGCCGTAGTGAGAGCTCACTCAATGTTTGCGGAACCAGAGCGTCAGGGCCTGCTGCTCCTTCCCCCTTCCTCCCCAGAGCCCGCCCATCCCCAAGCCACCAGTAAGCAGGAACCCCTCAGCGCACCCCTCCTGCCAGGGCCCGGCCTGAGAATATTTTCACTTACTCCCACAACAATCCGGGGAATTCATAGAGTCACCCTGACCTCACTGATGAAATAGGCTCAGCAAGGCGGGAACCTTCCCCAGGGTCATCTAAAGCTGGGATTTGAACTCTGACCAGTCTGGCTCCAGATCCCACATGCTTTAACCCTGAGGTTGTTCTACAAGTCCCAAGATGGGATCAGGGCGTCTAAGAAAGGCAGGGCCTCTGGGGGTCACCCCCTCCTTCTGGGCCTTTACCTGGGGACAGGAAGCTTTCAGGCTCCGTGGGGTTGGGGGCTGAAAGGGCTCTGAGAAAAAGCTCACTCTGCGGGGCCCCAACACTCCCAGTGATGTTGGCCAGAGGGTTGCCCGGTCACGGGGACTGCTATCTGCATGGCTGCTCGGCCTGCCTCCCCACTGCCCGGGAAGACCCCGAGTCGGAGTGCCCCGGCCACTCTGAGGGTCAGCCCCCGCGGGGCCTGTACCAGGGACCTCTGTGGCTAGCACTTTCAGCCTGGCTGTAAAGGATGGGTCTCCAGCCAGCCAGGTGGTGTAGTTCGGGTGGCTGGATCTCACGGGGCCCACTGAGCGCTTCAAGTCCCAGACCTGGTGACTTGAAGAACATGCCAGGCGTGCGTGCCCACGATTTCCAAGAGGAGAATGAAGGAGAAGGGACTGCGGCATGGCCGTTCCCTCTGGGAGGTGATTTCTCACTTTCTCTCTCTCTCTCTCTCTCTCTCTCTCTGTCTCTCCAGCAAGCACACACACCTTGTAGCAAACCAGAAAAAGTAATGCATCCTGTCCAGCTCTGCGCCGTGCCAAGAAGCTCTCTGCATGAGACCCGAATTCCTACCTTCTCGCATCACCCAAGCCTCCTCCTCCGGGCTTCTGTGGGTGCCTTCCCTCCTCGCCCACCAGGGGCTGTGGTGTGAGGACGCTAAGTCTAAGGTGGCCACGTCCCTGCGAGGCCGGCGGGTACTAGAGCTGCTGGTGTGGCGGCTCTCCAGGGTCGTTGGGACTAGTGAGGTCTGCCTCATGCCGGGCAGCGGTACCAGGGTCCACAGCGGGCTCCTCCCGTCACCCGCCTTGTAGCCCATGCCCGGCCACACCCTGGCCCTCCCTAAGTGATGTTCTTTAAGTAACAGGGTGCACACCTGTGGACAAGGCAACTCTCCCTCTAAGGACCAGACGGCCACCATAATGACACGCCTCCGAGTGCCACGACAGTGGCAATCACCAGGAATATCATCAGAAATGTCTATAAAGGGAGAAAAAGAAGGCAGGTTTTGGAATTCTGGGACCTGCCTGCCCTTTCTAGGAAAAGCATTGAGTATTCCTCCCCTCTCTGACCCATTCCGTCCCCTGCCCCCATTTGCTGAATCTGAATCTGAGACTCCCAGCTCAAGACAAGCAAGAGGTTGATTTGCATGCTGGGCCACCTCTCCATCCCTGGGCTGCTGATTAAAGCCCAAGCCATGCACTCACTTCCGGTTTCCTAGGTCGGCTCTGCAGCACTGAATGGTGAAGGTCCTAGGACTCGAACCTGGGCCCTCCCCATGCAGGTCCAGTTACTGCCGTGACACTGTCAGACCCGATCTTAATTTGGGGGGAATAAATTAAAAGTCGCTGATCCCTCTGCAGGCCTGGGAGGGACTAGGGACCCCTGAGCACCAGGCCTCTAACCACACGGAACCCCGGCCAGTGCCACATTGTTACCATCCTATGTTTTAGAGAGATTTTTGCTGTACGATGTGTATGCTCACTGGAGAGACAGAGACACAGCAAGTGAGAAATCACCCCCTAGAGGACGGCCACGCCACAGTCCCTTCTCCTCCGTTCTCCTCTCGGGATCGTGGACATGCATGTACATGTGCCCAGCATGAGTCTGAAGCCGCCAGGTCCAGGACTTGAACCATGGTTGACTACATGGAAGTCCAGTGACTTAACTATCACATCATCTGCTGGTGCCTATTACTCCCCTCCAGGAACCTGTTTCTTCAGCTCCAGAATGGCAGTTCCTTTATTCACTCAGCAGACTGCTGACCAGCGTCCTGTACCGGGAGGGCATTAGGGGCTCGTTACCGTGACCGTGTTCTGCACCGGAGGCCTGACGGGCGAGGCGGAGGGGAGCAGGGCCCCGCTGGATGGAGAACCTGGGGAAGTGGGCTGCCAGGGCAGGGGAGCTGCCCACATCCCCGCTCTCCAGCGTGTGGGGTGGGAACCTCTGGGCGGGCTCCCGTTATGGCTGGGCTGACCCGAGTCAGTGGAGAAGAGAAGACAGCCCAGGGAGCCCGGCGCAGGTGCCAGGAGGGCAGAGGAAAACGTGGGGTCAGGGGAGGAGCCAGCCTGTCTGGGGCACTTCACCCTGAAGTTATTGTCTGGGTGTAAGAGAGAGAGCTCAGGAGTGGGAGAGGGAGGGAGAGGGAGGGAGAGAGCGAGGGAGAGAGGAGAGCAGAGAGGGAGAGACCCAGGGCAGTCTTTACACAGAGATCCACACCCAGCCCCAGCCAGCCTGGATTCTAGGACACAAACCTGGGACCGTCCCATGTTAGCACTCTGCCACTGTCACACTCTATCTGAATTTTTTTAAAAATCAAGTGAAAAAGGGAACCAGCAGTTAGCGTAATGGCTATGTCGCTGGACTCCCACGTAGTCGACCGCGGTTCGCGTCTCGGACCCGGTGGCTTACAACTCACGCCGGGTGCGTGTGCGTGCGTGCCCAAGATCCCGAGAGGAGAATGGAGGAGAAGGGATTGCGGCGTGACCATCCCCCCTGGGGGGTGATTTCTCGCTTTCTGTCTCTCTGTCTCTCTCTGTCTGTCTGGCGAGCGCACGCGCCCTATAGCGAAAAACCTCTCCAAGAAAAAAAAAAAATCAAGTGAAATAATACATAAATCAAATGATTTTAAAGACTTTTTTTGACAAATGACTGAAATGTTTCTTTCAATGGAGGTCCATCTCCCATGGTAGGAGTGGCCACATTATGCCGCCACCTGGTGGCAGCCTACTAAAGTCACAGATTTATTTTATTTTTATTTATTTATTTTAATTAATTAATTATTTTTGGAAAGGTTTTCGCTATAGGGCGCATGTGCTCGCCAGAAAGACAGAGAGAGACAGAGAGACAGAAAGCGAGAAATCACCCCCCAGGGGGGATGGCCACGCCGCAATCCCTTCTCCATTCTCCTCTCAGGATCTTGGGCACACATGCACACGCGCCCAGCGTGAGTTTAAGTCACTGGGTCTGGGACTCAAACCACGGTCTACTACATGGGAGTCCAGCGACATAGCCATTACGCTAACTGCTGGTCCCGCAGATTGATTTTATTTTTGAGATGAACAAAACTCCACAAGCTCAATTTTTGTATGAAACCCAGCATGCCAAAGGCGCGACTACCCCTTCCCCTTCTCCTAGGCCTGTAATAAAACCCAGCTTCCACACTCGAAGCTCTCCTGTTGTCGGCTTTTTGCCTGAGCCCCGTGTGTGTACCTCAGTTTCCAGCAGGCAAGCCAACGGGCTCTCTTCCCAATCTCCTGCCCTCAGCCCTGGAGAGCCCCAAACCTGTTCTCCCCCGCTCTAGAGCAGGGCCAACACCCCCAGCCTCAGCCCAGCTCCAGGGGCCACGGTTAAGCGCACAAACACTGCACTGAGTCTGAAGCCAGCTGATCGCTCGCTGGCCAGCAGGTCTCTGGATCCCTCCAAGGCCTCCCTGAGGCTCAGTTTCCATCCAAAACCTGAAGTGGAGTCTGGATTCACATCGAGGTTTCCTGTCCCTTCGCAAGAGCCGGAGTGGGTGGGGACCAGGAATGCTGGGAGGCGTGGGGGCCGGGCAGTCCGATGTCCTCCACCGCCCCGCCCCCCAGCGTCCCTCACCGGGCAGGGTTGAGGCCACGCCCTGCCTGGAGCTCCCGCAGCCTCCTGCCCAGGCTCCTGTCCCCACTCTGATTCCAGTCCCTCCTGTGCTCAGCCTTCCCTGCAGGGCAGCCTGCCGAGGGTCTCAGCAACCTCTTAGCGCTGAGTCGACCTCACAGGAGTCCACCCATCCCAACCCCACCCCAGGGCCTGGCACTGTCAAGCCCTGCCCACGGCACCCTCTGCCATCGGGGTCTCCCCTGGTAGGGTTTGGGCTGGGCTTCCCCAGCCTCAGAGACCAGATCGTCCGGAAGCTTAAGAAAGCAGCCTTCCAGCCCCGCCGTGCCCTCGGCATCCTGGGCGGCCATAGTCACTTAGTGGCCCTTGGGCCCTGCCCCGCTTGTGGGCACCCTGCCTGGAGGAGGAGGCAGCACTTCCCCGGGGAGGGAGGCAGGTCCCAGGGACTCTGTCAGCACCCCCACGCTCACCGCTCACCGTGGGCAGCAGCACTAAGTGCTGTATTAATTATTACCGACTCCCCCTGGGAAGCAAATTCAAAGTGAGGTCACCATGGTAACCCAGACATTGCAGTGTGGCCACATTTTTTAAAGTACTCAACATGTTCCAGGCAAATTACCTCTCGGTGGAAGAGGAAGGATGGCGCCTCGACTCCACGCCTCAGTAGTCTCGGGAAACAGTCCGGGAGCCTCTCCCGGAGGAGGGGGCGAGGCGGGCACGAGGTGGGGCAGGAGAGCAGAGCTGGACGCGGCCCCGGGGTCCAGAGCGACCTTCAGGCGGGCGCACAGGCCGGCCTGAGAGCCAGAGGCCCCGGCTTGACTACCGCTCCGGTGCTAGCGTGCTGGGCAGCCCCAGGCTGGTCCCTGGCCCTCTCTGGACCTCCAGTGAAGCCTCGCCCAGCAATAGATAGGCCACAGCGGTTGCTAACCCATCTGTGTGGGGCGAAAGGTGGGGAAGGGGCAGGACGTGGTGGGTTTTGCTAATCAGATCTCCAAGACAGAAACCTGGATTCAAATCCCTTCTGCCACCCAGAAGCCGTGTGACCTTGGGCCAGGGACCTCAGGCCTTTGAGGCTTGGCTTCTTTACCTTTAAGAGGGGGGCTAATAACAGTCCCTCTCCTTGGGGTGGTTGAGACGTTCAAATAAGAGAATCTGCACATGGGTGTCCCTGTCACCGGTCAGGCTGCCGGTGGCCGCATGTCACGTGCGGGACTGAGCTGAGCTCGCACAGGGCCTGTCACTGAGTGCACCCCCCCCCCCCCCAGGGCAGTGTGTCCCTGTGATCACTTCCTTACAGCCCAGGGCACAGAGTGAGCACCTGCGTGCACAGACAGCACGGCTGGGCCTGGGTCGCAGCCCCGTCGCCTCCTCAGAGCTCCCACCACTGAGGACAGTGAGAAGCGGCCAGCACATCAGTGCACGGCTGGTCGCTGTGGGCACCATGGGCCTGTCCCGGCTTCGGTCTCAGCCTCCGACCACCCCAGCCGACTCCTGGAGTTTGGGAACCTGGACCTGGTGGGCTAGAACCCACGGGGAATTCAGGAGACCCCTGAGCAGGGCCCCCTCACAAGCCACTGCCTAAATGTGGTCAGGCCGGCCTCGCCCCATCCTCTCCCTGTCCGGGACCCTGGCTGCCCTCACACTGTGGGACCTCTGACCTCGGCCCACCCTGGCTGCACCCGCCTGCCCTCTCCTGCTGGGTCGGCATCTCACCCCACCCAGCCGCCAGCCAGCCCCAGGCAGGACGGGCCCTCCGGGCACAGAATGAGGTCAGGCTGAGGGCGATGGACGGAGTCGATAACCAGCCGACTGGCTGTCCCAGGCCCACGCAGGGCCAGTCAGCCTGGCCGGGAAGGGACAGCAGCCGGAGGGGTGGGGACCACCCTCACAGCCATTTCAGGCTCTTCGGGGGCAGCTCAGAACCGAAAAATTTGGAATGTGGACAGCCCAGTTGTGTTTGTTTATTTGTTAAGAATTATTACTTTAATTTATTATTTTTAATCTGAACAGAGAGAGAGAAAGTGAGGAAGTAAGCTACCAGGTCCAGGACTCAAACCATGGTCAGCCATGTGGGAGTCCAGCACCTTTACCACCCCACCCCCTGCCAGTCCCAACATCCCAGTTTTAACCGTTCCACTTGCTGGAGTTGTGACTGACCAAATCGCTGCCCTTCCCTGAGCCTCAGCTTCTCCATCTGTAAAATGGAGTGGCTGATCCCCACTGCCCTCCTCCCGGATGGAGCAGGAGCAGACGTAACCTCTGGTAGAGCCGAATGCTCCGGTGCTTCCGGCTGCTGAGGGTCTCGGCTGCTCTCCGGGTTGGGTTCCCCCAGAAGCAGACCCTGAGACAAAGATGAGGGGCAGGGGTCCCAAGAAGCAACGCAGGGAAGTGAGGCAGGGAGGGAAGAAACCAATCTGGGTGCAGTCGTGAGCAGCTGCTGGTTGCCGCTGGGGACTGCTGAGGCTCTGCGCTGCTGGAGACCCCGGGAAAAGGCGAGAAGGCTGGGGTGGTCACCCACCGACTCCCAGCCACCTCTGGTGAGGACTGCCCCCCAGGACATCACTCTCCCAGCCCTTCTCCCTTGCTCTGTGAGGTGGGCAGTTCTGCCCTGGGACCTGAGAGTCACAGTACATAGAGCAGGAGGCTGTGGTGTGTGCAGGAACGGCAGGGGACACGTCAGGGCCCCACACCTATGGTCTCACCCCATACTATGAGTAGCCCCATTTTGCAAATGAGGAACCTGAGGCTCAGAGAGGTGTCGTTTACTTGCCCAAGGCCACACAGCTCAGGGGGCAGGACAGGATTAGAAAGGGCCACAGGAGCTTTGGTCTTTTCGCTGCTTCCGTAGACAAGACCTAGCCTCACGTGGGCTGGCACCAGGAGCGTGTCAATGAAAAGCCATGACTAGGGGCCAGCGGGTGGCATGATGGTTTAAGGCTTTGGACTCCCACTGACTGACTGCAGCTTGAGTCCTGAACCTGGTGGCTTGAAACTCGTACTGGGAATGTGTGCACATGTGCCTAAAATCCTGAGAATGGAGAAGAAGGGATTGTGGCATGGCTGATGGGTGATTTCTCACTTCCCTCTCTTTGTCTCTCTCTCTAGCAGTGCATGCACCCTATGGCAAAAACTAAAAAATATAAAATTACATTTCTTAAATTTTTATTTATTTATTTATTTTATTTATTTTTGCTATAGGGCATGCACGCTTGCCAGAAAGACAGAGAGACAGAGACAGAATGAGAGGAATCACCCCCCCAGGGGGGATGGCCATGCCACAATCCCTTCTCCTTCATTCTCCTCTTGGGATCCTGGGCATGCACGCACACGCGCCCGATGTAAGTTCAAGCCACCAGGTCCAGGACTTGAACCACGGTTGACTGCATGGGAGTCCAGCAACATAGCCATTAATGCCAACTGCTGGTCCCCAAATTTAAAAATTTTAAAAAACCCTGACTGAAGTATCCGCCAATTGCCATGGTGTAAATACTCCCACTGCAGCCGATTTCAAACTACCAAAGTGATGCCACTGAACACAGAGTTGGGAACAGATGCTAACAACTGGCTCTGGGGACCCAGGCTGAGCTGGCTCTAGCACAGTTCTGGTTGAAACTTTTTTTTTTTTTTTTTTTTTTTGGAGAGGTTTTCGCTATAGGGCGCGTGCGCTCGCCAGACAGACAGAGACATAGAGACAGAAAGCGAGAAATCACCCCCCAGGGGGGATGGTCACGCCGCAATCCCTTCTCCTCCATTCTCCTCTCGGGATCTTGGGCACGCACACACACGCACCCGGCGTGAGTTGTAAGCCACTGGGTCCGAGACGTGAACCGCGGTCGACTACGTGGGAGTCCAGCGACATAGCCATTACGCTAACTGCTGGTTCCCCTGGTTGAAACATTTTTCATCTCACCTCCTACCCAGAATAATCCTCGGTGCAAGTCAGACTGAATTCCTCTCTAGGGTACAAACACACCACACCTGTTCCACTCTCACCCTTTGCTCCTGCTAGCCTTCCTCTCTGGAATATCCTTTATCTCCTCACCATGTGTCCAGACCTTACTCACCTTTGTAGTGCCTCATCTGGTCCCACGTCCTCCTGACTGTGGTAGTCAGGATTAGTGCATTAGCTGCTAACACAAGCACCCTGCAGTGTCAGGGACACTCTCAACTTCCTGCTCATCTGTCCTGCATCCACTGCAGGGCCAGGGAGGTGGTGTCCCGCAGCCACAGGGAGCCAGTTTCCTTCCATTTGTGAACGTTACTATCACGTTTCATTCCAAGTTCACTAAAGAGAGCGAGAGAGCATGGAGGGGCCCAGAGGAGTTTTATGGCCAGACCTGGAACTGGTGTTCATCGCTTCTGCCAACTTCACTGGTCAGATCTCAACCACGGTCCCTCCTAAGTAAGGCAATGGGGCCAGAAAGGGTAGTTTGGCTGGAAATGTGATTTTCTTCCAAGGACAAGAGAAACCATGAAAATGAACCAGAGCCAGCTTCTGCTTCTACTTCCTCAACTTCTTTCTCTCCTAAATTCTTCCAGAACATACTGCCCAGAGATTATTTTCTTTGCTATTTTGCCCAGACTGCCCGGCATGCTCCCTGGGCTGGTCTTTTCTGCCCATAAGCTCATGGAGATTTGGCTCTTGACGCACTGCTAGAAGGGAGATTCCTAACACCTGCTTCAAGTGTGAATCACCTATGCATTCAGGGTTCCTAGGCCTGATTTGCAGGTCTGGAGATGGGCCCAGAATTATTTGACCAGCCTGTTAGATTTTACCAGCAAAGGGGACCACTGGGCTAGTCGAAATAGGAAGTGATTTGCCCTAAGTCATGGAGTATGTATGTATGTATGTATGTATGTATGTATGTATGTATGTATTTTAGAGGTTTTTGCTATAGGATGCATGCGCTCGCCAGAAAGACAGAGAGACAGAAAGCAAGAAATCACCGCTGGGGGGATGGCCACGCTGCAATCCCTTCTCCTCCATTCTCCTCTGGGGATCTTGGGCACGAACACACACGTGCTTGGCATGAGTTTAAGCCACTGGGTCTGGGACTAGAACCGCGGTTGACTACATGGGAGTGCAGCGACATAGCCATTACGCCAACTGCTGGTCCTAGTCATGGAGTAATTTAAAGCTGGGTCTGAAACTTGACCCAGTACTTGAAACTTTTTTTTTTTTTAAAGAACTATTTATTTCATTTTATGTATCTACTATTATTATTTTATTATTATTTTAAATTTGCTGTAGGGCAGGCACGTGTGCCTACCAGAGAGAGACACACACAGAAAGGGAAAATGAAAAAGCAAGCTGCCAGGTCCAGGACTCAAACCATGGTTGGCCATGCAGGTGTCCAGTGCCTTAACTACTATGCCACCTGCTGGCCCCAGGACTCCCAACTACTCCTGGGCTCCGTCTACTACGCCAGTGTGTCCCGCCTGAAAGACCTGGTAGTAAACTCCAACACGAGGCATAGGCAGCTGCTACATCAAGGCCATCAAGGTGAACAGAGGCCAGAAGACCGCGAGCGGGAACGCGCTCCCGTCGTGCGGAACACGCTTCCAGACTCTGCCTACCTCTCCCACCTACCCGTGGGGGCTGAGCCTCGGCTTCCTCATCTGGACAATGAAAGTGGTAATTGCACCTATCCCTTTGGGCGATTAGGAGAACAAAACACATGAAGAAATGCTTCGCAATGCAGGTCACCATTCCTTCTCTGAAATGCGTGGACTGGAAGTGTTTGGAAATTCAGATTTTTTAAGATTTGGGAATATTTGCATATACATAATGAGATATCTTGGGAATGGGACCAAAGTCTAGACATGGAATTTGTTTGTTTCCGTTCGGCTTTTATATGTAGCCTGAAGGTCATTTTACCCAGTAGTGTGTTACGACATTTGGACAACCATGCGAGGGCAGGTGTGGAATTTTCCACTTGTGGCATCAGGTCGCCACTCAAAACGTTTCGGAATTTGGAGCGCTTTGGAGTTGGGATTTGCAAATCAGGGCAGTTCAGCCTGAAGACAGTGACTGTGGCTCGGAGGCTTGGCCGGTTGAGGGAGTGTCCTCACAGGGCCCGAGGAGCATCTGGAATGATCTTCACAGACGAGGCTCATCGAGTGAGAGCCTTGTCTGGGCAAAGTGTAGCCACTCTGCAGACAGGTTTTTTTTTTTTTTTTTTTTTCATGAAAATCAGCTCCAAAAATGTACATGCCGGTCCCTTGGAAACTCAAGCCGCACAGCTTGATCTCAGTTTTCCCCAATTTGGCACAGAACTGTCTTAAATACAGCCAAGCTGTGTCTGTGCCTGTGCGAGCCCGGACGTGCTCCTGCGTGCAGAGGCTGTGGGTCCCAGCCACGGGAGGCCACGCCAGTCGGGGGGACTCGGTGTGCGGTAACAGATGGCCCCCACATCTCGTGGCTTAGAACCGTGATGGTTTCTTTGGCGGCTGTTCTCCACCGAGCTCTGCCAAGCTCACTCCTGGTAGTCGCCTGGGCACCCGGGCTGAAGGGGAAGCAGCTAATGAAGAGCTGCCGTCCCTGTGGCTGGAAGTGGGCCCCGGAGGGTCTCGCTCTGGCAATAAGTGCTCTGAGATTTTCCCATCATGGCTTGGGTCTGAGTGCAGACACTACTTCACCCAGGCCAATCCCAGAGCCCGTCTCTCGCTCTTTTAAAAGGTTTTTACCGTCGGATGTATACACTTGCCACAGGGAGACAGTGAGAGGGAAAGTGAGACGTCACCCCCCAGGAGGATGGCCGTGCTGTGACCCCTTCTCCCTTCTCCTGCGGGGATTTCGGGCACACATGCATGCATGCCTGGCCTGAGTTTCAGTCCACCAGGTCTGGGACTTGAACCGCTGTCAGCCGTGTTAGAGTCCAATGCCCCAGTCACTGCACCACCTGCTGGCGCCAAGCCCATCTCTTTCTCTGTCTGTGAAGGAGATTTGAACAGCACCTCCTCATATAACTGGTATGATGCCCTGGAACTCTTAGAACAGTTCCTGAAATGGAAGAGGACTTAATAAATAGCCAAAAAAAAAAAAAAGCAAACAGCTGTAATGCCCATCATCTGATGAGTGGATAAATAAAATGCATTTGCACACAATGCGATATTATTTAGTCACAGGAAGGACTGAGGCGGTGGCCCTATAGCCTGTGGTTAAGAGAGTAGGGTCCCACGTGGCAATCGGGTGGTTCGAATCCCAAGCCCAGTGACTTGAAAAACATGCTAGGTGCATATGCGTGTGTGCCCCAGATACTGACAGGATGGAAAATGGAGAAGGGACTGCGGTGCGACCATCCCCCATGGAGGAATGTTTTCTCCTTTTCTCTCCCTCTCTGTCTCTGTCTCTCTCTCTGGTGAGCACAAACACAAACTCTGATAATTATAAATAAAATAAAATAAAGTTAAAATTATTTTTAAGGGGCCGGCAGGTGGCATGGTGGTTAAGGTGCTGGACTCCCATATGGGCAACTACAGTCCAAGTCCTGGAGTCCTCGCTGTGGCCTATATCCCCGGTCTGTCATTGCTGGTGGTCGGGTCTGACTCCCCTGGCCTCGGAGCCTGCAGGGGCGTGGGGAGGCCCAGCTGAGTTTGTTTCCCGGCTGCTGGCAGGCGGGCCACGCCATGGTGCCCTTGCTCTGGCTCCCGAAGCCGGGGCCTAGGCCCAGAGCCTGCAGGGAACCAGCCTCACCTCGGTTCCCATGACCGGGGCTTCCCCGCCCAGGCCCATCTCCTGCTGCCTCAGGACCTGGGGATGCCCCTGGCCGTCAGCCATCCACCCTTCCATGCAGCAACGAGAGCCAGGTCCAGAGGGAGGCTTGTCCTGTGCCTCCAGGAGGTGGCGGCCGAGCTGGACCCGTCCAGCCCCTCCTGGATGGCGGTGTGTTGGGGGCAGGCCTGCAGGCTCTGGGGCTTGTAGACCCCTCACCAGTCAGGAGCCCAGCCCACAAGGATGTGGAGCAGCGGAGGGCTGGCGGGATGGAGGGACTTTAAGTCAGGCGGGGAAGGTCCTAGACACTGCCTTTTCCACGCTTCCTGTTTTTAACCACTGCTTTAGTCGTGGGAGACAGCCGTTGCCACAAAGTGGCCTCCCTAAACCTCCCTAAACTCGCCTCCCTCTGCACGTGCCCTCACTCCCAGGGCCTCTCTCTGGGGTCTTATGCCACCCCCGGCCCCCAGAACTGGGGTCTCCTGTGTCAGGGTGGGGCTGAGTCCTGAGATAAACCACTCTGGGACCCTGGCACCAGACCTCCACCTCCCTGGGGCCTGACCTGTGCCCCCTTCCAGGGGCTCTGTGTTCATGAATATCGTGCACCTACTGTGTGCCGGGCCCGTGCATCCCTCGCTAAGGTTAAAGGGGAAGCCAGCATCTACCTGGGCCCGCCCTCGGGGGCACCTTCATTGGCATTCAGTAATCCCTGAGTCAAGGTCTGCCTTGCGATCATCAGGCCGGGACACACGGACATACAGGCGGTGGGGGCTCCTGACCTTGCCTCGGGGTTCAGACATTCTTCTCTGAGAAGGTGAGGCCGGAAGGCGGAGGGCGAGGCCCCCTCCTTGGCAGAACCCCTGCACGTGGGCCAGGTGAAGAGCCCAGCGGGGTTCAGGTGCTGCGTGCTGTGCGTATACCTGCCGCGCATGTGTGCTTGTGTGGTGCGTGTGCATGCGTGTACTGGATTTGCACAAGCGTGTCACCCAGGCCCCTGGGACAGCAGGAGTCCTCCGCTTCCCCTCCCGCAGGGGACCTGGCTTTGCCTAGGCGGTCAGGGAGGGGAGCTGTGGAGAGCCAGGCCACCCCACAAATCTGCTCCGGGACCAGGTAGGAGCAGAGTAGGGAGGGGTGCCCCCTTCCCGTCTGCAGGGGGGTGGGGGTACTGCCCACATGCCAGGGACTGGGCTCCCCTCCAGGCTTCTTCATCTGCAGAATGGGGTGCCTGACAGTAGCCGGCAGGGTCAAGGGGAGTGATGTCTCCATGCAGGGCTCCACATGGGGCATGTGTAGTCTGAAAACTCCGCTTTTGTCGTTCTCCCTCCTCAGAACCCTCTGCTGGCTCCAGACGGGCCAGTCCCCATCTTGCACACTGGCCTGGCTGTCTGCTCTGCCCCGCTGTTCTGGCCCAGCCAGGGCCTCCCTCCTCCACCCCCCACTACCAGGACCCCACGGCTGCCCTCCCCTCACCAAGCCCGCTCAGCCCAGCCCCAGGGCTGGAGGAGGCCTGCTCAGGTCCTCAGACCCTCTCTGCTGATCCCACCTGCAGGGGGCTGCCCCAGACCATCACTCCCCTCCCCGAGGGCAGGGCTCTGGGTCCCCTCGGGCTCCTGGCTCCTGTGTCCCCGTACCCAGCAGAGGACAGGGTGGACGCTGAGGGGACTCCTGCTGTGCTGGGCTCAGGTGAGGCCTCAGAAGACCTTCGCATGGAGCCTGTGTGCTCAAGGGCCAGCTGAGACCCTGAGGTCCACATGCCAGCCCAGGCTGGGCAAAGCTCAGGGCTGGCCCGCTCCAAGCCCCGGCAGCTGTCCCCAGCTAGAAGCTGGCTCTTGCTGTCACGTGCCCACAACTCCTGGTTGGGGTCGGGGGAGTTCGTTCTTTACAAGTTGGGGCCACATTCAGAAGATGGGGTGGCCAGGCCCAACGGCCACTGCAAGGAGTGGAGAAAGTTTCCCCATTCCCGAGACAAAGGGGAGCCCCTGGGGCTGGGGTGGGACTCCGGTGGGCTCTCCTGTTTAGCACCTTTCCAGGGCCCGGCCCTCAGCTCCAGGACCGGGGTGCTGGCTCCCGAGTCTAGTCCCCAGCTCAGACTTGGCGGCGGCCTGGAACCCACTTCCGCTTCCCACTTACATG
Source organism: Tupaia tana (assembly GCA_026018925.1). Classification (NCBI taxonomy): domain Eukaryota; kingdom Metazoa; phylum Chordata; class Mammalia; order Scandentia; family Tupaiidae; genus Tupaia; species Tupaia tana. The sequence continues at coordinate 94,502,931 of JAKSZU010000007.1, forward strand.
GTTCCTTTCAAAAATAAATCATTTATGAAAAGACGAATTGACTTTTCAAAAAACACCAAGCAGCTGTCAACCCAGGCCAAAGTGAAGGTGGTTTGGGATGTCAGCAGTCTAGGAAAGCCATGCTCAGTTTCGGGGTGGGCCTGGGGGTGACGGGATTAGTCCTCACTCCGTCCTGGCCCTGACGAGCAGTAATGACTCACAGGTGGCCACTGCCCTCGACTCTCGGAGCATCTGGTGTCAGGTCAGGTCTCCAAAGCAGCCATGGGGAAGGATGCTGGTGGCCTGAAGACCAGCCCTGGGTGGTGGACAGACCTCGGGCTGCCTGCCTTGAAGGCCACGTCCTCCTCAGTGTATGAGCCTGGCAGCTGCCACGTCGGGCCTGGCCTGGCACCCACATCTTCCTCTTTCTCTCTCCCCGCCCCTTGCCAGAGCGGGTTCTGTAACCTCTCAGCCCCCTGCAGGGGGCTGACCCCCTGGCCCTTCCCCCTGCCCTCCCTGGGCTGCAGACCGCCTGCTGGTCGAGGTGAGCACGGAGACTCTCCAGACACCCCTCCCTGGGCCCTGACCCACTGGCCCGTGTCTGCCCTTCCAGGTGTCCGACTGCTGGTCACCGTGACTCCCAGGTGCTGAGAGGAGCTGCCCTCTGAGTCTAAGGCAGTTTTCTGGCACTTTCCACCATGCCCCCATGTCTGATGGAACCCGGTAGAGCAGGCCAGTTTGTGCTCCAAGGCGCCAGCTTTCAGGAGATGGGCTCACTCAGCATTCCCCGGGAGCACCGCCTTCCGGGCCACAGGGGCCTCACCTGTCCTGCTGCAGAACACGGGAGAAAGGAAACTGACGGGTTAGAAGGATCCTCTGGGACCAGCAGATGGCATAAGGGTTACATCGTTGGATTCCCACGCAGTCAATTGTGGTTTGAGTCCCAGACCTGGCGACTTAAAACTCATGCTGGGCATGTGTGCCCAAGATCCCGAGAGGAGAATGGAGGAGAAGGGATTGCAACATGGCCATCCCCCTGGAGGGTGATCTCTTGCTTTCTGTCTCTCTGGAAAGCACACATGCCCTATAGCAAAAACAAACAAACAAACAAAAACAAACAAAAACTCTCTTTAAATAAAAAAAAGGATGGAGGGACCAGCAGTTAGCGTAATGGCTATGTCGCCGAACTTCCATGTAGTCGACTGCGGTTCAAGTCCTGGACCCGGTGGCTTAAATTCACACCGGGCACATGTGTAAGCGTGCCCAAGATCCCGAGAGGAGAAAGGAGGAGAATGGAGGAGAAGGGATTGCGGTGTGGCCATTCACCCCTGGGGGGTGATTTCTCACTTTCTGTCTTTCTGTCTCTCTCTGTCCGTCTGGTGAGTGCACTCACCCTATAGCAAAAACCTCTCCCCCCCCATGAATAAATAAATAGGGATGTTGTGATGGGGGTCACTGGGGTTCTGAGCCATTACACAGCGGTGGTGGCCTGGGGACCACACAGCCCAGGGACTGCTGCCTGAACTGCTGTGTGGGGCGGACACCACACAGGGCGTGAGGCCCAGAGAAGGGCGGCTGAAACCCAGCCAGTCCCCAGGCCGCGCCTGCGCGTGAAGGCCTGTCGGAAGTGGTGCCGTCGGGCCTGGAAGTGTTTCTCGCGTAGTTAGCGCTTATCTTAGGGGCTTTGTCTTGGGTCCCGGCCTCGGGTGAAAAGCACGGGCATCTCTTTGTCTCTTGTCCACTCTCCGTACTTCTGACAGGATCCCAGGTGTGCTCGGGGTGGCCCCGTGGACTCAGTAAAGAAACCCTCTATCCATTTTTCTGGTTCTGTGAGCCCAAACCTGGAAACCCGGTGGTCTGAGCCCTGACTCACCTTAGAGAGAGAAGGCAGGTTCACGAGCCGGCCAGTCTCTGAAGCCCCTCTTCTCTGCACAGCGCTGTTGGCTAGGCTGCACTTCCAGCCAACCTTGCAGGAATGGGCAAGACTTAGTCGTCGTCATTGGCGTGTGGGTGCACTTGACCGCAGCGGGGCCGGAGAGCCAGCGCGCGGAGGATGAACTTACCGAAGGCAAAGGTGTGAGCAGAAGCTAGGAGAGCTAGGCGAGTGTCTGGGGTGAAACCAGGCACCTGAGTAGGCGCCAGCCACGGCAGGGAGGGTCTCCTTTTAAAGCCTTGATTGTAAAGGGAAGGGAGGGTGTGGTGGGAACTCTGCAGGCTGAGTCTGGCTGGGGAAGGGGTAAAGCTGCAGGTGCTCATGGGAAATGGCGTCACAGGGTACACGGTGTCTGACTCCCTGGCTGTAAAGCTTTATCCTGGGGGCCAGCAGGCGTGCATCCGTGTGTGCCCCAAATCCCAGAGCAGCATGGAGAAGAAGGGGTGCAGAGTGGCCATTCTCCCAGGGCAGGGGGTATGATTTCTCACTTTCTCTCTCTATAGCAAAAACGAAACAACAAGAAAGCTTGTCGTGGGGCTTCATCCTGGGCCCTCCCACTAACCTGAGCAGGCTTACCTGTTGCTTTAGGTAAGGCTCCTCTGGGGCCCTCTCCGCTAACCTTTGATTTGCCTTTTCTTAGGAAAGTGGAAGAAACCTCTTCCAGAGCTAGACTTCAGTCACTGGGTGGCCTCTCTCCCCTCTGCTGGCCGACCTCAGACTTGGTGACAACCCATAACAATGGCGATAAAGCTTTCTGGAACAGAGCAGTCCTGCCGTGGGAGAAGCCTGTGTCTCTGAGTGACTCCATGGAGCAGAAGAACCCTCCAGCCCTGGAACACTCCCCCAGGACTGTCTAGTGAGACAAATACACACCTGTGATTTTTTTAGAGGTTTTTGCCATAGGACATGTGTGCACACCAGAGACACAGGGAAAGTGAGAAACCACCCCTTCCACGGGGGAATGGCTGCAATCCCTTCTCCTCCGTTCTTTTCTTGGCGCGAGTATACACACACACACACACACACACACACACACGCAGTGTGACTTTCAAGCTGCCAGGTCCAAGACTCAAGCTGCCTCGTCGGCCACGTGGGACCCAGTGCCTTAACCGGCACACCACCTGCTGGCCCCCAGCTGTCTATTCTTTAACCACTGTGTTTGGGGGGGTCTCTGCCTTAGCAGTTTAATCTTGTTCCCAAGTCACAGAGCCGGGAAGAGGAGAAATTGACGGATGCCTTGGGACCAGCACTCTCTTTAAAACAGAGGGGAGCGGGGCCTGTGCTGTCCCCCGTGGGGCCGTGTCCCAGCCCACATTTGCAGACTGCATGAACAGCCTCACGTGACTGTGGCTGTGACGGGAGCCTTTTCCTGCGTGACTGAGGGGAGCAGGGACGCCAGGGCAGGGGGTGCAGTGGCGTGGCGATGACAAATGACAGAACCCCTTCTTGCCATAGTCCCCCAGCGGGCCCCTTCCCTGGGAAGAAGGCAGGAGAAAGGCACCCCGGCCCAGTTCCCCAGGCCTCTGGAAGGAGGCTGTCCTGGCACTTAGAGGCGGAAGGGGCCAAGGAAACCCCAACAGAGGGTTTAGATCCAAAAAGGATTTGAAACTGGAAGCAGACGGGAAAGCCACAAGGGGACCTTTCCGAGGGGGATTAACTCAAGGAGCTGCAACCAGACAATGGCAGGAAGCGACCTAAGGAGTCCGGCTAGGGGGGAGCCGGGGCCCAGGCACCTGGGAGCCGTGCAGCCTGCGAGGCAGCCCGTTCACACCCACAGCCCGGGCGGGCAGGAAGTGGAAGGGCTGAATCACCGAGGCCCCAGGGATGCCAGAGCCACAGAGTCCTAGCATGAAATGTGGGAGCCGAAGCCGAGAAAGGAACAGGGGAGGGACTGGGCCCCCTGCTGGGGGTGAAGAGACCCACAGGCCAACGCCGTCTGGGATGCCACCCACTCCTCCGACACCCCGAGTGCTTCCCGAGCACCTGCCACACACCAGGCCCTCTGGGCACCAGACAGGCTGACCCCGTCCCCCATGGGGGAGCAGAGGCAAGTGACGCCGTAAGCCACAAGTCGGCTTGCACAGGGCCAGGACGGGAGTGGGGTGACAGCAGCTCCCAGCACCGGCAGAGTCCCGTGCAACACGGAAAGGCAGAGGGGCACGGGAGGCTGGGCACGGCCGTGTAACCCTGGAACTCCTGGGCAGACCCCAGGTTCGTGCCCCGGGCCGACCTGGACGAGCGGCCAGTGCAGCAGATTGGCACCGGGAAGCAGGCGGAAGGAACGTGGCGTGGCAAGGCCCGTGGAAAATCTCTGTGTGTGTCATTAAAACAGAGAGAGAGGTACACGTGTACTTCTTCCTCTGTGATGTCTCTCTCAACCTGTCACTGCAGTTTTGCTGTTAATGTCATTCTAAGGGAAGGAAAACTTAAAGTCTGAATTGTCAGCGTGAAGGTCACCATTCGCCTTTATGTTGTGCACTTTCCATTTTAAACGCGCGGCGCAGACCAAGCACTTACCTCATATATGGAATCACGGACACTTCACGACGCAGGTCGCGGCTTGTCCCTGAGGGTGCCTCAAGCTGGCCAGAAGAGAAAAGCACGAGGCACATTCAGGAAGACGGCAAGGAGGAGGACACCGTGACCGCAGCGCCAACTGGGAGCTGTCGGGCACAGGGACCCCCGGGCACCCCGTGAGGGTTCACGCCCCACCCGGGACACGCCCACCTTCTGTAGCCTGACAGCCGCCAGGCCCCCCCCCCCCCCCCCCCCCCCCCGCACGGGCTACAAGACACCCCGATGTGGGCGGGGTCAGACTCCTCCCCTCCGTCCACTGCTTCAGTGCTGGCAGAGAGGCCACCCGAGGACCCTGACCCTCCGTGCCAGGACGTGCTCAGCCCTAGACCGGTCTTTTCCCGCTGAGACTGGCCTCTGACTAGCCACCCACCAGATGTGTCGTGGGGCTGCAGCCCAGGGTGGGGACAGCTGCTGCCATGCCCTGCCCACGATGACACACCCATGGACGCATGCGCCCATCCCGGGCCGTCTCCCCAACCTCTGGGCTTGTGCCCAGGGTCCCTCCAGGCATGGAAGCCAGCCACAGTTGTGGGGTGGGGACAAGGAAGGGAGGTAGAGTAGGGCCAGAGGCTCTGGTGGCGAGGGAAGGCAGTGGAGCCAGGACACACGTGGGCTGACTCTGAGTCCGTGGTACATGTTCCACTGTCCCCTAGACTTCGCTTACAAGACACCAACTCAAAGGTAACATTAAGCATTGCAGAGTGGGGACCAACAGTTGGCATAACGGTTATGTCGCTGGACTCTCATGTAGTTGACCACGGTTCAAGTCCTGGACCCGGTGGCTTAAACTCAAACTGGGCACGTGTGCGTGCGTGCCCAAGATCCTGAAAGGAGAATGGAGGAGAAGGGATTGCGGCGTGGCCATCCCCCTTGGGGAGTGATTTCTCGCTCTCTATCTCTCTCTGTCTTTCTGGCAAGCACACGTGCCCTATAGTAAAAACCTCTCCAAAAAAAAAAAAAAAAAAGAATTGCAGACGGTGGGCCAGCAGGTGGAGGTTAAGGCAGCTGGATCCCCCATGGCCGACTGCACTGTTGGAGTCCTGGACTCAGTGGCTTGAAAAACACGCCAGGCACATCTGCGTGCATGCCCCAAATCCCAAGAATGGAGAAGGGATTGTGGCGTGGCCATCGCCCTGGGGGGTTGCTTCCTCTCTTCCTCTCTCTCTGTCTCTCTCCAGTGAGCATAAGCACGATAGCAAGAAACTAAAAAGGAAAAAAAGAACTGCAGGGTTAGCGCGCAGGGCCTGGCGTCAAGCAGGAGGGCCCTTCTGAGCGCGGGCGAGGAGTGGCTCTCAGGAAGGAGGTGGGGGGTGCACTGGCCGGGGATCCCCAGTGTGGCCGAGGGGCACGGAGCAGATCTAGCCATCAGCTGTCGTGGGGACAGAGCTACTGCCTGTTGGCCCATGCTGGCTGCGAGGGCAGCCCCTCCTTGTCCAGGTCCCTAGCGTCGTGGTTGGATGGATCTTCCCGGTCTGTCAGCCCAGCAGGGCTCTGTCCTTCCCTGCAGGAAGGCTTGGTGAACGGCTTCACAGCTCTGACCCCAGAAAGCACGGGGGCTGCAGGCTCCGGGAAGGAGGAGAACCAATCTCCATGAAGGGCATGGCCCTCCACGTGCGGGCAGGGCAGAGGGCCTGGGAAGGAGCCGGGCCTGCTCTGGCTGCTCTCCTGCCAGGATCCTCACACTCGGGGGTGGGGGTGCTAGAGCCAGCTGCCAGGGCCAGGTTCGGGCTGGGCAGCTCCCAGAGCATGTTGCTAAATATTCCTGAGCGCTGCGAGGCAGTTGTCAAACTTTTGGCAACTTGAAGCTGGCCGCGCTGGGTGTATCTACACCATGGAAATTGGGGAGTGCTACACATCAGGAGGATGGTTTTCCTCCTCCACGGAGCAAGCACATCCACTCTCCCCGACTCCTGACAAGGGAGCCATATCTGGGAGTACCCAGAGACCCACACCCAACCCACACGTCCGCATGCCCTGGCTGGTAAGTCAGACGCCCTCGAGGGTCCCTGCTCCCAGGGACCAGCCAGCACAGCAGGGAGACAGGAAGACCATGTGGGAAGTTATGACCAGAGGAGCGCTCCGGACGGCAGCCGGCACACACGAAGCCTCTGCTGTGCATGGCCCTTCTTTAGACCCGCTGCACAGAAGGGAAACCGAGGCTCAGGTAGAGAGGCGCCTGCCCAGGGCTACACAGCCGGTCAGGTCAGAGCCGAAGCCCGCTCGGCTCTGCCTCCTAAGCCTGGTGGCCTTCGTGAATTCAACACCCTGCCCCACATCTCAGGCTGTCCCGTGGAGCACAGAGGAGAGACTGGCTAGCCCTGCCCCGGCGGCCACAGGGGCGGCATTAGGAACGCCTTCCCAGGCGTTAGTTCTGAGGCTTGAGGACGAATCGGAGTTTGTGAGTTGAAGGGTGTTGTAGTCTGTTGTGTGGCTCGAGAACACACTTGAGTCTGGATAATCGAAGAGAATAGAGGTTTTATTTTAATTTTTAAAAAATGTTTTGTGCAGAGCCAACAGGTGGCATAGTGGTTAAGGCACTGGACTCCCACATGGTTAACAGCAGTTCAAGTCCCAGACTTGGTGTCTTGAAACTCACGCCAGGCATGTGTGCATGTATGCCCAAAATCCTGAGAGGAGAATGGAGGAGAAGGGATTGCAGGGTGGCCATCCCCCAAGGGAGGGATTTCTCACTCTCTGTCTATCTGTCTCTTTCTCTCTCCAGCAAGAGCACACACCCTATAGCAAAACTCTCTCTCAAAATTTAAAAAATAAAAATTTGTACATGTGAATAGAGGTTTGGGGTTTTTAAAATAATTATTTATTGTATTTCATTTTATGTTTTATTATTATTATTATTATTTAATTTGCAATAGGGCACCTGCACTCACCAGAAAGACATAGAGAAAGAGAGGGAAAGGGAGAAAACAAGCCACAGGTCTGGGGCTTAAACTGCAGTTGGCCTGTGGGAGTCCAGTGCCATAATTACCATGCCACTTGCTGGCCCTGAATTTTTTATTATAATTGTTGTTTTTATGTTTTTTGACGTGTGGCATGTGTGCTTATCAGAGAGAGACAGAAAGAGGGAAAGTGAGAAAGCACCCCCCGGGGGGATGGCCACACCACAATCCCTTCTCTTTTATTCGCTTGAGATTTGGGGCATGCACATATGCACCCTGTGTGATTTTCAGAGTCTGGGGCTTGAACCATGGTCAGCCGTGTGGGAGTCCAGCACCTTAACCACCACGCCCCCTGCTGGCCCCGTGAATAGAGGTTTTGTAGCTGACAGTCTGCAGGTCCAAGGTCAGCAGCCATGTCTGGTCAGGGTCTTCTTGTTGGCAGCTCGTATGGCTAACCCTGCCTGGGAGTGAGAGCTGCATGTCTGTGTCCGTGTGTCTGTCCTGGTCTCATCCCCTTTCCATTTAAACCCACCGGGAGGTCATCATGGAGGCCACCTTGACGACCTTTATGCTGACCTCCTCCCAAAGGCCACTCCTGTCCTCACCGTAGTCCGAGTCCCTTTTCACCATCTGATCCCATCACAACCAAGTCTCACGTGAATTTTAGGAGGGCACCCTCGAACTCTAGAGGGGCGACATGGGGAAGGCGTTGCAGGTAGGAGGAACAGCACAGGCGAAGGCATGGGGCAGAGAGGGCACCTGGGAGAGAAAGCAGGTGCGAGGCTGGGAGGAGGAGGGGAGGCGGGCGAGGCATTCGGGAGGAGGCCCTGAGGGCCGGGCTAAGAGAGCGCTCACCCTGCAGGGTTGGCAGAAGTGGGAGACCCTGGACGCCAGGCCCAGACTACACACGGCAAGTCCCTGAAGCAGTGCTTCTCAAACTTTGTGAAGGGCTGTTCTTTACATTTTTCTAAGCTGTCACAGACCGCTGGGGTTTTTTTGTTTGTTTGTTTCTTTTTGGAGAGGTTTCTTTTTTTTTGCTATAGGGCGCGTGCGTTCGCCAGACAGACAGACAGAAGGACAGAAAGCGAGAAATCACCCCCCAGGGGGGATGGCCACGCCGCAATCCCTTCTCCTCATTCTCCTTTCGGGATCTTGGGCACGCACGCACACGCGCCTGGCGTGAGTTTAAGCCACCGGGTCCGGGACGAGAACCCTGGTCGACTACATGGGAGTCCAGTGACATAGACATTACGCTAACTGCTGGTCCCACAGACCACTGTTTTGATGAAAATATACAGAAAATGAATTCATAGAAAATTAAAAAGGAAAAAAGGCCAACAAAAACGCAAGCCTAATGCAATAGGTGTAAGCTCACTCTATCGACTCACTCTACAAGTTCTGGAATCTCTTGGCTGGGCTCCCCCCGGGATACAGATTTCAGACACACATGGACTGTCTTGGTAAGAGCTAAACGCTCTCCAACACAGCTCAGTCAGCGATAAGGAACCCGCGCAGAGGTGGGTGCCTCGCCAAGACCGCACAGCTGTGAGGGGCACGCAGGGTCTCAGACCGGGGGCTGTTGCCTTGTTCTCGACCAGGCTGGACGGTGCAGCCCAGACCCTGACCGAGCCTGCGTGGCCAGGCCCTTAGCCAAACCACCCCTTTCTCCTCTCACACAGGGGGAGCCCTGTAGACAGGCAAGGGGAAGTGAGCCGACCTAGGACGGGAACTTTGCTCAGCGCCTGTGCAGCAGGGTGGCGGAGGCCCTGAGCCCAGCTCAGCTGCACCGTGTGCTGCCGCCTCTGTGTTGCTGCAGTGACCTCCCAGCCAGACCGGGCAAGGAGAGCAGGGAAGGAGGGGCAGGAAGAGGCCATGCCACGGCTCTTTGCCATCTGTAGTTACAATAGCCCAGCACTGCAGCCCCGGTGTCCCAGTGGACGCCCAGGCTGGGGAAGAGACAGCTGCCGGCCCCACCCCGCAGGGCAGGCTGGACCGCGGGGGCCACAGGGCCCTCGCCCCGGGAGGTACAGCTGGGCCTCCGGTTGCAGGGGTCACCCGTTGGCTAGACACGCTAGAAAGCCAGAGGACGGAACTCATCAAGTCCTCAGAGGTGGACTGGGCCCCTCCTCGGGCTAGGCCTGGGGACTCTACGGGGACTGCATCCTGGGTTATCAGGAGAGGCAGACAGATCACCGATGACCAGAGGTAACGGTAACCGGAGATGCCATTTGCTGAGTGCTGGCCACATACACTGCGCCAAGCATGTCCCCGTACCGCCCCACGGGAGCCTCACTAAGCCCTCCGTGGTGGCGAGTAAGCCGCTGGACAGACGAGGTCACCCAGGTCGCAGCTGGCCCGGGGTGTGCGTGCGTGTGTCCACATAGGAGAGAGGACTGTACTGGCGTGTGGGTGGCTGTGATGGTGGGTGTGGGCGAGAAGGCCAACCCAGGGTTCTTTGTAGACATGGGGAGGCTGGAGAGATGACAGGCAATCTGGCTGGAGGTCGTGGAAGAGGAAGCAGGAGGGCCCGAGGGGCCAGGGCCCGAGGCTGTGGCTGGGTTGCAGGGCACCAGGACAGGGAGGCCCGGCAGCGTGGGGAAAAGGTCAAGGCTGTGTCCAGGCACGAATCCCCAGGGCCTCTGACTCACCGGTAACCCACACTCTCTCAGGCTCCCCAGAAGATGTTGTGCCAGACCTAGGCCTGGGGAGGGTGGGGCAGCACTAGCTGCCAGCCAAGGGCATGGCGGGGGCTGCTGGCTGAGGCTGGACTGCCACAGCTCAGACGGAGAGAGAGCTCCCTTGTTTGGGACCTGCCAAGACTGAGGATAGTAACTGCTCAAGCCACTTCATCTTCCTTGTCCCTCCCTAGGGAAGTGACTGCAGTTCAGATATAAAGCACCTACCCTAAGCTGGCCTGGTTCTAAGCACGCCAGACATTAACTCTCAGCTCGCACGCAGCCCCCGAGGTGTGGGCCCTTGTCTCGGTCTGTCCGGCTGCTGTAACTACACACGGACCGGGGCTTGAGAAACAAGAGGAGCTTACTCCCAGCACTTCGTTCGGCCGGGAGCTCGAGATCGAGGTTCCAGCAGGTTCCGCGACTGACTGGGCCCCTGCTGCACCCACCGCTCTCTTCTCCCAGCAACCCCCCACGGCCAGGGAGCCAGCGGCCTCCCCAGGGTCACTCTCTCTCTCTCTCTTTTTTCCTAAAGAATAATTTAATTAATTTATTTATTATGATTATGTAATTTGACCAGAGAGTGAAGAGAGAGAAAGCGAGAAAGCAAGCTGCCTGTCCGGCACTTGCACTGCTGTCAGTCGGTGGGAGTCCGGCTCCTGAGCCACCACGCCCTTGCTGGCCCCATCCGGGGTCTCTCTTATGCCAATCCCTTCGCAAGAGCCCCACGCTCAGGACCTCAGCCTCTCTCCACGGCTCCGTCTCCTAAGACCACCACCTTGGGGCTTAGGGTTTCAGCACACGAATTTTGAGAGGATGTAAACATTCAACCATTCCACCGAGTGTACGTGTTTGAGGACCCCGAAGCCTGCAAAGTAAAGCCTGGAAGTAAGGAAGTTGGGGGGCCTGGGTCGCAGGCCCCACCCTGCCCTCACCATCTCCCACGGAGGACGCCCGTTTTGCAGAAAGACACAGGTAAGCGGACAGCTCGGGGAAGCAGGGGGGACAGAACACTTGAAGAAACGGGGTTTCCCCTCCCAGCCGGGCCTTCCGTCTTGGACCCACGGCCAGCCCACATGGCAGCTGCACAGAGGCTGGGAGCCCTTCCAGCTCCCTGCACCCACTGGGACCCGGGCACCCCAGAGAAGGAACAAGAGTAGTTCTGACGCTTTGCTTTGGCCATGGGTGCGCATGCTCACCAGAGAGGAGGAGGAAGCACCCTCCATGGGGCATGGTCACGCCGAGATCTTCTCTCCTCCATCTCCATCCTGTCAGTGCATACACGCGCACCTCGCATGTTTCTTAAGCCACCAGGGCTGGGACTCGAACCGTGGTAGGTCACATGAAATCCATTTCCCTTAACCGTCAGGCTATAGGCTGGTGGTGAAGGTGCTGGAATCCCACACTATCAGCTGCAGTTCGAGTCCTAGACCCGGCAGCTTGAAAATCATGCCAAGTACATGTGCGTGTGCACCCAAAATCCTGAGAGAAGAATGGAGAAGGGATTGCAGCATGGTCAGCCCCCCAGGGGGTGACTTCTCACTTTCCTCTCACTGTCTCTCTGTCTATCTTTCTCTTTCTGGCAAGTGCGTGCACTCTCTGGCAAAAACCTTAAAAAAAAAAAAAAAGCAGTTATTCCCACAGGTAGCTCCCCTCCCCCCTTTTATTTATTTATTTTGCTTCTGATTACTGAAGGGTACATGATGGCTGTAGAAATGTTGGGTAAGTAAAACAACCCCCCCAAAAAAAACAACAAACCATAAGATAAAAGAAAAATCCCCTTAAAGCGTCTCTTGAACCCGAGTGCCGACCGACTTGCAAGCTTTCTTTGCTCCCTCCTGTGCTAAGCCTCTAAGGTGGGGGCCAGGAGAACTGGCTTCTGGTCCCTGCTTGCTGTGTGACCTTGGGTATGTCCCTGCCCCTCTCTGGGCCTCAGGCTCCCCTACGAAATTAAGGTTTGGGCAGGGTGACCTCAGAGGAGGCTCCTTGCAGCTCAGACCTTCTGTTTCTGCTTCTGTTTCTGGGACTGGCAGAAGGGGCACTAGCAGGCTGCCCCTCGGCAGGGGACCTGGAGCTGACAGCTCCCAGCCAGCTGCCTCCGGGAGGATGCGAAGGCCAGAAAGTCTCCATCGCGTGCACGGGTTTCTGGCTTGCCAGCCCATATGGTGCCCCCTGCCAGCCGGACACTGCCACTGCCCTTGGCCAGCCAGCCCTGGTGGTCACTCCTCCTCCCGCTCCAGAATGCGCTCTCTGCTGTTTTAGGACCTGGCTGGCTCCAGGTAAGAGAAGTGGGGGCTCAGCCCTGCCCACCCACCGTCAGTCTCGCAGGAGAAGGCAGCCTGGTGGGATGGAGGACAGGGGTGTTGTGTTTCAGCTCCTTCTGGACCCCTTGCTAGACATTTGGGATTTGGAAGTGAATCGGATAAACCAGGTGCCCCGGAAGGACACAAGACCTAGTGGAAGGAGAGGAAGAGAAACGGGCAACCCCAATATTTGCAATGCTGCAAGTCCAAGACCATGGAAGCCCATGGGAGAAACCTAATCCATGGGAGGTAGTTGGGGAAGGCTTCCTGGAGGAGGCAACTTTAGAAGTGAGTTCTCAAGGACAGGGTTCAGCCTTTTCAAAGCCCTGTTATTCACTTCTTAGAGACAGCCCTCTGGAGTAAGCACTGACGTCCCCTTCACAGGTGATGCTCAGAAAGGTGTGTTCACGACCACCAAGAGGACAGCTGGGTTCCCATCCTGCCGCTGTGCCCTGGCCTGTGGGCTTTCATCTGAACCCGGCCTCTGACTCTCTGAGACCCTCAGGGAGTGCGTCCCTCCCAGACCCAGCCTCTCCCCTGCGAAGCAGGTCTACCAAAGCAATCCTGGGAGGGGCCAAGGACAAAGGGCTGAAAAACATTTACTTAATCTATTCTTAAGACTTTTGCTATAGGATGCATGCACTCACCAGGGAGAGACAGGCAGAAAGAGCACACAGTTGGACCCTAGAGAGTTAGAATGCGAAAACCCTGGAGTGAGGACACCTGTCCGTGAGGAATTAGTCTAGACTGCTCTCCAAGTGCCTCCGAGGAAGCAGGGCAGGCACTGGGTGGAGGCCATGCAGCATGCCTGCGGGCAGGTGCAAGGATCACTAGAGAGAGGATCACTTCTCATTTTACAGATTAATAAGACTGCAGGGAAGAACCTGCCTGAGGTCACACAGGTCAGTGTCGGAGGCCGAGGCCTCTTCCCCTACACCTTCAGAGTGCAACACCCCAGACCATGCCCTCTCAGGGGTACTGGGTGGTAGGTGTGGGGGTAGGGGTGGTGGAGGTGGGTGGGGGGTGGGGGGCGGCGGAGGGCGGGGGCGGGGCAGATGGTGAGGGACACCCCTGCAAGCCAGGTGGGGCTAGGGTGCAGCCTGGGTGCTCCGTGGATGACTGAATTGCCCAGCTGGTCTTGCTGCAGGTAACCTTTCAGACTCCTGCCCCGTTCCTCCTCTTATTCCTGAACAAGACCCTTCGCCACTCCAGCCTCTGGCTCATCTGTGAAATGGTCTCTAGGTATCTTTAGTTGGGTGGTCTAGAACTCCTTGGCCTGCATTTCCCGAGGCGGAGACAGCGGCTCTGGAACCTCAGATCCTAATTGGTGGGAATTGGGGAGTGGGTGGAAGGGGGCCGGACAGGGCTTTCCGCTCGCTATGGCTCGCTGTCCCCTGGGCACGTTTGCTCAGGCAGCCTTCGGGAAGGAGCGCCACGCGCTCTACCAGGGAGCCGGAGCCAGGCTGGGACAGGAGAGGGCGGGGTGCGGTCGGGCCGTCGGGGCGGGGCCTGTGCAGTGGGGCGGGGCCTGGCGGCCTGGCCACGCCCCCGGACGTCGCCGCGGAGCTCGCGCCAGGGAGGGGCGGAGCGCGCCGCCCGCCAGCCGCCTGGCCGGGCGGAAAGTTTCCTGACGGAGTTTTGGCGGCGGCGGCCGGAGCGGACCATGGACGCGCTCAAGTCCGCCGGGCGGGCGCTGATCCGGAGCCCCAGCCTGGCCAAGCAGAGCTGGGGGGGCGGCGGCCGGCACCGCAGTGAGTGTGGCGTCCGCCTGGCCAGGCCGGGGTCGGGCCGGGGCGCGCGGGCCTCCCGCGGGCGCCCGGAGCTGGCAGAGCGGGGAGAGGCGGGGCCTGACCCGCCGGCCCGCGGGCTGGGGTCGCCCGGGGTCAAGTACACTCCCGCTCCCCGGCTCCGCGCTCGCGGCTGGGGAGGAGGCACGGGGCTGCGGGAGGGGACCGTGCTGGGGCCCCCGGTGCGGGCGGCCCGCCGCGCGGGGGTTGCAGGTCGGAGGAGACCAGCGCGACCCCCGCCACCCCGCAGCCCGCCGTCCTGGCGGCGAGGGGGAGGCAGGCGCCCAGGGTCGGCGCCGGCGTGGGGCGCGTGGGTGCCCACTCCCCGCTGTCCAGTTCACTGCTCACGGTCATGGCTCGACCCCTGGGCGTCCAGAAGCCCACGCAGGGGCGAGCGCGGGGTCTCAGGTACCTGCCTGAGGCTGGGAGCGACGCCGGACTTGCGGTTCTCGGGAGGTCCCAGCACCGGCCGGTCTCGCGTCCCGCGTCCGCCCCTCTAGCCGAGCGCAGGTAGCGGGGCTGGCGTTCCGGCTATTTTTGGAAACTGTTTCTCTCGCACCTTCCCCGTCGGGCTTCCGAGGTCCCTGGACGCCCAGGCAGACAGCAGGCTCGCCGCCACCTCTCCCCGGGCGTCTGGGAGGCTGGGAGGGGCCTCACCTGGGCCCCTACCCTCCGCCTGTCTCGGGTTACTCCCGGGGAACCTGGCACCTCCCCCTGAAGCCTGAGAAGCCTAGCCTGGTCCCTGATCCCTGGTCCCTTGTCTTTCGCGAAGGCCAGTGGGGTGGCTTGCCTGGGGTCTTGCAGGCCTGCTTGTCAAAGCCCGGGACTCTGTACCCTCCCACCCGCCTGCCTCCCCCGACCGTACAGCCCCCACCCCCTTCCCTCTGCCTTCCAGGGCTCGCCAGGGGAGCCCCACTGCGCTCCCTGGAGTGCCAGCGTGTCTGGGCCTCGAGAAGCCCTGCCCTGGGCTCACTCTGCCTCTCCTGGCTGGCACTGGAAACTGGGGGGTGCCTGGCCAGGGGTGGGTCCCAGACCCCTTAGGGCCAGGAGGGCCAGGCAGGGATGAGCCATCCCCTACACTTATGGCTCCCGAAATAGCCGCTGTAAAAATCCTTAGGGCTTGTCCAGGCCTTCTGAGAGTGAGCCTCTGTTCCAGAGTGTGTGTGTGTGTGGGGGGGGGGGGGGGGTAGGAGAGGCTGCGGGTTTTCCCTAGGGAGGGAGGGAGGGGCGGTCCCCAGGGGAGTGATCCTAAAGAAGGGCTAGCAGGTAACAGAGCCAGAAGCACTCCCGGCATCTGGGGAGCCAGGAGGAGGTTGCCATTCCGGATGGTGGGAGTTTCTCTGCCGGCTCCAGGCTTGGGAAAGTCACTCGTCCTTTCCGATGCTGTTTCTTCATCTGCAGAATGGGAGTAAAAGCCCTTGCCTGGCAGGAGTGTTAAGACTGGTGATGATAATGCTCCTCCCTAGTTGGCCCTTCGTCCCCCCTCTCCCTTCCCCTCCTGCCCTCTTACCTACAACATGGCGTTACCGTGGTGCAGCATTTGGGGCTCAGAGCCTGTCTGTACCTTTGGGGGAAAAGAGAGGAGCGCTCCCCTCCTCCCTCAGGCCCCCAGTAAGTGCCGAGGGCCGTCCTGTACCCACAGCAAGCTGGGGGGAGCCCTGTCTGTCCCTCATGCTGCCCCAGGTCCCTCACATGTAAGTTGCAGGTAACTAGTTCCTGTGTCAGACTTATTTGTGGGGGCTTAATGAAACCCCATTTTTTTCCCTGGGTAGAGGAAGACTTCAACAGGTGGCAAGTACAGCTTTTGTCGTGTCTTACAAAACGCTTTTGTTCCTTTGATCTCATTGCTCCTGTGAGCTGACAGGGCTTCAGGCCGGCAGAACCATTTTAGAGGTAAGGGAGGCTCAGGTGAAGTTGGCCAGTGCTCTGGGTGCCCAGCCAAGGGTCTTCTGTGCTGCAGGGACCCGCTGTGGGCGAAGCCAGGCAGGCTCCACCCTCCTTGGGCAGCAGCTTCCTGGGACAGCCGGGCCACAGGTTAGAGAGGGAAGCCACAGGGCATGTCTGCGGAGGGAGTTCCGACCAGCCGGGCCTTGAGCTAGGCCTGCGGTTGAGCCGGGCAGATGGAAGCCTGTGGAGTTATTAGGCCTGCCCCCTGCCTGGGCTGTGACCTGCTCACAGCCCTCCAGGTGTCAGCTGGGATTAGCATAATCATCGTTCAGTAGTGGGGAAGGCAGCTGCAGAGCAAAGCCCAGTAGCCTCCCCTGCACCCGGTGGCTCCCGCTTGTCCTGACCTCCAAGGAGGCCTCTCCCTCTCCCACACATGGCCTTTTCTGACTCTTCGGGGACCATAAATATTTTATCTTAGTCCCCAGGCAGGGATTTTCCTTTCATCCAGCCACCTGGAAGAACGGCCCCCTCTGGTCTTTTGGTACCCTTTTGTCCAAAGGTACTGGTGCACTTTGACCCTGGGGCTCCCTCATGGGCTGTGCCAACCTGTCCTATAATCCAGACAGGAGGGTGAAGGCATGTGAAGTGGTTACGGCCAGTTCATGGTGGCAGCTGGGCGAGGGAGGACCCATCGTGGTTACGGCACATAGTGATAGATGCTGTAAAGCCCTCGAACTCATTGAGCACCGACTCTGTCCGGCACCGAGAAGTGTCGACGGCCCGTGGTGGCCGAGTCGTCTTTTCTGGTGGCACTCATGGTCTGGGGTCGGAGGTGGCAGATGGAATGACAGGGTTGCAGAAAAGCAGCCTGGTTGTGGACAGTGGGGACGCAAGGAATGAAAATACAGCAGGGTGAGGAAGTGATGGGGGCGCTTCCTAGGGTGGTCACTTCATTCTGGCGTTTCTAGAAGCCAGCGCTAAGACTACAGTCTGAGCACAAGTCGTTCATTGGGAAGAAACCCCACTTAATATTGTGAAGATAAGCGAGAAGGGGAGAAGTCCAAAAAGTGGACATTCTAAAGCAGCTTAGCCCGCGGGGAGGCTGTGCACGGGGCCCTTACAGCTGCTGCGTGTGCGGGGCGGTCCCCACGTCCCCGCAGAGGGCCTCTGGGGGGGAGGTCTTCATTCCCAACGTGCAAGGCCTTGGCGTGTGCAGTAGCCAGAGGGAGCCCACAGTGGCAGGAGCTGGCTGGCATGCCCGGGGCTGCGTGGAGATGGGGCCCACCGAGGGGAGGAGGGTGGTGCCTACAGTGTCCCCCAGAGGGAGGGCCTCCCTGAGCAGGTGCATGAGCAGCAGCGAATCCGAGGAGTAAGAGTGCATTCCAGCCGGAGGGAGCAGCAGTGAAGGGGGCTTTTAACCGGAGTTGAGAGAGGGCATTCCTTTCAGCAGCCCTGCAGAGTGGCAGGTCCCTCCTGGACTGAGCTCAAGCTGGGTCCTCCTGACCTCTCCTTTCGTAGAAGGGGCTTGGTGGGCTACAGGATGGGCACGGGGTCTGACACCCCCAGTGCTGTCGATTAGGAGCCAGAGACTTCTCCGAACTCCTTTGCTGTGAAATGGGAATATGACTGCTCGTGACTCGTCCCGTAAACCTCCACAGTGGCCACGTGCTCATTAAAGCTCCTTGCGCGCGGCTGTTGGCGAAGGCGACAGCGCACACTGCTGTGCGTACATTGTGCCCAGGCACACTGAGCTGTGTGTGTGTACCCATCGCAGCCCCAGTGGGGCTCTCATCCCTGCTTAACAGCAGGGAAACCGAGGCCCGGCAGCCCACAGCCCACAGCCCGCAGCCCGGTCCAGAGCACACGGCGTGCTCTGTCCTGTAAGCAGTATTCGGGAACGGCAGCTGCTGCAGTTACCATTCCTTAAATCATTTCACTGGATAACAGTCTCCACGGCCCTCGCCTCTGAAACTCGCCCACCGCGGGAAGTGCTGATGGTGCTCCTGAGGGACTGAGCCCTTTGCCAGATAGGGAGACGGAACCGGAGAAGCCCCAGCACCAGCCCTGGGTCAGGGCAGAGCTCGCGTGCCTGAGACAGATACTGTCACTCGGGCTTCTGAGCTGTCTCCCCGTGGGCAGGAGGAGGCTGAGCTAGGGTCCTGATCTGAGGTCCCCCAGGCCCGCTGGCTTGTCTGCAGCCCCAGTGTTCTAAGCACTAGCCTGGCTGGCCTCCCAGGGTGGCAGAGGGGGCACGGGCACCCCACCCAGCTGACGCCCAGGTCGGGCGCCTTACCGAGGAGGGGCGTGTGCTTGCTGCTGTAGGTTAGCCAGGCCTGTGATCTGTCCCCAGCTAACTCCGGCAGCAGGCCATCTGTAAAACTGCAGTTAAAATAGCCCAGTCATTACCCAGTGCGGGGCCAGAAATAACCAGGACCGGAACAGGGCTGTGGACTCGGGCCTGCGCTTGCCCAAGGTCTCTGGGGGCTCCTCCCGGGAAGGGCTCCGGCCGTCCTGCCACAGTGGAGCCCTGGCTGCCGCCTGTGAGCAGTGCCCTGTGAGCAGGACCGGGCAGAGCACCCTGTCTTTACTGAGCGCTCCGGGGCTGGTTTCTGCGGGCGGGCGTGGCACGGGAGCCCTCGCACCTCACTCGAGAGGTGAGTCAGCGGGGCGGAGGCGGGGCTCCCCAAGGAAAGGGCGCAGCTCCATGGGGCCCCCGCGGTGGAGCGGCAGGGATGGGGCATGGGCAGGAGTGTGCCTCTCTGTGCCAGGGCCTGCGGAGGCATCGGGACCAGCCGTGGTGCCAGGGAAGACACCACATAGGAGGCCACTGGGCTAGGTGCTGCGACTGAGGGACGGGGAGACTCAGGCCTGAGACTCGGGGGCCATGAGGCCCACCGCCGGCCTGGCCCCTGCTAAGCGTGTTTTGTCTTATCACGTTATCTCACTCTGTCACCCCGGGGCCACAGCAGCCTGCGAGCCAGGACTGCCATTTCCCCGCCGTATAGATGGGACCCTGAGGCTCAGGGGAGGGAATCAGTTCGAGGTCACGCAGGCGTGGACGGCAGAGCTCGGGTTCTAGGAGTAAGGCCCTTGCTCCAGCCGCTGGGCCGTGCTGCCTTAGGCAGGTCCCCCTGACTAGGCTGAGGTGGGGTTTTGGTCAGCTGAAGGGAACCAATTGCAGAGGGAGCTACTTGAGCAAAGGCTCGGAGATGGGAAGGCTGCCTTACGCCGTGAAGGCTGTCTGGCTGGAACCTGTGTGAGGGGACCTTGGGGGCGAGGAGCCGGGACTTACGACTCCCCCAGCGGTCGCTGGGGGGATTGCCCTAACGGACTTGGAGCTGGGGTCTCGGACTTGCGGTGACCGTGCACAGGTCTTCCCCTCTCTGGGCTTCAGGTGCTTCCTGTGTCAAGTGAGGGTTTCGGCAGAGGGTGTCTCAGGCCGAGTGATGAGTGCCGTCCAGTCTCCAAGGAGGTGGTAGGACAGGAGAGGGCCAGGCCCAAGGAGGGATGCAGAGAAATGCCAGCGCTTTCGGAGGTCGTGGAGGATGGGGACTATTGGGACAGCCGAGATCACCAGCGACCTTGGCAAGCTGTGGCCCTTTGGAATGGAGGGAGCGGAAGTGGCTTTGGAAGGGAGCCAGGCAGGGCCGAGCTGGAGGAAATAGAGTAGGGACATGAAAAAGGGGAAGGATGTTTGCCTAGGGCAGGAATGGGGGATGAGGTGAGCAAGGCCGCCCTGATCGATTGGCACTGCCTGCCTGGAGCCTGGTGGAGAAGCAGGCCGAGGGAAGCAGAGCTGCGGTTGGTGTGTGATTAGCCGTGTCTGCCGGCCACCCAGGCTGTGGGCGTGGGAGGCTCGCTGCCCATCTTTGCTTAGACGGGTCTCAGGTTGGTGGCCTGGGGGTCTCGGCCTGCAGAGGGCAAGCCTCGGGTATTAGGAGTACCTAGTCCCGGGCGGGCGGAAGTACCTCCTGCTCCCAGAACCTCTCCCTGAACCTGGGCTAGAAGTCGGGCCATGTGCCTCATGGTAAGATCGTGGTCAGGGGCCTGGGCTTCGGTCAGTCCTCAATGAGCTTCTTCATCTATCACACAGTAGTGAGGGGCCGGCAGGTGGCATGGTGGGCTCCCACGCTGTCAACTGCGGTTCGAGTCCGAGACCCGGTGGCTTGAGCATCACTCTGGGCTCATGTGTGCGTGCCCAAAATCCCGAGAGCAGAATGGGGAAGGGGCTGCAGCGTGGCCACCCCCCGGGGGTGATTTCTCACTTGCCCTCTCTCTGGCGAGCACACGTGCCCGATGGCTAAAACCAAAGCAGAGGGACAAACGGTCGTGAGAAGGCACCTGCGCGGCTGAGTCAGGCGGAGGTCATGGCTGCGCTTCGTCGTTGCCATTTGGCCTTTCTCCCGGCCAGGGGCTGGCTTCCAGTCTCTGAGAACAAGTCCTAGTCTGAGTTGCCCAGGTCCCCCATCACCCAAGCCAGCACTGGGGACTCCTCAGGGCCGTGCCGACTTTTACTGGAGGACCAAATGGGATAGGCTTATGATTGCTGCGTCACTGGGGCTTTGGGGTCACCTCAGTGGAGGGCCCGACCCCAGCTTGGGGTGGAGGCTCAGGGATGAGGGCTGGAAGGGAGCAAGCCAGGGGCCAGATCTGGGCGTGAGGTCATCCAGGTCATTCTTCACGCTGCAAACCCTCAGCACCACCTGCAGCCCAGTTTCTGAATGACCTGTTCACCTGGGTCTTGGGGTGAGGGGTGGCGGATCGGGCACACCTGTTCCCGTGTGACCCCCCCAATCCTGCGTGGGCATCCTGTGATGAGGAAGCGGTCCCGCAGAGCGACTGTCCAGAGCAGTGTGGTTGCTCAGGGCCCTCTGCCCGTGGAGGGGTGGAGCCTGGGGCTAGACAGGGCTAGGAGGCCCCGCAAGGCCCCAGATGGGGTGCGGGACCTGGTGTTGCCGTAGGTTTCTGCTCCTCACAGTGCAGGAACCCCAGAGCACGGAGCCACGGCCCTGCAGGGCCTCGGCTGTCCTGTTCTTTCCTCTAGAGCCAGTGAGGAAGGCCCTAGGAGGAGGCCAGGAGGGCTCAGGGCTCCTCCAGCCCACGTGGGGAAAAGGCCCCTCTCCGTGACTGCAAGCTGGTTCCTCTGGACCATGCTGTACCTCTGTGTGAGGCGCAGAGCAGCTTTTTTCGTCTGGAAAGTGGGTGCAGTCATGGTGACCTCCTGAGAGGGCAGCATCTGTGAGGGGTGATCCGGGACAGGCCCAGGACCCAAGGCCGGGTCGCATGGCATTCGTCCATTCTATTGGTGGGGGGCGTAGGCTCTGGGGACCTTGCGCTGTCTCCCAGCCTTGGTAAGGTGCCCGGAGCCTGAGCCCTGACGAGGCCTGCACCTGCTCTCAAGTCCCTTGGCCTCGGGGCTGACTCCTGGGTCTGCGCTCCCTCCTGGTCTTACTTTCTGCCTCGAGCACTGCGCTCCTCTCATTTCCTGCCATCAGCCATGCCGTTTCCAGAGGTCTCTTCCCGCACTTCCTGCTCGGAGCCATGGCTGCACATCTCACAGAGAGAGCTGACTCCCCAGAGACCTCGCAGACAGTAGGAAGCAGTGCTGGGATTCGATCCCAGATCTGCCAGATCAATATGGTGGCATTTGAGAAAGCACCTTCATCCTGCCTACTCACTCCCTACCGACCCCACCCCAGTCCTTGGGCTGTGCCTCTACCCTGGTCCCCTGCCCTCCGGGCCCACCATGCACCTGCAGACAGAGCAGTGTGGTGCGGACTGGCTGCGGGACCAGTGGTCTGAGTGTGACTGGTGTCTTGGGGCTTTGCCTCAGTTTCCTAAGGGGTTAACAGGGAACCCACCCACCTCACAGCATTGCACCAGGCAGGCGCGGGAACAGCAGGGTCTGCCCCAGCCCACAGTGGTGTAGGAGGCAGGAGACTGGCTCTAGATTGAACATACGGCCCTTGGACGTGGTCACGCGTTGAGCCCTCCCCACCTGTGGGTCATCACCTGTGGGGGGGTTATCACCTACGGGGCGATAGGGCTCCTACCTCGTACGTTCTCGGCGCCTCAAGGGGAGCAGCATAAAGCTGGTGTATTCCAGGCGTGTTAGTGCTTTGTTAAAGAATAATCGGGGGGTGTCCCAGAGCCCCTTGCTGGGCTTTCCTGGGGACGGGGCTGGGGGCACCCGGCAGGGTCTGAGGACCTGTCTGCCCTGCCCAGAGCTGCCGGAGAACTGGACGGACACGCGGGAGACGCTGCTGGAAGGCATGCAGTTCAGCCTCAAGTACCTGGGCATGACGCTGGTGGAGCAGCCCAAGGGCGAGGAGCTGTCGGCTGCCGCTGTCAAGAGGATCGTCGCCACGGTGCGCACCCGGGGCTGGGGCTGGCTTCTCCCTGGTGCCCTTGTCTCTCACACGTGGCCCGAGGGGCAGAGGCTAGGGCTGGGCCCGCCCTGCCCTGAGCGTTCACCCTCCAGCTCAGACTCCACACAGAGGGGCCACTGGGCTTGTGGGCTTGGGGTCAGTGTCCGCTGCAGCCTCTGGCCTCCCCCCCCCCCCCCAGCTCAGGCTCTCTGTGCGTGGGGGATGTCACTGTCACTGGACCACCTGCCTAGTGGCCTGAGGCAGGCTAGCCTGCCCTTGGTGACTAGGTTGTCCCCTCCCCAGCTCCAGTGAGTGTAGGCCCTTAAACCCACCTCCTTGGTAGCCCGAGACCTCAGCTCAGGCCCTGCAGAGCCCCCGGAGTCCCCCTGCTGCAGGCCTGTGATGTCCCACTTAGCTGTGTCCTTGGGCAGGCCTTTGACCCCTCTGAGTCATTTTCTCCCGGCGAAGAGGAGGCCAAGGCCACCATCCTGCATGCGAGGACGACTCCAGTGGTGGCCAGCAGCGAGTGCAGTGAGCAGAGGTCATCATCCCTGTTAGATTACAAGACGGGGATGGTCAAGTTGTCTCCCCATGGCCCTGTGGCCCTGCCAGTCGCCTGAGTAGTGGCCTCACGTGGGCCCTGTGGGGTGGGGTGGCCCAGGAGAGGTGGGTCCCACGGAAGGCAGGCAGGCTGCTCTGACTCTCCTCTGTCCTAAGGCTAAGGCCAGCGGGAAGAAGCTGCAGAAGGTGACTCTCAAGGTGTCGCCACGAGGAATTATCCTGACGGACAACCTCACCAACCAGCTCATCGAGAACGTGTCCATTTACAGGTAGGCTCAGAGCAGGGTGGACCACCTCCCTTCTGCCACTTGGAGTGGCAGGCAAGCGGGCTGTCTGAATCCACGCTCCACCACGTCCCCTCTGGGGGGACTCAGTTTCCAAATCTCTGTGATGGGGCGGGACCCTGCCTCGGTGCTATTAGGAAGTGCCACACTCACGGTGAGCACGCAGCCCAGTGGCAGTGCTGTGTCGTCCCCACCTGTGGTGGCGGGCGGCTCCCCTGCTGCCCCAGGCCCCAAGTCAGGCTTGGCAGAGCGCCACCGTCACTTCCTTC
The DNA here is from genome assembly GCA_026018925.1 of Tupaia tana. Lineage (NCBI taxonomy): Eukaryota > Metazoa > Chordata > Mammalia > Scandentia > Tupaiidae > Tupaia > Tupaia tana. Next base: position 94,526,451 of record JAKSZU010000007.1, read on the forward strand.
CCCGCCAGTGAAGCAGCTCCTGAGTGGCCTGGGCTGGGTCGGCGTGGACGGTCTCTCCCGGTCCCAGGGAGGTGGGGGCCAGTGGGTAGCCTCACTCCCGCCACCTCTCTCGTGGCTGGTTTCCAAACTGAGAGGGATAGCCCAGGCCCTCATGAGTGCGAGGCTGAGGCCCGAGGGGGTGTGTGGAAGCCTGCTTGGTGAGATGGAGCCCGAGCTGGGCCGCACCCGGAGCACTGTGCAGCCGGCCTCTGCCAGGTGCCCCTCCAGCCTCCAGCTTTGTCTGCCAGCAGGCGCTGAGCGGGCACAGGCCTGGACTGGGGGCAGGTGGGTGCGTGCTGGGGGTGGTTCCAGAGCGTTACGTTCCTCATTCTACCTCCTTTGTTCACAAACTTTCTCCAGTCCGCGCTCTGTCATGGTCTGGGCCTGATGAGGAGCTGCCCCAGCTTCTGCCCGAAGGAGCTGCCAGCCTAACCGGGAATGGAGGGGAGGAGGTGGGGACAGAGGATTCCCAGGAGAGCAGAGCAGGAGGGCCTGCCCTGGGGAACCTCCCAGGGAAGGTGCCCCTTGCTGTGCCCACAAAGCTGGGTCCCAACTGAGGCATCGCTGGAAGAAGGGCAGGGTCCAGTTGAATGGTACCAAGGACCGGCTGGGGACGTGGTGCCCCCTCTTTCTGCCCATCCGGGGTGTGAAGTGGTGTCAGTCTCCATGACCGAAGCTGGGGCCGTGTGGGTGACAGGGAGGCCTGTCAGCTCCTCTCCTGGCTGAGAGGCCCGGGATGGCTGGCGGCGTGGGAGGGATCCAGTGAGTGGGAGAGGACAGGGACTGGGGGCTGCGGGGAGCCTGGGTGTGGACAGAGATCAGGGCAGGGCAGGGTTCCATGCTGAGGGGCCCGCCAGGCTCCTGGGCGGCCATCTTCACACCCTCACCCCCAGCTCCAGGAGAACTCGCTGAGTTCTCCCTCCCCCCGGGAGGGGCGGCACAGACTCACCCGGCGTTTGGGGGGGGCTGGGTGAAGGACATCCAGGACGGAGCAGGGCCCTGCATCCTCCCAGCCAGGCAGTGCAGACCCTGCAGTGGCTATCGCTTCTCGGATCCCCAGATGAGTTCAGATCCCAACTCTGCCTCGAGCTCTGCGGTCCTAGCCCTTAGCCTCAGTTTTCCTCTCTGAAAAGTGGGGGTAGTAATGGAAACTGTCTCAGAGGGAGGCTCTGAGAATTATGTGAGGCGTGTCCAGAAAGCTCTGGCACGCGGCCTGTATGTAGTGAGGGCAGCCTGCTACCGTGTTGGGGTGTGGCTCAGTGTGGGGTCGGGGGACAGGTGCCCTCCTCCACTCTTAACACCCTTCCTGCCTGGCCTGGGCCCTGCCTGCAGAGTCAGAGGGTCCCTGGTGGGGCGGGGATAACAGGCTCTCTGGAACTCAAGGGAGACACCCCACGGTGTATCCCAGATGGGGTCAGGCCCCGTGCCAATGCGGCCACACCCCCACTTGCCTCTCAGGATCTCCTACTGCACAGCCGACAAGATGCACGACAAGGTGTTCGCATACATCGCCCAGGGCCAGCACAGCGAGAGCCTGGAGTGCCACGCCTTCCTCTGCACCAAGCGGAAAATGGTCAGTGGGGGGCCGCGGGCGTGCGCTAGCCTTGCCTGGCAGCCTGCTCTTGCAGGCCTGTCTGGTGCAGGACGCAGGAGGGTGACCGTCAGTTTTATACAGGGCAGATCCCTGGGACTCCCACATGGGTGCTGAGAGCCGAGGTGCAGAGGAGGCTGCCGTCAGGTGGGGGCCGGCTGTCGGACTGGCTGTGGGCCACCCCAGCCCATGTCCTCAGTGAGTCCCTGCGCCCCTTCTTCTCTGTACGGCGGCTTACGAGCTTGAGCTTATTTCAGGTCTCCTGTCGTTAGCACAGTCCAGGGTGCAGGCCTTGTAGGGCTTAGACCCTGCAGGTGGGAGAGCGGAGGGGTCTGGGGTAGAAGCAGAGGCTAGGACCCTTGGGAGCAGGCTTACTGTGGACGAACAGGGAGGGGAGGGCCAGGACGTTCAGTGTTTTCTCATTTTGTCCTCACAACTATGTGGGGTGTAGCTGTGGGGGTAATAACAGAAGCTATCTAGCTGTTTTGTATTCATTTTTTTATTCACTTTTTTTTTTTTTTTTTTTTTTTTTTTTTTTGAGAGGTTTTTGCTCTAGGGTGCGTGTGCTCGCCAGAAAGACAGAGACAGAGAGACAGAAAGAGAGAAATCACCCCCCGGGGGATGGCCACATCGCAGTCCCTTCTCCATTCTTCTCCCTGGATCTTGGGCACACACACACATGCGCCCGGCTGAGTTTAAGCCACTGGGTCTGGGACTCGAATCATGGTCGACTACATGGGAGTCCAGCGACATAGCCATTATGCCAACTGCTGGTCCCTGTGTTCATTTTTAATGAGGAAAGATTCCCAGAGGTCAGCCAGCTGACGGTGACACAGCCAGTTAAGGGCAGAGTGCAGCCACATTCCGTCCTGCCCCACGTGACTGAGGAGCCAGGAGCTGCACGCAGTTTCCATCCAGCTGGCGTGCACAGGGGCCTTGGTGTCTCTGTGATTTGTCTTGAATGGGGTAGAGAGCTGTCGTGGGTCAGCCTCTGGCTTTGAAGCTCATGTCCCTGTGGCTGCCAGGGTCTGAGCCTCCTCCCTGTGAGGCGACTCCTGACATCTGTTGGTGTAGTCGTGTTTAGTTGTCACACCTGCTAACCTGTGTGGGCAGCTTGGAGCAAGGAGACGACCCCCCATCCCCAAAGGACACCCCGAGGACATCACAGCGCTCTGGCCTCCAGCCTCCCTGCTCCCCACGGGCACTCACTGATACCGCAGAGGCTTTCTGTGGCTGCTGTAACGAACGGCCAGTCACTGACACCAGCACAGATGTATCCCTACAGTCCTGCAGCTCAGGAGTCTCAGAGAGGTTGGCATGGCTGTTTTCTTCGCAGCCTACAAGGCAGAATTTGTTTTCTTTTTAAATTTGCACTTACTAGAGAGAGGGAGAGAAAGAAAGAGAAAGCACCCCCCAGGGGACATGGCCATACCACAGTCCCTTCTCCATGGGTTTTGGGCATGCATGCACATGCATTTGGTGTGTTTTTCAAGCTGTGGGATCCAGCTGCCGTAACCACCAGGCTGCAGGCTGGCTTGCCTTTCTGCCTTCTGGAGGCCACGTGCATCCTCGACTCGCAGCCTACCCTCTGTCTGTGGAGCCCGGAGTGCAGGCTGGGCCGCTCTCCCTCGTGCTGCCTGCACACTGCTGCTCCTGCCTCCGACTCTCCGACCCCTTCTGAGGCCCTTTGCGATGACATTGGGCCCGCCGGGTAATCCAGGATGATCTGGCGCTGTAAGGTCCTTAACTTAATCACGTCTGCAGAGCCTCTGTGTGAGACGGCACTCGCAGGGCCCAGGGATCCGCAGGTGGACACCCTGGGGGAGGGCTGTGGTCAGGACTGCCCAGGCGTCACGGGTCACTGAAGTAGGGGATGGACTAGGGGCTGACCCTCGCTGTGTGCTCTGTGACCTTGGCTCCCATCCTGCCCTTCTCTGGGCAGCTTGCCCGTCAGCAGGGTGAGGTCATCTCAGTGACCCCAGGGTTCTTCTGAAAGGCCCCAGGTTCTTTCATACGCCTCGTTTCTGTCCTGCAGACTCAGTGTCACCAGCCACTCCCCCGGGGTCTCGCGATGCCCCAAGGCCTGGCCGTTCTCACAGGGACCCTCGGCTTTGTTTCCCAGGGGGCCACAGACTTGGTCTCTTCCTCCCCGCTGGCTGGGAGGGGTGGCCGACCCACAGCTGTGGGTGCACTGTGGGTCCTGGGTGGGAGGGCACTCCACGACCCAGAGGCTGCCTCTGGGGGTGAGAGAGAGGGTGCTGGCCCAGCCGTTCATAGGGAGGCCTAGCCTGGGCCCGAGGACTTCACACAGGCTTGTTGGAAATCAGCGAGCGCCCAGGCCCAGGTGGGTTCCAGAGGAGGGCAGCGCCTGGCCGCTGACAGCAGGCTCCCTCTGGACGCCAGCGTCGTCACCGTCACACTTTCTGATCTGTGGGCAGGCGCGGGCTGGCCGGATTGTGAGGTAGCCTTCTCCTCCACCCCCCCACCTGTCTCCTCTTCTGGGTGCCCTGGGAAGGCTCTCTGCGAGGCGGCCTGGCCCACCGTGGTGTAAGTGCAACCCTCGATGCTCCGGGCCACAGCGCAGCCCAGGCGGGCAGTGTCTGGTGGCCTGGTGGCCTGGCCTGTGTGGGAGTCCTGGGCTTCTCAGGGCTTCCGAGGGAGAGGCCAAAGATGGAATAGGAAGGACCTACCTGGCAGTCAGGCCCGAGGAGCTGCCCACGGGCCCGAGCCAGCCGCACACGTCCCTCTGTTGGGTCCTATCTGGTTTCGCTCACAGCTTGGGCCTTCCGGCCAAAGGCAGAGGTGTGTGCAGACGCACAGGCACGTTTACCGGAAGCAGCACAAGCCGCTGCCTGGTTTCCGGCAGGCGAAAGGTGCCCCAGGTCCCTGCCACACGGGGTGCCCAGCCCGTGCCTGGGCGCCTGTGATCTGACCCGGCTGGTAATTGGCCCGTATTTTTAGCTCACAGGCAATTCTCAATGGTAACTGGGTCTATTAAACTCGATTCAGACGTGACGGCCTAAATTGTAAACAGCTGTGAAGAGTTTCGTACTTAATTACCATATTTAAGTTTTGCCATAAAGCGCCCATACTTCCATCAAAAATGTAAATGACGGAGACATTCAAATGAGATTTTATACTTCGTGAAGTTTAATTGGCACGGATCAGTCAGCTTGTTTAGGGATTTAATTTTTTTAAAACTCTGAAGGCAGTGGCCAAAGCTTCGTTTCTCAATTCAGCAGGGGCGCCTGGTGGAGGGAGGGCCGGGGCCTAGGCCGGGGAGCCTGAACGGGTGTGCGTGAAAGCATCTGGTGCCTTCTCCTCCCGGCCAGGACTTTCGGAGCGAGCTCGGTGTTGCTTCTGGCTGGAGCTGTGGGCCCTGGGGCTTCCACTCAGAGGCCGGCGGATTAGCCTGGAGGGGAAGCACAGAGGAAGGTGTTGGAAGGGCCGTGGGCTGGGACGGGGCCTTGGCAGCCTGTACCTTGGACAGTGCGAGTCAGCCTGCGTTGTCACCTGGGGGGTTGTGCGTTCAGACTTGTTCTTACTTGTAGGCGCCTGGACTGTGGGGACACAGGCATTGATACTGTAGTGCACATGATACAGAGGGAGGGAGGGGGGCAGGGAGGTGATGACATTTGGGCTGGGTTTGAGGGGTGGTGGGAGTCCCCCGGGGGTGAAGGCCAAGGTGAGACTTCTCCTTCCAGGCGACTCACAGCACTAAGTGGCGTTGGCCCCTGGGCACTCACTGACCTCTCCCTCCTGCTAGGAAACTTAGAAACCTTACTTCATTCTTGGGGTTCGTCGCTAAGCCCCTCGGACCATGCAGTCCTCAGCAGTCTAACCTCCGCCTCTGGCTGACGCAGGCGCGGCTGTGCCCTTCAGCTCTGACTGTTGTGCTCTGCGGTCCCAGGGGCTCAGTGAGGGTATGGATTCCTCAGGGGATGCAGAGGGAGTAGGGAAACCAGAGAGGAAGGACAGTGGAGGCAGCAGCCCCTGCAGGGGGGCAGAGTGAGGGCAGCACTTCGACTGGGCTGGCTGGCAGTGGTGAAAACGGGCCCAGCTGCCCAGATGGGGTGTGGTCCAATGATACCCCAGGCTGCTTTGGTGACCCAGTACAGACCGGCTTGTCCCTGGCTAGTCCCTGCCCCTCCCGACCCCACTTCCTGTTTTTCAGGCACAGGCTGTCACCCTCACTGTAGCCCAGGCCTTCAAAGTCGCCTTTGAGTTTTGGCAGGTGTCCAAGGAAGGTGAGCCTCTGCATGGCGGGCGGGGTAGTGTGGGGCAGGGGTGGGAGGCAGACGGAGGCCCTGGGGTCAGACCTGGCCCCCCTTCACCCCCACCTGCCCGCGGTCGTGGACGGGCCTTTCACCTCCGCGAGGTTCGGCTTTTCTGACTGCAGCAATGGCAGCAGCCCTCGCCCTGCCCGGAGCGCCGTGAGGGCAAATGCCGTCTGCAGAGCTCCGACCTCCCCTGGAGCCCTCGCTGCCCACCTGCCGCCAGTGACTGTGGGGCGTGTGCTGGGGTCTGGGGCGCTGACCTGCTGTGTCTTGGTCTTACAGAGAGAGAGAAGAGGGACAAAGCCAGCCAGGAGGGAGGGGACGTCTTGGGGACCCGCCGTGACAGCACCCCACCGCTGAAGAGCTGTGAGTCTTGGGCATTGAGGGGCTGGATTCAGCTGCAGGGCACTGGGCCTGTCTGCCCCTCACACAGAGGCCTGGCTCCTGGGCTGCTGTGAACTCTTTCTCTCCCTATTTCATTGTTAAATAGTTGACATTCATTGCAGCTATGTGAGAAAGTGTAGAGGAAGGGGCAGTCGCTCATTTTTGTGTGTGTTCTCCTGACCTCTCCCTGTGCCCCTGCAGGAGTGGGTGCGAGCCTCTCTGTACACAGGCCCTGGGGTAAATGTAGCAAGGGGGGCCTAACAGCTACGTGGCCGTCGACGTCTCAGGGTGGCCGGCAGTGGGTTCTCCCTGCGGGCAGCTGTCCCCCTGCTGGGATGAGCAGTCTGGGTGATGGGCCTGACGGGGGCTGTCCAAGGGGGATCGGGACCAGAACAAGCCCGGGAGGCTCAAGGTGGGCCTGGGAGGTGGGGTGGGCAGGAGGTGGCACCCCCCGCACACCTGACTGGCCCCACAGTGGTTGCCACTGGGAACCTGCTGGACTTGGAAGAGATGGCCAAGGCCCCGCTGTCCACAGTCAGCGCCAACACCGTGCACATGGATGAGGCCCCACGGCCGCAAGCCCTGAGCAGCAGCGGTGTTGTCTGGGTGAGTGTCGTGTGGCCTGGGGATCTGACGAGGGCCCAACAAACTTCAGCCCAGTCTCCGGGCGTGCTCCAGGGTCCAGGCCCAAGCCCCAGCCCCCCTGACTTGCGGGCCTGTGAGAGAATCAGACCCAGCCCAGAAGCGCCCAGACCCAGGGTCGGGGATGAACAATGTCTCCTTTGAACCCAGGGCCATGTCCCCAGCAGGCCTAGCTCCCGCACAGCTGCCTGCTCACAATGCCTGGCCTCTTGGCCTGCACGACCCAGCTCTGCCCACCGGGACCAGCCAAAGGCTCCCTTGTTCTTGGCGGACAGAGCCTGCCCCTGCTGCCCCACCCTGAGCTGTCTGAGCAGCCAGAGACGGGACAGGCGTTGGCTGCTCCCACCTCTCTGTCCAGTGTTCATCTCTTCCTTATGGGTCGTGACCTCTGCCCACAGAATCACAGAGGACTCTGATTTTTTTATTTCAGTTTTTCATTTGGAATAATTTCAGGTTCTATTATAAAAATAGTACAAAAGAATTCCTGTTCAACCTTTATCCACATTCCCCAAATGCTAGCCTCTTGCGTAACCATGTCACTGTGATGAGAACTGGGGATTCACAGATACACCCTGTTACACAATCGGAGGACTTCTGTCCCTCCAGTGCCTTTTTTTTATGTTTTGCCATAGGGCACATGTGTAGTTAGAGGGGGTGGGAGTGAGAACGCTCTTCCGGGGGGGGGGGGGGGGGGGGGTGGCCACACTGCAGCCCCTTCTCCATTCTCCTCTGGGATACTGGGCACAGACGCACGTGTGCCCAGCATGATCCTCAAGCTACCAGGTCCGGGACTCCAGCTGCAGTCAGCCACGTGGGAGTCCAGTGCTTTACGCACCACACCGCCTTGATTCACTGGCCCAGGATTCACTGTGGGGTTGGCTGTGATTACATTAACTTGTTGAATCACTGTTATTTTTTTAAATCTGCAGTATTGGGACCAGCCGATGACGTAATGGTTATGTTGCTGGACTCCCACATGGCTGACTATGGTTTGAGTCCCAGACCCGGCGGCTTAAAACTCATGCCCAGCACGTGTGCATGCATGCCCGAAATCTTGAGAGGAGACTGGAGAAGAAGGAATTGCAGTGTGGCCATCCCCTTGGGGAGTGATTTCTCTCTGTCTCCCTCTGTCTCTCCGGTGAACACATGCACCCTATAGCAAAAATCTCTCTAAAAAATATATATAAACATTTTATTTTTTAATCTGCAGTATTGAGGGACTTGAAAACCTGAAACCTGTGGACCCTGGCTGCTGGGGCTACCTGCATGTTCCCAGAGTCTGTTCTCTGCTGCTCCCCCCCGGGAGACCTTGGGGTTCCTCACCCCACATTTTCCTGATGAGGCAGTGGGATTCCTGCCATTGGTTATCCTGAGCAAAGCAAAACAATCTCCTTCCCATACTCCTTCCTGGTCTTGGAAGTTAAAAGCCACAGAATCCTCAGATCCAAGCCCTCATTGCACAGAAGGAAAACACAGGTTCAAAGAGGAGCAGTGACTTGCCCACAGCCTCGCAGCGAGCAGGTCCCACAGGCAGCAACAGGCAGAGGCCCGGTGATGGCCATGGCAGCTTCCAGGCAGGAGGCTGCCACGGCCACTCTCCTGGGCTTCTCCCTGTTCCTGGGCCCCAAGTCCCCAGAGCTCACCCCATGAGACGCGCCGTGGCTGTGCTCAGGGACTCCCCAGCCAGACTTCGCACCTCCCGCTTTGCTTTCCCCAGGAGCTGGACGACGGCCTGGACGAAGCGTTTTCAAGGTAACGTGCGCTGCGCTCCCGGTGCCGGGAGGAGGCCGGGCACCCCTGGGCTGCCTACCCGCCCTTTCCTCCCGGGTCTGAAGCCCCAGCCACTCTGACCTCCGGAGGCTCCGCAGCAAGAGTGCCATCCTTCTCGAGTCCCTCCGGGGACAGGGCTTGCTCTCCGTGTGGGGAGCCCTTCCAGCCTCCGCTGAGCCACACTATCGTTCAGATCAACCTTCTCCTTTCCACACCTGGTGTAGCCCTCAGAAATTGGCTTTTTTAGTTTTTGCAGACTTTTTACCTCTGGAGGTTTTGCATTTTTGAAAAGGGGCGGGAGAAGGCACCGCTTAATCAAGCCCATGGAGTGTTCCGCAGGAGAGGAATGGCAGGGCACAGATGAGAGATTTTGGTAAAGTCTGTGGGTGGTGGCCTTGCTCCATGTTCCCAGGGACCATTCCTGAGCCATGGCTACCTTCCGCTTGGGGACAGGCCACCAAAAGGCTGCAGCCCAGGACAGACCTTGATAGGTCCAGGTTCTGCACCAGCCCTGGTCAGTCAGGCCTCTGTTTCTCTCTGGGACCCTCAGCAGCCCCCACCCCCTCCCACAGTAGGGGCTCTGCTTGGGATAGGGGTGCGGAGTGTGGCCAGTCGGGTGGGAGCAGAGTCAGGGGCTTTGCCCTCTTGCCTTCCCCAGCCCCTCCTGCCAGAGCCTGGTTGAAACCCCCTACACCCAGCCTGGTTCCAGGGCGGCTTTTACGGCCCCTCCCTGAGGCAGAGACGCCCCTCTCCCACCGTCCCTGCTTCACGGGCTGGCTGCAGCCCTCTCGTTTGCAGAAAGTCTTCTGTTTGCTTTCTTGAGATTATTCAAGTATCACATGCCCTTTATTAGCAATTGTGAAAATCAGCAGAGCATTAAACAGGAAATAACACCGTCCCCTAATCCCATAGCCCAGACTTTTGAGCTTAATTTATGCTAATCCTACACATAGACATTCTTTTGCATTGATCAGCTCAACGTATGTGCATTCGGGAATCCTGGTTTTTCATTTAGCATCATTATGTCGGAAGCGTCTCTCCAGGCTAATGAAGACTCCCTGTGAACACCCTACCTGACTGCCCTGCGCTGTCTGAGGGTGTGGGCCATCATTGCCTGGACGCTGGTCTTTCGGGCTTCCTTAGTTCTTTCTGAAGGCTGTGATGTCGAGCGTAGTCACAGCCAGTCCTCCCGTGACGGGCCCTCTCTGCCCGCACAGCCCTGCCCGTTCTGTCGAGCCGTGGCACAGCGGGGGCTCTGGCCTCTTTCCCGTGTGGAACCCCGCAGCCACCCCGCGGTTCTCTGAGCCACGTGACCTGTCCGGTCCGAGGACCGCCCACGCCCACACCTGGGCCCCCTCCCGTGGCCATGTCCGACCCTTCCCCAGTCAGGCCCTCTCACTTCTGGCCGCACCAGCCCCACCGCCCTTGCCCAGGCTGGCGGCCCACACAGCTCTGCTTTTCAGGCTTGCCCAATCCCGGACGAACCCCCAGGTCCTGGACACAGGGCTGACGGCGCAGGACATCCAGTACGCCCAGTGCCTCTCGCCCGTCGGCTGGGACAAGCCCGACAGCAGCGGCACGGAGCAGGGTGACCTCTTCAGCTTCTGAGGGCCGAGAGCCCGCGGCAGACGCGGCCCGACACGCGGTGGGCCAGAGCCACCCGCAGCGGGGGAGCCACCTCTCCTGCCAGCACTGCCAGCCTGTGGGCCAAGTGCCGTCCGTCAGGTGGGGAGAGAGCTGCTGGCCTGCCCTCTCCCAGGGACCTGGGGATGCCTCGCGCATCCACGCAGCAGCTCCCGTCGGTGCTCCGAAGCCGGCTCTGCGTCAGGGTCTCCCGCGGCCTGACCGCGGGCTGCCGGGGCTGGACTCCCGCTGCCTGTTTCCGAGCAAGCTCTGCTCCGGCTGCAATGATGGGACAGTGACCAAAGTATCCCTGCCCCTTGCCCTCTGAGGACCCGGTTTCCTTGAAGATCCCCACTCCTTACTGACAGCAGCCAGATTTCCGTGGACATTGTGTGACACCTGTGGACACCTGTGGCCTCAAGCTCACCTCCCTCAGGGCTCAGCGGGCCCTGGCTCAGGGCCCAGGCCCCAGGCCCCAGGCTCTCAGTCAGGGGCAGCCCCGACCAAAGACAACGCAGCTTGCACTTTAGCGCGCGTGCAGCGGAGCGGGCCGCCTGCTACGCGGCGTGGAGAGCTTCCTCCCTGCCCTTCCTCCAGGAGAGCGCCCAGGGCCCCACAGGTGGCCCCATCCATGCTGGGCACCAGTGTGGCCGAGTCTGGAGTCTGACTGTGGCGGGCTCGTCTTCGTGCCTCCCCTGCCGGCGCCGAGGCCGTGCTGCATCCTCTGTTGTGCGTCAATGAGTGTCCTGGGCGCCGCCTCCCGTCTGTCCTGGCTGGGGCGAAGCCGCTCACGCCTGCTTTCACTTAGAAATGTTTTGTGGCTTGTTCAGATGAGGAAACCGAGGCACGGGTGTGAATAGGGTCGAGTCGGGTTGAACCCAGAGCTGATGCCAAAGCTGCTCCTCTGCCCCCACCTCTCACAGCTCACACCTCTTTTTTCTAGCTTTGTTGTCCTCCCAGGAACCAAAAAACCCCAGCTATTTTCTGACCAAAATGTGTTTCATAACAAACCATCTGGTGCCTTTCCACACAGAGCTGGCAGAAGCCTCGTGCCCTGCTCGCTGTTGATTTCCGTGAAAATGCGAGTGTTTGAAGTGTGCTAATTCCGAGGGCAAGACAGGGTCCAGCTCTGGCAGCCTCCTGCTGTCCTCTTCCCCGACACTGCCATGCCGGGACACGCCAGCAGCAATCTGTCCCTAGACTCTCCCCGTCCTCCCTCCCCCACACGGTGCCCCCCTGGCATCCCAGCCAAGCACCGGCATCTCTCCTACCCCGAGGTGCCTGCATGGCCTGGCCCGTCGGGGGGTTTCAGCAGCCCCGGGGGCACCGTGTCCCCAGAAGCTGTTCCTGTAGCAGCGCAGGCCTGGGCTGGGGAGAGGTTCAGAGGCTTTGTCAGGCAGACGTGCTTCCCTGCCCCTGCTCACGGCCCGGAGCCGTGCACGCGCAGACCTCCTTGGTCACGGGGCGGGCATTAAGGGCCAGGTCCCACGCTGGCCCTGGCCTCCACCTCTGACACCTGCTGCCTCCCGCACGTCCACATTTAAATCTGATGATGCTTTGCTCTGTGACACTCTCAAGGAAGGCCTGCTGAGGAAATAATAAACGTGCTCTGTAGAGACTAAGCAGTGCCTCGGTGGGGGACCCGGGGCCGGGCGCTCTACACAGCAGGTGGGGATGTGGGCCGTGTGCCCAGACGTAGCACCACGAATGGGGATGGCAGTCTCAGGGGCCCTGACCGAAGGCCCAGGGCTCTCTGTGGCCCTCGGGTGTGTGTGACACGAGGTCACTGCTGGATGACTCGTGGAGGCCACAGTGACCCTGAGCACTGAAGAAATCTCTGGACCCATGAACCCCTGGAATATGTATGTGACGGCGTGTGCACCCACCTGAGCTCTCCCCAGGAGGTGTCCGTTGTTTTATCCCATTCTCAAGTGAGCCACGACATTTATGTGTGCATCTGACCTGAACCGGGCCTGGGGCTGTGCTGGGGACTTGAACCTGGGTCTGACTGCAGAGCAATATGTATTTCCACTGCACTGGTGGGCCCAGGCAAACTCGGGCGTTCACATAACCTCCTTGGGGGGCTGGTGGGAAGTGCTGCAGCGACTTGGGAGCCCCAGAGTCTAGCTGGCTCTGCCACTTGGTTGTGACATCAGACCACACGCCTCTTTCCTTGAGGCCGGCGTCCCCATCTGGAGGGTAGCAGCACCGCCTCCCTTGCTGGGTTCTGTGACCTGGAGGTGGCCACCACCACTTTGTAGCGTTCTCAGATGTCTCCAAGGTCGTCTCAGCAGGCGGCAGTGTGGACCGGCATCTTAGGGTCGGAGTGAGGTTGATGAGGCTGGTGTGCCCCGAGCTCTGGCCGCCCAGGGCTGTCAGCCTCTGCGTCATCGCGGTGCCGTCGTGCCCTCAGCATGAGCCCCCTCCGCTGCCCAGGGCTCGGGGCAGGGCTGCCACACTTCCAGGGCCCAGACTCGTGTGTAGTCCTCAGCTGTCCCAGGAGGCCAGGCTGTGGTCATGTGGCCCGTGGCCACCTGTCGGTCCACACGGTGACCTGCACAGCAAGGCGCCTGCTCCAGGTCCCTTCGGTGGCCGTCAGGTTCCCAGGCCTCCGCACCACCCGCCGGGGGCTCCCTGGGCCTTTCTCTGCCCCCCTCACAGCCACTGGAAGGCCCCTGGTGTGAGTAGGCGGACAGCCTCCGGTGCCTTCTCAGTGGTCCCCAGGTGCCCAAGAAAGCCCTTCCTCCTTCCCCGTAATCTGAAAAGACACCAACAAGTTCATCTTTCGGTTTAAATTTGGTCAGAGTCTTTGGTTTCAGATGTCTCAAATTATGCATCCTGAGCACCCGCCGGCTGCTCTTCCACGCATAACGGATGAAGCGGAAGAACAAAGTCGCCTTTCAGGCTCGATGTGACTTTCGGCTTCGTCGGTAGGTGTTGGGGCTTCTCTCCCAGGAGACGCCATCCTAACTGGGTCCGCAGCGGGGCTGGGCACATTCCACGCTGGGCGCTGGCCAGAGCCTGTTCTGCACCGCCTCCCGCCCTCTGCAGCGTGCGCACGGGGCTCAGGACAGGTGGCCCATTTGTCTACCTGGAAGCCCCTCCCATCCTGCAGCGGTGATGTGCTCAGAGCCACGCTGTGAGGTGGCCGGTTCTGGGCCCATTTTCAAGGTGAGGTTGAGGGAGGACAAGGGAGTTGACCAGAGTCTCACATATAGGAAGAGGTGGGCCTGGGATTCGAACCTGGTTTCTCTTAACTCCAGAGCTCTCAAGTGTGTTTCCACTCTACCTCTCTGTAGAGCAAAGGGCAAACCCCGGGAGCTGCCCCTTCCTGGCTCTGACGCCAGCAGCTCCAGCAGTGGGCAGCCTCTCCCACGGGAGAACAGCCCATCCAGAGCAGGGCCTCTGCCTCTCCCTGCGGGTGCCTCTCCTGCCACCTGGTTAGATTCAGCAGGGCTGCGTCTCTTCCTGTCCTCGGCACCGCCCACCCTGCCAGTGCAGCTTGAGCGTGGGTGTTCCTGGGAAGAGGAAGGCTTCCCCTGGCGTGGTGGGGGTGCCAGTCTCAGGACGAGGGGACACACCTCCAGGACACCAGCGCCATCTGCACACAGGGCTGCTTTGAGCTGCTACACAGCGCACGTGGCCGGGAGGTTCCTGTCGTCAGCCTGCTTCAGAGGGGATGGCCCCGAAGCCAGCAGAGGTTACGTGACCTACCAGCGTCACAGCGCTGAGAGGCAGACCTGGATCCAGAGCCCGTGTGCTCCCCACTGCCCAGGGCCACCCTGCCTGGCTGTGGGCCCCTTGGAACATCCAGGGAACATGCCGGCTGCGCTTACCCTGGGCCTCTGAGCCCAGAGTCACCTTAGCGAAGTGCGCAGCGCCGAGGGCGGGATCCAGCTGGTGCCCTTGTGGCTGGCTGGACACAGGTGTGCTGTGGCTCCTTGTCACCTCGCAGCTGTTCCACTGCACCAGCTAGCCCCAGTGTGGCCTGGCACGTGGGGCTGAGGGCCGTGGTCTGGAAAGCTGGGTGTGACCGGGTAGGCCCCACGCCAGCTGGGCCTGACATCAGGGCTGAGGCAGTCGAGCTGGCCCGGCAGAGTCCCGGCGCACTGCCAAGGAAGGGTGGGAAGGTCGAAGACCTTCACTAGCCTGGGCGCCCCGACACCTGGGCCCATAGGTGCGCTTCGTGGCACCTGGCACACAGCCCCCGTCAGCGGCTCGTCCAGGAGAGGAGGCAGCCCCAGGGGTAGCTGGAGAGGCTCAGGTCCCCACGCCCGCCAGAGCAGCTGGTGACACCACGCTCCGTGACGCTGGCCCGAGAGGGTCCGGGCTCACACCCTCAGACGCTCTTTACAGGGCAGCCCCCACTGCTTCACGCCCTGGGTCTCACTCACCACCCAGTGCTGCCGTGCGGCCCAGCCTGGCTTGGTAAGACGGTGGTGTGGCCTACCCCTGCCCCGACCAAGAGCTCGGTTTTTCAAAATGTCTTCAAGCAAAACACTGGAATGTGAGTGCCGGAAGAGCCCCTGAGCGCCCTCCAGCCCTCTCTGCCTGCAGCTGGGAACCGCACAGGGCCCAGGGCTCCCCGGCATGCGCGGACAGCTGGGAGGCAGACCTGGGGCTCACGCCGGGCTTTCCACCAACCTCAAACCCGGCCTCCTCTGCCACATTCGGGGAGAGCAGGCCTTCCGCACTCGCAGGAACGGCTCAGCGCGTGGGTCTGCAGCTTGCAGGGAAGGACCTCCGCAGGGTCTCAAGCGTGTGAGGAGCATCGGCTCCTCATCAGCTCTTCTCCTCAAGGGCCCGGGGTCCCCGGCCGCAGGCTGCTGGCCACAGTGCCTGGAACAGAGCACAGGGTCGTGGTCACGGGCGCAGCCTCCGGGCCACCGCGGAGTGGCCTGCGTGTGTAAGCGGCAGCCCGCGGTCCCGTCTGTAAGTAGTGATGGTGCCGTGCAGTGACACCAGAGCGCGGGACAAGGACACCTCACAGCGAGCGCGGTGGTCATGGTGGTTATCTGCCACAAAGGCTCCTCTGTGGGGGACCGACTGGACAAGGGGGTGGGGAAGACCAGTCTCCCCAGGGCTGAGGCCCCTCCAAGGGGGCACAGGTAGGGAGGAGGCAAGCCGTGCCTTACCAGCGTCCACCCTGGTGTCACGCAGGTACACGCTCTGGCCCCTCCCACCACCCAGTGCGCCTGCGGAAAACACCTGCAACTTTGCCTTCTGGTCTGGACGTCCGTGCACCCGGCCGTGTTGAGTGGGAGGGGATTTGGTAAGATTTGTCAGCTCGTGAAGCCCCTGGAGGGTTCAAGAAGCAAGGGTGGTCCTGGCAAGAGGTCGGGACTCTGAGCGGGTGGAGATGAGGGGCCAGCCAACCTGCTGCCCGCTGTTCCCACGCTCTCGGGCCCACGTCTCGGATGGCAGCTGGAGGGACTTGGGGGCGAAGGGAGGCAGGGAGTGTGCCTTGCAGGGCCCAGGCCCTGAGATCCAGAAGGCCACGTGGACCGGCTGCTCCAAGCCAGGCTGGGGTCAAGAATCAGTCGACACCCATTGACGGAGCACGTGCCACACGCCAGGCTGCGGTTCTAGGTGCCCGGGACATGGCAACAAACAACAGAATCTTGTCCTCGTGAGGTTGACGTCCTCCCAGGGGTGAGGGCGACACTGCCGCTCCCCTCGAGTGCATGCGAATAAAATGCATGGTGGAAGCACTGCCAAGGGGGAGGCCAGGCAGGGCAGGGGAGGCCCCCAGGGCAGGAGAGGCCCCCAGGGCAGGGGAGGCCCCCAGGGCAGGGGAGACCCCCAGGGCAGGGGAGACCCCCAGGGCTCCGCGCACAGGCAGAGGCCTTGGGAGGAGGGCGCCAACCACTGCTGAGGACAGAGCAGCGTGGGAGCCCTGCGGCTGGCGGAGGGGTCCTGCTGCTGGAGGGAGGCAGGAGGCGGCTGCGAGGCGGGCGAGAGCGGTCCTACCCGGAGGCCCCCGGCCAGCTTTCCCACTGTACAGGACCGCAGGTGGAAAGGCTGTGGAGTAGGAGACTGAGGAGAAGCCTGAAGCCAAGGAGGCTGATGCCAGTGCAAGGTGGAAAAGGGCGACCCCGAGGCTGAAAGCCCAAGAAGGGGACATCCCATTGCAGCCGAAACCCCGTCCTAGTCCGGGGCATCGGCAGATACTCCCGTCTGCCGTGTATTCCAGGAAGGCCATGTACACAAGGAAATACTTGGCCACTAAATCCAGGATCGAAAAGAAAAAGAAGGAGAAGGTTCTTGCGACTGTCACAAAACTGGTTGGTGGAGACAAGAATGGTGGTACCCGGGTGGTTAAACTGCACAAAATGCCTAGGTATTACCCTACTGAAGATGTGCCTCGAAAGCTGTTGAGCCACGCAAAAAACCCTTCAGTGAGCCTGTGAGAGAGCTGCGAGCCAGCATCACTCCCGGGGCCATTCTGATCATCCTCACTGGACCCACAGAGGCAAGAGGGTGGTTTTCCTGAAGCAGCGGAGCAGTGGCTTGCTACTTGTAACTGGACCGCTGGTTCTCAATCGAGTTCCAGTGCATAGAACACACCAGAAATTTGTCATTGCCACCTCCACGAAAATTGATATTAGCAAAGTAAAAATCCCAAAGCACCTTACCGATGCTTACTTTAAGAAAAAGAAACTGCAGAAGCCCAGACACCAGGAAGGTGAGATCTTCGACACAGAGGAGAAATACGAGATTTCAGAGCAGCGCGAGGTTGGCCAGAAAGCTGTGGACTCATAACTTTTACCAAAAATCAAAGTTGTCCCTTAGCTCCAGGGCTCCCTGCAATCCAATCCACGTTTGCCCTTACAGATGGAGTTTATCCTCACAAATTGGTGTTCTAAATTTTTTGCCACGAACCTAATTAAATAACTGATCATATATAAAATTAAAAAAAGAAAAGAAACCCCAGGCCAGGCACGGCTTAGGCCTGCTTCGGAGTGGGCCAGGGCCACCGGGGGCTCTGTGGACACACAAGTCAGGGAAGGCAGCATGGCGGGGGTGGGGGGAAAGGACTCAGAGAGCTCCAGGGGGCCATGGCAGCCGTCCAGGGCGGGTGGGAAGCTGGGGATGGAGCAGCGTCTCCTCTTCCGTGTTCCTCCTGGGGGCACCTGGCTAGTCGGAGTCATGACGTGGTGGCCAAGGACCGGGGCGCTGATCTGTGCACGGCAGCTCTGGGCGGTGGTCTGGGCTCTGCCCCTCCTGCCGGTGGTGCTGGTGCCTCTCCAGCAGCCAGTGAGGCTGCGAGACGCGGGTGTCTCCAGCACATGTGCTATTTCCCTGCATGTGTGCGTGCGGGCATGTCACCAGCATGCGTCTCTGGGTGTGTGCCTGTGGGCGTGTGTCGCTGGCATGCCTCTGGGTGTGTGCATGCAGGCTCTGTGGATGTGCGTGCTGCTGGCGTGCATACCTGAACGCGAGGCTGTGCTCGTGAGCAGGTGCGGATGCTTCCTCGTGGCGCCTGTGGGCCGCTGCCTGTCTGGAGGCCACACCAGGGTTTCTGATCTCTGTCACCTGCTCAAGCTCTGCTCCTCTGACAGCCCCAGTTAGCTCTAGTTTTTACAGTGAACCAAAACTGATGGCCCCTGGGGCCTGGCCAGGTTGGCACACGCTCTTGGGGACTTGGGTTGAAGGTCTGCCCTTGGCGACTTCAGAAAGCTGAAGGAGGAAGGACCCCTAAACTATGGCCCCCGGGAGCACCTGGAACACAGACCCACGTCACAGATTGACCAGCGCTCTCGCCACTCAGTGTGATGGTGGGGCCCTGCCAGTCCTGAGTCGGCTCCTTCGGCCCGAAGGCCCTTAGGAAAAGCCAGGACTTCAGCACCAGGCAAAGAATGAAGTGAGAAGTCACGGGGACGCCAGCAGGTGGTGTGGTGGTTAAGGGCTCTGGACTCCCACATGGCCAACTGCAGATCGAGTCCGGGACCTGGCGGTTTGCCTTCTCACTTTCCTTCTCTCTTTTCTCTCTCTCGCTCTCTCTGTCCCTCTATGATCAAATAAATAAATAAATAAATAAATAAATAAATAAATAAATAAAAAGTTAAGTAAAATAATTCTTAAAAGAAGTCACAGGGACCTGGGTTCAAATTGTACTTCTGAGCCTTCCTGATTCCATAGCCTTTGGCTATGCTAAAGGCTTTCCACAAATCACTTCACAGCTCTTAAGTGTTACTGTCCCCATTTTACAGAAGGGGACACCAAGGTCCAGAGAGGGGACGTGACTTGCCCAGAGCCACTCAGCCAGGAATGGGCACAGCATGGATTCGAACCAGTGAGTCTGACTCAAAAGCAGCAGCATGAGACCATGGAGAGAAAGGACAGTGCCTGGCGTACCCAGGTGTTTGGTGAGTGGTGGCTGTAATTTCCCAGGCTCGGAGTGGTGAAGCGACTGGCCCTGGGTCACACAGCCCGGAAGGGGCAGGGCCAAGATTCGAGGCCAGCCCTCAGTCCGCACACCACCACCCTCTCTCCCTCACAGAGGCCACTTCATACCCGGTCTAGCCTGCCACTGGGTAGAACCGAGGTGAGGCTCAGGCCACACGGAAGTGCAGGGGACTGACCTCGGGTCAGGCTTCCTTCCTGGGCAGAGACGGGCGCCGAGGTGGTGAGCGGAGCCTGCCATGGGCTGGAGCCCGGCCTGAGGGCAGAGGGGCTTCGGCCTGGAGCGGTGAGTGTGGGGCCGGGCCAGGCCAGGCAGGGCGCAGCCGCTGAGTCCCGTGGGCAGCATGGCAGGCCCCGAGAGCCGCCCCTTCCATGTGAAGATGGGGCGGGCGCGGCGCAGATGCTGCTTAGCAGTAAGTGTGCCGATTCAGCTCATTACAGTTAATTAGAATTATTTAATTAGAATCTTAATAAAAGAGTAAGGCAGGAAGGAGGCTGAGAAGCGGAGGTATGGAGGTATGTGCTGTGCTTGTGAATAGATCCTGGGGGCGGCGGGTGGTCAAGGGACCGACGGCTGCCTGGACCGGCCGAGGTTGGGTGGCAGGCCGCGGGGCTCTCACGCCCTCTTCTTTACCAGGTGGCCCTGCTGCCCAGGTCTGGCCTGGGATCCTGAGCCGGTGGCACTGAGGGCCCATTTCCTGCCCTCGAGGCACTCGGAGTTCATGCAGGAGAACAGGTGAGACGGACAGTCACGGTGCCCCGAGAGGGAGGGCGGGCCACTCCCAGGCTGACGTGGGACATCTACCTGGCCTGGCTTGGAAAGGCTTTCCCGAGCATAGAGACCTGTGGTGAGGAGGCGAGGAACCCACGGCTTCGGGCAGGGGCAGGGAGGAGGCGAGGAGGCCAGGAGCCCACTCCCTGTCCCTGCCCCTGCTTCGGTTTCATGGCTGGGGAGGGAAGACATTCACTCTCCCGCAGACGCACACTCTCCTGGGCGTGTAAGCACAGAAGTGGGAGCCCATGCCACCCTTTCCCAGAACCAGGTCTGGGGTGAAGCAGCTGGTGAGTCCCCCGCCCCCGCTCCAATCCAAAGCCCCGACTTGATTTCTCACATTTCTTCTTCCCCGGTGTAAAGGCGCCCACCGTGGCCAGTTTCAAGCTATCTGCATGACGTCACTGAGCACAGAGTTGGGACGCGCGTGACCAGGTCTCCTACACCAGTGCGAGCTGCCCCTGCAGCCAGCCCCCTGGGGATGGCGGAGGCATCGCCGACGCGAGACGAACGACCTGCCCACTGAGCCCACTTCCGCTGGGCCTCCCTGAGGTGGGTTCCTGTTACCTGCAGCCCATGCACCCCAGTGCTCCAGGGCTACAGGACAAGGAACAGAGGACCCAGGTCCAGCACGAGCAGCTGTCGGCCTCTACCCGGCAGGCAGAGGAGGCTGGGGAGCTGTCCTCCACGACCATTCAGCAACGCACGGGGCAGACTTCACATGTGACCTTCCACGGATTAATCCTGCTGCAGTAGAGGAGAGAACTTTCAGCCCGGTTAGAGTCCGAGGCTCTAGCCCCGGCCTCGGGTCAAGAACTTAGGGACTTCAGCTTGCTATCTGCTTACTTTCCACTGCCCGGCACCACAGGGCAGCTCTCCCGTCTGTTTATTCGGGGGAAGACGTGTGCGCACATGAGGGCAGGGGAGCGACGAGCAGCCGCCACGCGCCTGTCACGCCGCGAGCCCCGTCCTCCCGTCCTCCATCCCTCCAGCCCACTGGGTCCCGGCACCCGTGTGTGCCTGGCAAGTGTGCAGAGGGGCCGAGAGGGCGCCCACACCTTTGTGCCGTCCGTGTGTTTGAAGGCAATGTGGATTCAGGGCCCTCCGAGGACAGCCTTCAGTGGTGTCTTCCCACGGCCACACAGCGTGGGTTCACTGTTAATGGGTGAGCCGTGTCACCGCTGCACATCCCGGACACCCACGGGCTCCCCCGGCAGCCCTGCCCAGACCAGATGGCCACTCCCATTTCCTGCCGGTGTCGGAAACCCAGCCCGGACCGGTTTCCAGCTCAGGCAGGTGTCTTGGTTGAAGTCGACGGAAACTGACTCTCACTACCTTAAGCAGAACAGGAATTTAACTGGGAGGACACCAAGGAGCCCACAGAATTGATTAGAGAAGTGGGCCGGGACAAGGGCCGGTGTCCAGGGAGACTAGCAGTTCAGGACAGACAAGGTGCCCCTGCAGAAGAAGCTGCTTCTACCGCTGTGGGGTGGCCATCGCGGGCCCCATGGCCTTGGCACTGCCTCCACGGACGATCACGACTGTCTCTGTAGCACCTTAGTACCCCCGGGTTCAGGCCAAGCTTCTGATTGATGGAGCCGGCTGACAGGGCTGCCCCTAGCTGACCCAGGCAAATGCCAGCGTCTGCATTGGAGGACAGCGCCACCTTCCTGTCCCCAAATAAGGAGCAGGAGACAAAGAAAGCAAAAACGAACCACCAGCTGACGTCCGCCGTGGAGAGACCTCGCTGACATGGACTGCATTACCTCAGTCGAGTCTTCCCAGTCTTGTTCTGAGAGGTGTTACTGTATCAGCCTGTTCACAGGAGGGGCGACAGCCTGCCAGCTCCAGCAGCAGCAACCCCAGACTTTCGGGGAGCGGTGAGAACCTGGCCACACGTGATGCACGCCGGGCAGCTCGGAGCCAGGCCTCTGGAGCGATTGTCCTGATTCAGGCCAGCTGGGGTCTTGGTCGCAGCAGAGACAGGCAGAGCGTGCCCAGTGTGAGGGCTCTCTAGCTGTAGGTGATAGTGCTGCTGGCCTGGCTGGGGCAGCTGCCGGGCGGGCCAAGGGGACAGCCCGGGGGACCGTGGCAGCATGGCTGAGCAAAGCTGCTCACTGGAGCACGTGGTGCACTGAGTGAGAGCTCTCTGACAGGCACGGCACCTGGCAGTCACATGATGTTTGTGCAACCCGGCAGCTCGAGGTGGGGCCCGCCCGTGTCAACCGGGACGGTGCCGAGCTCTGGGGAGCAGAGCCGTGCAAGCCTCTCGCCCCTCAACTAGGAAGAAGAGGGGCTATCTGAAGCCCCAGCACAGGACTAAGGCTTCCCCTATCAGACTAGGGGTTCCCAGATCTGAGAGGGCCCCCTCCTGAGAATGGAGGCTCCTCAGGGCACAGCACACGGAGCTCCTGGGTCTCCCCCTCTAATGGAGGCTTCTAGGGACACTGTTTCCTGAGACTGGGGCCCCTGAAGGCCAGGCTGAGTGTCCCAAGATGCCCATGTCAGCAGCAGCCTTGCAGATGTGGGTGCTAGCAGGACTGGGTGGGCCCTGCTTACACTGACAGGGAGCTGGGGTCCAGGGAGGGCCAGGACCTGCCGCTTCCATCCCAGGGAGTGACTGATGGGGCACCATCCTGTCGCCCCTGTCTCCCAACCAGGGGAATCAGGGTGACAGGGAGGAAGAGCCTCAGGAGAGCAGCTCGCAGAGCCAGGCAGGAGGAGCAGCCCAGGGGCAGCCGCAGGCTGGAGGCACCTCCTGTTCTGTCCACGTCTGAGTCCTTGGCCAGGTCCCGGGCAGTTGCCTCATCCCACTGAGGCTGACGGATGTGCACAGCTGGGAAGGGGCCCTGGTGAAACCCAGCCTCACCCAGGGCAGGCCCGGAACCGGGGCTTCCATGCCTGCGTGGCCCTGGGCAATGCCATGACTTCCCTGGGCCTCGGTTTCCCTGTCTGTCAGATGGGAGAGTCGCCATCCTCCCACCACACATTAACGCTGGTGCTTCCCTGGCTTCCTGACGCCAGTATCTGGGGGAGAGGTCTGGTTCTAGGTTGTTTCTCTCCCTCTGTTTTTGCTTTAATTTTTTATTTTATTTTTATTTATTTTTTTAAAGAGAGTTTTGCTGTAGGGCGTGCGGGCTCACTGGAGAGAGACAGAGAGACAGATAGTGAGAAATCACCCCTTACGGGGGATGACCACACCTCAATCCCTTCTCCTCCATTCTCCTCTCGGGATCTTGGGCACGCACGCACATGCGCCCGGCGTGAGTTTTAAGCCACCGGGTCCGGGACGCGAACTGTGGTCGACTATGTGGGAGTCCAGTGACATAGCCATTACACTAACTGTTGGTCCAATTACTGTTATACGTACCATGGGGAGCAGGCGTGGATTCCCCTCCATCCTTAAATAACGGCTTTATTGTGAAATCATTCACGTCACACAGTTCCTTTGAGCGTACAATGGAATGGTTTTCAGCTCACAGCAGTAATCAGTTTTAGAACATTTTCATCACCCCCCCAAAGAGATCCCCTATCCATTAGAAAAGTAAAAGTTTTAATTTACCTTCATTATTTTCTTTGAAGCACTTCCTTTCTTTGTGTAAATTCGAGTTTCTGATCCATGTCACATTCCTTCTCTCTAAAGACTTCTCTTAACATTTCTTTCACGGCAAGGCTACTGGCAACAAATTTCTTCCATTTTTGTCTGAAAAAAATCTTTATGTCTCTTTTACTTTTAAAGGATAATTTCACAGGGTCTAGAATTCTAGGTTGGTATTTAAAATACTCTGTCCTCTTCTTGTTTGCATGGTTCTGAGAATTCGGAAAGAATTATCTTTGAACCTCTTTAGATAACTTCCCCTCCCTGAACTCCCACCTCTGGCTTCTTTAGGGATTTCTTTCTTTTTCTTTGTTTCTTTCTCTCTCTCTTTCTCTCTCTCTCTCTCTCTCTCTCTCTCTTTCTTTCTCTTTCTTTTCCTTCCCCCCCTTTTTTTTAAGTTTATTTATTTCTTTTATGAGTGAGAGAGACAGCACCCAGCAGGGGCTCGATGGCGTGATCCACCGCAGCCTCTGCCAGCCTGGGCCACAAACACGTGAGTGCCCAGCGCACTCAGGGAGGTCCCTGGCCGCCTCCCGTGTGGGTCTGTAAGACGCAGTGTCACGTTGCACTGCTGTGCCATCGTCTGCCCCCCAGGGCTCTTTTCTTTAGCTTTGATTTTCTATAGCTTGGAAACAATATGCCTGGGTGTGGGTTTTCTGTTTGTGTTATTCTAGTTTGGTTCGAATTTTTGGTATTTGTCATGCTTAGTGTTCTCAGAGCATCCTAAGATTTGCGGTTCGGCGTCTGACCAATTTGGGGAGACTCGCAGTGATTATTGTTTCCAGTATTGCTTCTTCATTTCTCGTTGTCTTCTCTTTCTGGTACTCTCATTGCATGTGTGTTAGATCGTCTGTGCTTGTCCCACCCCGTCCACTCCCAGCCTGCACCAGGAGCCCTGCTTTAGACAGCCACTCATCTGCTTTTGACCTCTGTGCACTCGCCTGTCCTGGATGGGTCTCTTTATTTATGTTTACTTTGCTATAGGGCATGTGTGCTCACTGGAAAGAGACAGAGAGAGGGAGAGAACGTGAGAAAGCACCTCCTGGGGGCTGGCCATGCCACAATTCCTTCTCTGTGCTCCTCTTGGGATTTGGGCATGCACACACACGCACCGGGTCGGGACTCAAGCTGTACAGCCGGCCACGTGGGATCCAGCACACCAGTGGCTGGCCCTCGGCGCGTCGCGAAATCGTGCACCATGCAGCCCTTTCACCAGCGTCCTTCTCTTGTCGTGTAGCTTATGTGAGTACTCCATCCCGGCCTCTCAGTTCTGAGACCTGGCTCCCCTGGGGTAGGGGCTGAGGGAACAGGGATTCAACAGGCAGCCTCTCCCGGCTTAGTCGTGGACGAGCTCCTTCTGTGGGGTCACCCGCCCGCGCCCCGGGCCCTCACTGTGGCCCCCTGCTGCCTCCGCGTCTCCTGACCAGGGTGTCTGGCTCCCCGGTAACCTCTCCATCTAACCGCCCTTGCTTCCTGTCGCCGGGCCCTGTCGGGGGTGGCGAGTGCCTTCGCGGTGGGTGCCAGGAGACGGCACAAGCTCAGCCCTTTTCTGTGACCTCTGCTGGCCTAGCAGATGGCAGGCACCAGGCTGCCCTGCTGCCAGCTCCATGCAGCCTGCCATCTCTCCTGTCCTCTCTCCTGTCCAGACAGGACCCCGGGGGCAAAACAAGTCTGCCACACGGTGTCCCTGGGCGGAGACGGAGCTCACCTCCCGCAGGCACTGCCCTCCCCATGACAGCGCACAGTCTTGGTGCCTCTCCCCCGGGCTTGGTGGGAGGGACCTCTTGGGGGGAGGGAGAGAAAACCCAGGGCTTCCATACGAAGGCGAAGGAGTCCCTCTCCTGCTCCCATCTTCGGAAGTGCAGAGGTGGGAGGGCCAGTCTTGCCCCCTCAGTGAGCCCTAGAGCGAGCATCTGGCCTTAATAACTGAGATCTTTCTTTGGAATTTGGGGTGTCCCACAATTGTTCACCCCAGCTCTACACCCCAGATGTTAGTTCTAAGACAAACAGCCAAGTTCCCCGCACTGCCCCGTCACACGCCTGATGCATGACGCATGCTCTGAAAGCAGGTGTAGACGCTGCTGTCATCTCAGCGGGGAGTGCCCCAGGGGAGCTCTGCCGGGCACACCAGCCCGAGACCAGCGCCTCCCAAAGTCCTGACGCACGAAGGGCGGGCACAGCGGGAGATGCCGGCGGGTACATGTGGGCAGGACTAAGGGAAGTGTGAGAGGCCGGTCTGGGTGGCAGCTCCAGCTGGTCCCTGCCCTCAGGCAGCCCTCTCCTGCCCGCGTGTGCTCTTTGACCGGTGGAGGTTTGCGTCTTGCTCAGAGCCGGGAGGGACTGGCGCGAGGGCACCAGCAGGTACGCAGGGAGGCCCAGAGCCGGGGCTTCATCAGCACGGTCCTGTGCCGGCTGCAGAAGCAAGGACTCTGGTGTGGGAAGGCTCCGGTTGCGGTCCCACATTGCCCCTCACTGGGCGTGCGACCTGGGCTCAGACTACCTCCTCCCTGACGGCCAGTCCCTCGGCCGTCCGGGAGCCACCCTTCTGTACCTTATTCCCGTTTTACAGGTGACCAGGCCCCTGCATCCAGTCCAGGGCTCTTCTCCCACACCTGGCCATTGTCTTTCCGGGGGTCTGAGAGGTGCCAGTCCCAGGGAACTGCTGGCGGGCAGTGTGGACAGTCCCTGCAGAGGCCTGGACATCTGGAGGCAGGTGGCCCTCAGCGCTCGTGATTAGCTGGCTGGGGGGTGGCCTCTTCCCGCCCCACCCCCGACACACACAAAGACCCCATCTCTGGCCTGTCCTGCCTGGGAGTTGACTTCGATTTCCCTGGGGCCGTGGAGCTGTGCAGTCCGAGCCCTGCAGACACCGGGGTCCGGCAGACAGCTGCCTCCGCAGTGCCACAGCATTCCCAAGGCCTAGGGACTCGGTTCCTGACCTCACACACTTCGCGTGCACATATGTGTAAGTGTGCAGGGGTGTAGTGAGTCAGGGGAGGGGGATGAGCTAGAAGCTCTAGAGCCCGCATGGCAGCAGGGGTGGGGCCTCCGCTGGCTGTGCCTGGTCCTCCCGGGCTGCCCCTGTCCCGTTCCCACCAGGGCAGCCCTGGCTATGACCCTGAAGTTCACTCTGAGATGCAGAGTCACAGCCCTGAGCCTGGGCTGCCCCTGACCCTGGCGCCAGGCTGAGACCCTGGCCCGGCCCTAGGCAGACTTTGCCCCAGCTCCATGTTCCATCCTGATCGTAGGCCCAGACTGAGCCCTGGTCCTGGTTTCTGGATGGGCCCTGACCTCGGTTCTAGTCTGAGCCCGGAACCTGCTCTAAAACTGAGCCGTGAGCTTTGTTCTAGACTCTGATGCGAGTTCCAGGCTGTACCCTGATTTCGGCTCCAGCCCGACCCATTACTATAGACTAAGCTCTTGGCCTGGTCCCCACTGAACCCTGATTCTGCTCAGAAATCTGGTCACAGCCCACTCTGAACTCAGCCCTGACCCAGTCCCTGACAGAACGTGACCACTGCCAATCAACAAAGCTACCCTTGACCTCAGACCTAGCCAGAGTGGGGGCCCAGGGCTCCCCCAAATGGCAGGAAGCGTGCTGGATCTGGAGGGAGTGCTGGCATTTCTGTGAGCAGGTGGTAGGGACCGCACCAAAGCACACAGGGACGGTGGCGAATGGAAGTGGCCACCCAGAGAAGAAAGAGGGTGCCAGGGACTGACAGCCATGTCTGGTTCAGAGGTCACAGCTATGGTTCGAATCCAGGCTCCATCACGTATTCGTAACCATATTTTGGACAAGTCAAGCGGTTTCACTGAGGGTCTTAAAGCCGGTCAGCTTAGCTTTCCTCTTGGGCCGTGGAGCCCCTGAAGAGCACTGTTCCCTACCTTGTCCTCAGCTCAGGCCTTCTTCAACCCTGTCCCCTTCACCTTGACCATTCTCCTTTCCTTGCCCACCCCTGTGTTCCCAATGGAAAGTGTCCCTTCCTCCAGGAAGCCTTCCTGAAGCTCCTCATGGTGGACTTAAGATGCGCCACCCATGTTCCCCTTCTGTGAAGGACGTGGTAGCCCAAGTCTGGGGCTGTTGCAGACAGCCTCCACCCCTCAGCTGTCATGTCGTCTAGGGCTGCCCATGTCCAGTGACACGAGGTGGGGCACGGGGAGAATCCAAGGCCCTGCTGTCTTCAACCAACTCCACAGGCCTCTCCCAGCTCCAGAGCTCCCCAGAGGGCAGCGAGGACAGCGTGGAGCCCGTCCTGTGGCCCCGCTCCTCCCGCCCGGCTCCCTGACCAGCCTCCCCAGAGCCGACCTCAGGACATGCCTGCATGCCGCCCGCCTTCGTAGCTTCTGTCTCTAAAACCTCAGCCCGCGGCATTGCCAGGCCTCGTCCCACGCCACTGCCAAGGCCTCAAGCCTCTCCTTCGTCACAGAGTAGTTTAGGGCAGCACGTGCTCCTGTTCATTTCCACCAGAAGTGCACGCGAGGGTGCCCAGACGCGGCGTGGTGTGCAAAGAGCTCCTCCGGAACGCCTTAGTGGCAGAGGTGCAGAGTCTGCAGCCCCAGGCTCTCCCAGTCCTCGTACACGACAAACCTGCCATTGTGTGGCCAGCGCACCATGTGAGAACCCTGGCCACGTGCCCAGCACCAAAGACGAACACGCAGGCACGAGGTGGAGGAAAGTGAGACTTTTTTCATTTTTTGCACGTAGGGATCATGAACTCACCAGAGAGAGAGACAGAGACAATGAGAGGGAAAGTAAGAAATCACCTCCCAGGGGGTCAGGCCACACCATAATCCCTTGTCCTCCATGCTTCTTCCAGGACCGTGGGCATGACACATATCCAGCATGATTTTCAGTCCCCGAGCTGGGACTCGAACTGTGGCCGGCCATGTGGGAGTCTAGCTACGGAACTGCTATGCCATCTGCTGGCCCCTGAGCGAGGCTTTAATGGCAGTTGTGCAATACAGGTGTCTGATGAGCAGCACTCCTGAAGAAGTTACAACAAGCGAGGTATTCCCTCCTGCAGGCCCGCCCTGGCTGAGCACTGTGGGTGCACGATCGTCCTGGACGTCCCTAAGCGTCATTATTCCCTTACAGGGCATTTGTTCACCCCTCCCCTCTTGTGTCTGATGGAAAGGCACGGGCTCTGGACAAGCCTGAGAAGAAGGCCTGCCAAATGTCCGAGGAGGGAGGAGAGCCGGAAGTGAAAAGGAGCAAAGGGCGGTGACCGGCCGCCATCTTGACAAGTCATTTCTCAAGGGTGACCTGTTGTTTTGGGGTTTTATTTGTTCAGGAACTTTCCAGGAATATGTACTTTCTGGGGTTGTTAAATCTGCAAGCTGGCTAAGTGACTTTTGTTAAGCTATTCTTTTTTTTTATTGTTTTTTCCTATTTGCTATAGGACACATGTGCTCAGCAGAGAGAGACAGAGTGAGAGAGAGAGGGAAAGTGAGAAAGCAAGCTGCTGGGTTTGGGACTCGAACTGCAGTCAGCCATGTGGGAGGCCAGCGCCTCAACCACCACATCACCTGCTGGTCCTGAGCTGCTCTTGGAAATGAATCACTTAGGCTATTTCCTTACACTCCAGCAAAGAGATGCCTGCCTTAGTCCATGAACTGGACATACCACAGTCTCCAGGAGAAACCTACCTCATACCTTTGGCCCAAGAGGAAGGAGGGAACATGTCATTTCTCTAAATAACAAGGAATAGAGTCACAGGCAAGAATGAGCAACAGGAGGGGTATGCCAGCCAAGCGTGGTGGCTAATTTTACCTGTCATCTTGCCTGGGCTAAGGGATGCCCAGATAGCCAGCAGCCCATTATTATTATGGGCATGTCTGAGGAGATCAGCCTTCGAAGTGGTGGGTTAAGGAAGGCCCACCCTCACCGACGGGAGGGCATGCTGCCATCTGCTGAGGGCCAGCCTAGAGCAGAGAGGCAGGGAAGGGGGAGTTCTCTCCCTCTCTCCCCGAGCTGGAGCGGTCGTCTCCTCTGTCCTTCAACATCAGAGCTCTGGTCCCGTGGCCTTCTGACTCAGACTGGGTTACACAGCCGGCTTTCGAGGACGTGAGCTCATAGATGGTGGATGGGGGGACTCTCGGCCTCCTTAATTGCGTGGGCCAATTCCCACGCCGAGCCTCCCCTTCTCTCTGTTCTGTTTCTCTGAAGAATCCTTACTAATACACCGAGGCCCGGGGCTGCAGCTGCAGACTCTGGAAGAGCCTTGAGGAGTCTGCACACAGGACACTGGTACCCCCAAAGCTGATGTCAGCGGTGCCCCGCAGATGGGCTCAGCCCAGCCAAGACAACTCTCTGCTAGACTAAGGGCAGGAAGAAAATGCGCCTCCAGGTCCTCCGGGCTGTGACTCATCAAAACCACGACGGCAGGGAACCAGCAGTTAGCATAATGGCTATGTCGCTGGAATCCCACGTAGTCGACCGCAGTTCGCGTCCCGGACCCAGTGGCTTAAAACTCACGCCGGGTGCGTGTGCGTGCGTGTGCGTGCGTGCCCAAGATCCTGGGAGGAGAATGGAGGAGAAGGGATTGCGGCGTGACCATCACCTCTGGGAGGTGATTTCTCGCTTTCTGTCTCTCTGTCTCTCTGTCTGTCTGGCGAGCGCACGCGCCCTATAGCGAAAAACCTCTCAAAAAAAAAAACAAAAAAAAACAAAAAAAACCCACGACTGCATGCTTCGGTAGGTAGGGGCGGGGTCTTGTTCCTGGCTCAATGAACGAGTGTGGGCTCTGGATAAATAACCCGACAGCTCAGGGGAGAAAGACGGAAGGGCGCTTTCCGAGCCTGAAGCGTTACACAAGGGAGGGAGGGACTGCTTCTCCTCGAAGTTATTCCTTAGGAAAGGCCGGGAGTCTATTAATAGGCCTGGTTCATAAACATCAGCCGGGCGAATGTTAACAGGAAGCACCTTGCACACGCCACGGCCTCTCGGGCAGGCTCAGGGTGGGCTGCGTGCAGGCAGAGAGGGCGCCCTGCCTCCTGGTGCTCAGGGCATGTTCTCAGGCCGGGGGAGCCTCCTCCCTGCACCCCAGGCTGGTGGAAGCGCACCTGCAGCAGCCGTGCTGCCCGGAGGCGGAGACGCTCTGCGAACACCGTGCTTGTTGGACCCTCAGGGTCCTCACCCCCATTTCTGTTCTCCCTCTTCCCTCACCTCCCTCGGGTGTCCGAACAGACGTCAACTCTCAGGCCCCCGTCTAAACAGCAGCCACCATCCCCACGACTTCCCATCTTCATCTGTCTATTACAAGACAGAGAGAGACTCACAGAGACAGGGAGACAGAGACAGTGCCCCCGACAGGGCTTACGGCCATGATCCACCCCCGACGTGAGCCAGCCCGGATCATGGCACACGTGAGCCCCTGCACGTGGGGGTCCGCGGGACACGGCCCTGGAGCCGGCCCACGAGGGTCAGCCTTGCGCAGTGTCGTCTCTCACCGTTGTCTGCCTCCACCCATCTTTGAAGTTTCTAGTTCCCTAACCTCGTTCATTTCTTCAAAGGGCTTATCATAGCCGTAATGGCACATTTAATATATGTGTGCTTTTATTTTATGTATTTTATCCAATTCCCTCCTCATTCTAGAAGGGAAGTCCACATAGAATGATTCTTTTTAGAGGTTTTTTCCTTAGGGCACATGTGTTCACCAGAGAGGGACAGAGACAGTGAGAGGGAAGGTGAGAAATCACCCCGGGGGGATGGCCACCGCAGTCTCTTCTTCTCCATTCTCCTCCCGGGATCTTGGGCACGCACACACGTGAGTCCGCCATGACGTTTCAAGCCACCGGGTCCAGGACTCAAACCGTGCTTGTTCAGGTGGGAGTCTAGTGATATGACCTCTATGCCACCTGCTGGCCCCCAGATTATGGTTATCATCATTTTTTATCCCGCTCACTGCTCCATCTCTAGCTCCCAGGCAGTGCCTGACCCCGAGGCGAGCACTCGAGAGAATGCCCCATGAGGAGGGCCCGCGCCCCTGTCTGTGCCAGCCCCGCTCTCGTGGGCAGTGTGGGTGGATAAGCCACCGTCCTCTACTGTGGGTTGAGCGGGGTGATGAAGGCCTGCAGGGTGCTCAGGACAGCGAGGAAGGGCACACAGCCCTGCCGGGTGGGGAGGTGAAGGGAAGGCTTCCTGGAGGAGGCCACATCTGAACCAGGTCTGAGGGCTGAGCAGTTCTTCAAGTAAAGAGGGAGGACAGAGTCCCAGACAGAGGAGGCACAGGTGGCAGGTTCTGAAAGCGAGGCCGAGTCCGGGCATCATCAGAATACGCCGGGGGCTTCCAGCACGGAGGAGCCTGGACCGGCGGGCAGGGTCTCAAAGGGCCTACGGTGACCCAAAGCCTGGAAATGACATGGCTGGAGACTTGACAAGGTGTGCGGAGACAGCAGATGGCGTGATAGTTAAGGTCCTGGACTCCCACAGGGCTGGATGGCAGTTCAGTTCCAGATCCAGACTGAAAATCACGCTGGGCCGTGTGCGTGCCCGAATCCCAGGAGGGGGGTGGAGGAGAAGGCGTGGTGGTGTGGCCATCCCCCCCGGGTGATTTCTCACTCTCCCTCTCTCTCTTACTCTCTGTCTCCTCTTTAGCAAGCGCACATGCCCTATGACCAAAAAAAACTAAAACAAAACAAAAGAGGTGTGGAAAAATAGAATTAAAGTATGAGTTTATTTCGGTTCACAGAGGAATTAGAATCTGTGCTAATCGTTTCATACACGCACTCTCTTTCTGTAGGGCCTCCTCCTGTACCTGCTCTGCCTACCAGTGTTTCTAACATTCACCAGCTTTAGGAACTTCGCCTAATCCAGCGTCTCTTGTTCTGGTGAAAAATACTATTCACTTAAGATTTTACATGTAACTGGGACCAGCAGTTAGCGTAATGGCTGTGTTGCTGGACTCCCACGTAGTTGACCGTAGTTTGAGTCCCGGACCCGGTGGCTTAAACTCACGCTGGGTGCATGTATGTGTGCCCAAGATCCCGAGAGGAGAATGGAGGAGAAGGGATTGTGGCGTGGCCATCCCCCCTGGGGGGTGACTTCTCGCTTTCTGTCTCTCTGTCTGTCTGGCGAGGGCACGCGCCCTATAGTGAAAATCTCTCCCCCCCCCAAAAAAAAACAGTCAGATTAACAAGTGGCAGTGAGCTGTCACAGACAGGTGGCACCAGGTGGAACTTTGTCCTTGACATGGTCGCAAAAAAAATCGAGGGAGAGTTCAGAAGGGAGTATCTTTCTCACTACAATTCAGTGCTACTTCAAGCCAGGTCTGGGTTCTTTCTCAGAAAGACAAAGAAAGACAGAAAGTGAGAAATCACCCCCAGGGGGATGGCCACGCCGCAATCCCTTCTCCTCCATTCGCCTCTCGGGATCTTGGGCACGCACACACATGCCCAGTGTGAGTTTAAGCCACCGGGTCCAGGACTCAAACCACAGTCGACTACATGGCAGCCCAGCCACATAGCCATTACGCCAACTGCTGGTCCCTGGGTCTGGGTTCCTTCTAAGATTATGTCAGTAACTGCATAAAATATCTTGCACAGAGTCAAGGGTATCGTCTCCACATGGAGAGAGACTTGCCATGGGGCGATCTGTGGCCTAGTGGAAGGAAGCTGGAGCCTACATGGTCCACTGCAGTCTGGGTCCGGGCTTGAAAAACACACTGGGCGCGTGCACATGTGTGCCCAGAACTCCAACAGGATGGGGAAGTGGGGAGGGATTGCAGCCTGGCCACCCATGGAGGGGTGCAGTCTCCTCGCTCTGGCTAGTGCACGGCAATTACAAAAGGAGAGCGACGGCGGTAGGCGGAATGATGGTGAAGGTGCTGGATCCCACACGTCCAACTCTGCAGTTCAAGTCCCGAACCCAGTGGCTTGAAACCCATACTGTGTGTGTGCCAGAAACCTCCAGAGGAGAATGGAGGAGAAGGGATTGCAGGCCACCCTCCGAGTGTGATTTCTCACTTTCTGTCTCTCTGTCTCTTTCCGGCAAGTGCATGCACTCTGTGGGGAAAAAATAATAATAATAAAATAAAAGAGAGAGGGAGAGAGAGAAATGGCTTGTAAACTTGTCAGGTGTCTTTAACGAAAGAGAATAGGGTGTGGAAGAGGGCTGGTGGCCGAGAAAGCCAAGCAGACCAGTAAATTGAGTTCCATGCTCTGGCTCTCCTTACGCTGTGGAGCTGACTGTCCATTTCCTGAGCCACGCACCACCTGGGTGTCATCTGCCTGCCCACATGTCCACCTGCCTTTGTGCTTATCTGCCTGCCCAGCTGCAAATACACGGACTTAGCTACCTGCTTATCTGCTCGCCCCTACTGCTCGCCAGGCCTGGGGGACGGGGCGTCTTCAACACGTTTAGGGAGAATGTGTGTTATGGACAAACCGTGCATGGGTTTTTCTTTCTCTCTCTCGCAACAAAATCAACCTATTTTTCCACAAACCTTTTTTTTTTTCTTAACAAACCTTTTATTTATTTTTAAACAGAATTATCTTATTTAGTTTTATTCACTGTAATCATTTTATTTTATTTTTCTGAAGTTGACCAGAAAGAGAAGGAAAGTGAGAAAGCAAGCTACCAGGTCTGGGACTTGAACCGCAGTCAGCCATGTGGGAGCTCAACTGCCTCAACTCCCAGGCTACCTGCCGGCCCCACAAACCTTATTTTAATTGTCAGAGGACGCGTGTGCTCACCAGAGAGCGACCAAGAGGGAGTGTTGATCCCATAACCCCTTCTCCATTTCTCCATCCCGTTGAGAGACTGGCACCCACACGGGCCTGGTGTGCTCTTCAGAGCCAGAACCCTGACCTCGGTCAGCCGTGTGGGGTCTGGCTCCTTTACCACAAGGCTTCAGGGAGGGCCCTTTCACAAACATTTATTTTAGAGGTTTTTGCCTTAGGGCGCATGTGCTCACTGGAGAGAGAGACAGAGACGGTGAAAGGGAAAGTAGGGAATCAGCCCCGGAAGGATGGCCGTGCCACAATCCCTTGTCTTCCATTCTCCTCCGGGGATCCTAGGCATGCATGCACATGTGCCCGGCGTGGTTTTCAAGCCACCAGGTCCGGGGCTAGAACCGTGATCGCTCATGTGGGAATCCAGTACCACCCTTCACAGACTTTTTGAATTCTCTTCATGTTTGTACCCACCCTTTCCACTCAGCTCCTCTTCTGCACATTCCCCATCCTCTTCTCTGCCCACCTACCTGTGCAGTCGTCCATCCGTCCACCCACTCGGCCTTCCACTTACCTGTCCCTTCTTCCTACAATAGAAGCCATGGCCATGGCCTCTCTCGCTGGTTTCTGATCGGAGGTCTCACTGCCTCTGATAAGCTTCAGTCCTTCTCGATTGGCCCTTTGGGCTGTCCCTGGATGGCATCTCTAAGAACCACTTTATTTTTGCCGCCCCTCTCCCTTCCCCTCCCTTGCACCAGTCTGATTTTCAGTCTCACCGGGGCAGAGCCCAGCTGTGGAAGCAGAGGAGACTCCGGAGGGGCCCGCAGTGTGGTGGTTAGACTCTGTGCAGAGCGGGCTGGCGCCCGCGGGCTGGCTGCGTTCTGAACCCTAGCGCTGGTTGTTTGAGAACCGTACCAGGCCCTGTGCGTGAGCCCGGACCTGGCCAGATGGAGACATGGGGGGAGAGGACTACAGTGTGACCAGGGGGAGGAGGGTGCTTGCTCTCTCTCAGAAAAAAAAAAAAAGAGAGGATGGGGAAGGGACTACAGAGACCCCCAAGTCCAAAATGTTCGGTTTCTAGGTGAGAAGACAGGTCCAGGGGAGGCACAGCCCCTCGGCATGGTCATGGGATGAGCCGGCTGCAGCATCAAACATCAGGAGCCTCTTCCCTCCGGGGTAAGCCACCAGTTCCTGCAGCTGCTCCTGGGTCCCTCCCCACAGGGCTCAAAGTCGCCTTCGACGTCCTCTCGTCCAGGGTTCTCCCTCCACGGTGCTGGGCCTCGCAGGAGTGGGGTGGCCCAATCTCTGAGGGCTGCCTTCCCATACAACCAGAGGATGGGAGTGTGGGAGATATTTCTGTGCAGAGGGTTTTGCTGCTAAGAAAAGGAGTGTAAGGGACCAGCAGGTGGAGTAACGGCTATGTCGCTGGACTCTCAAATAGTAGACTGCGGTTTGAGTCCTGGACCCGGCGACTTAAAGCTCACGCTGGGCCCATGTGCATGTGTGCCTAAGATCCCAAGAGGAGAATGGATGAGGAGGGATTTAGGCGTGGCCATCCCCTCCAGGGTGGGAGGGGAGTGATTTCTTGTTTTCTGTCTGTCTCGCTCTGTCTGGTGAGTGTATGTGCCTGAAAAATCTCTGTTATAAAAAGAAGGAGAGTGCGGGACCAGCAGTTAGCGTAATGGCTATGTCGCTGGACTCCCATATACTCGACCACGGTTTGCGTCCCGGACCCAGTGGCTTAAAGCTCATGCCGGGCGCGTGTGCGTGCATGTCCAAGATCCTGAGAGGAGAATGGAGGAGAAGGGATTGCGGCGTGGCCATCCCCCCTGGGGGGTGATTTCTCACTTTCTGTCTCTCTGTCTCTGTCTTTCTGGTGAGCGCACGCGCCTTATAGCAAAAACCTCTTCAAGGAAAAAAAGAAAAGAGGAGAGTGGAAAGCCTTGGCCCTCACCCAGTGCGCTGTTTTGTCACAGGGCAGCGGGTTTGGGAGGAGGTTCTTGCCCGAGAACACACGGCAGGAAGGGGCAGGGCCGAGCGGCGAGGTCGGGCTTCCTGTCTTGCTCTCCTCTGCTGAGTGCCTGTGAGCTTTAGAGGGGCCTGAGGTATGAGAGACAGGGAAGAGGGACTGTCACCGTCCATCCCAGGAATTCTCAGACCCATACCGCTCAGGGAGGCAAAGGATGCCACTGCTGTTTATGAACTGCGAGATAGTCTTACTTTTTTTTTTTTTTTTTTTTTAATCCATTGTGTTCCTCTGGGTATCAGGGCTCCTTTTGCTGGGGGACAGGCAGGGACAACTATGCCCAAGATCCACCTTCACAACGGTTCCCTTTTCTTTCTTTCTTTCTTTTTTTTTTTTTTTTTTTTGAGAGGTTTTTGCTACAGGGCGCGTGCGCTCGACAGAAAGACAGAGAGAGCCAGAGAGACAGAAAGCAAGAAATCACCCCCCAGGGGGGATGGCCATGCCACAATCCCTTCTCCTCCATTCTCCTCTCGGGATCTTGGGCACGCATGCACATGCGCCTGGCGTGAGTTTAAGCCACCGGGTCCGGGACTCGAATTGTGGTTGAATACATGGGAGTCCAGCAACATAGCCATTATGCTAACTGCTGGTCCCAATGGTTCCCTTTTCTTAAAAGTTGTCTCTTTGCCTTAGAAAAATTCTGTCTGGAGCCAGGAGGTGGCATGGTAGTTAAGATGCCAGACTCCCACGTGGTTGACCAAGGTTCAAGTCCCAGATCTTATGACTTAAAAATCACACTCGGACCAGCAAATGGCATAACGGCTATGTCTCTGAACTCCCATGTAGTCGACCGCAGTTCAGGTCCTGGACCTGGTGGCTTAAACTCACTCCAGGCACATGTGCGTGCGTGCCCAAGATCCCGAGAGGAGAATGGAGGAGAAGGGATTGCGGTGTGGCCATCCCCCCTGGGGGGTGATTCTTGCTTTCTGCTCTCACACAGGCCCTATAGTGAAAACCGCTTTTTAAAAAAAATTCACACTCTGTGTGTGTATACATGCCCCAAACCCAAGGGGAATGGAGGAAAAGGGATTGTGACGTGTCAGCCCCCCCGGGGGGTAATTTTGCACGTTCCTTCTCTCTGTCTCTTTCTGGTGAGTGTACATGCCCTATGGCAAAAACCTTTCAAAAATTCTGCCTGTTAAAGTTGTGAAAACAGAGCGCTCTGCTCGCTGTGGCTGTGGGCTTTGCCACCAAAGTCGATATCACTTGGGAGAGACCCAAGGCGCTCTCCCGTGATACGAAGTGCACACGGCTCACGCCCCACAAGGGGAAGGCCGTAGGTGGGGTCCCTCCGGGTCAGCCTTGTTTGAAACATATCTGCCGATGTTCTCTGGGAGCTGGGGCCGAGCTAGATAGCATCCGACCTTGCCCTGAGAGCGTCCACCTGCCTTTCCTGCCACTCCCGGAGGTTTTCGGGCTCCCCGTATTTGCTGAAGTCACCCCTGTTTATTTGCAGAGTATCTTGGTGCACCCTGCCCTTGGCCTTCCCTGCACCCGAGTGACCTCGCCTTGGTAGAACACGCGTCTGCTAGCGCAGGCTCTGGCGTCAGGCTGTCTACGTTCAAATCCAGCCGTGCTGTTTACTGGCTGAGTGCTCTTGTGCAAATCACTCACCTTTCTGGGCTTCAGTTTCCTACGTAGAATGTGGATATAAGATTGCAGGGAGGTCAGAGAAGCTGGACCCGAAGAGGGATGAAGAGAGAGGGATGGGGATTTCAGGCAGAAGGGAAGCGCGTGTCCGCAGGTGCAGGGGTGACGGCCGAGGGCCCGGAGGCTCTCCATGCCCTAGTCCTCGTCTGGTCCCTTCTATTCCCTGTGCCTCCCTTACCCAGAATGCTTTGTGCCTGTACAGAGTTGTGCTTCGGGAAGAGCGAGGGCTCAGGTAGCAGATACGGTGGGTGTTCGTCCCAGATCTCCCGCCTACCTGCTGGGTTACCTTGGGCAAGTCACCTCATTCCTGTGGACATCAGTTTTCCTCTTTGATCAAATGAGGACGATAAGAAGAACGATAGTATTTCTACTGGTTTCTTAAACAGTACTTAGCACACAGTAGGCACTCAGTAATACGGGAGGAATGAACGAGCTGAGTAAGCTGGAACTGATGAGTGCAAGGTAGAGATGCCGTCACTTTCTCCTCTCTCTGCAAACTTGCTCAGCGAAGGGTCAGTCCCTGTTCATTTGCAGACTCCTGAAGCAGATCCATGGCTTTCTGGTCCCTTCTGGTCAGTGCAGTTTCCTTTCAGTAATTGACACCCACTTGCGGTAACTAGCAAGTCCACTCTGACCCAGTGGAGTGTGGAGTGTCGACTTCCCATCCAGCTCAAGGCTAAGCAATCCCTCCTCCCTTCGAAGAGTACCCTCTGTGTGCCAGCCGTGTGTGCAGCAGCCAGCGACGAGCAGGCAGATTCCCAGACAGAAGGCAGAAAGCCCTGTTAAATGTGAATGTCAGGGCCCAGCAGGTGACGTCGTGGCTAAGGTGCTGGACGCTCACGTGGCCAACCACAGTGTGAGTCCCAGACCTAAAGGATTAAGCATCACACCGGGCGTGTGTGCATTTGTGCCCCAAATCCCAAGGGGAGAATAGAGGAGAAGGGAGTGTGGCATGGCTGTCCTCTGGGGGATGATTTCTCACTTTCCCTCTGTTTCTCTCTTTCTCTGGCAAGCATACATACCCTATGGCAAAAACCTAAAAAATAGATAAATAATAAAAATTAAATTTCAGCTAGATAAGGAATAATCTGGTAGAATAGGTATGCCCCCACTATTGCAAACAGCATACTTACAGTAAAATGCTTACCTGAAAGTCAAATCTAACTGGATTCCTGTTCAATGTATGTCGTTTTTTTTTTAATTTGCCAGAGGGCACGTGTACTCCCTGGAGACAGAGAGAGAGAGAGAGAGAGAGAGAGAGAGAGAGAGAGAGAGAATGTGTGTGTGTGTGTGTGTGCGTGTGCGCGTGTGTGTGACGGACGTGGGGAAGGGTGAGGAAGCAACCCCCATGGTAGACGGTCATGCTGCAAGTCCTTCTCCTCTGGCTCTCCCTCCCTTCCAGATGCTGGGCACGCACGCATGTGTGACTGGTATATTTTTAAGCCACTGGGACCAAGATCGAACTGCACAGTCACCCTGTGAGATCCAGCTGCCTTAACCATCATGCCACCGGCTGGACCCCTGTCCAGTATTTTTGTTTGCTAAATCTAGCAACCCTGGGCACTGAGGATACTGCCCTGACATGACAGCTCTCCTACAGGAGTGTGGGCAACCAGGAGTAGGAATGCCTTCCCCAATATTCCCCCTTTGCACAGTCGACATTACCTGTGTGGGGCAGGCTGACCTACAGGTGGGATCTGAGTGACACTGCCCTGTCGCAGCTGATCGGTCCGATTATGTTTCCACCACTATAGCTATAATTGTTTGGTCTTTGAGAGCTTGACTTTCAAATGGTTAGGGGAGCATATTCCCTTCTGGGAGAGAAGACACACCAGCTAGTACACTCTGTGACGGAGTCTGAGCGGTGATTTCTGCGAAGCGGGTGTGGTGCTACCAGGAGGCCCAGGGATGTTCTTTTCTTTATAAGAATTATTTAACTTTATTTATTTTAATTTAATTTGATCAGAGAGGGACAGAGCGAGAGAGAGGGGAAGGTAAGAAAATAAGCCACCAGTCGAACCACAGTCAGCCAGGTGGGGATCCAGCACCCTTAAGCACCATGCCACCTGCCAGCCCCAGGCCCAGGGATGTTCTGACACAAAGTGGAAGATGTCCCATGCTGGAGATCCTGGGTCTAGCAACCGGCGGGGCAGGGCTCTGCCTATACTTCTTTGAGCAAGCCAAGCGAAAGCGGGAAAAAGAACCTGGTGCAGGGGTCTGGGGGGCAGGGGGCAATGTCTGCCTGAGTGGAGAAGAGGGAGGCAGAGAGAGAGAGCCAGGCTGGGCAGGTGGGCAGGGGCAGGGTAAAGAGTGTTTGTTTGTTTGTTTGTTTTTAGGTTTTTTGCCATGGGGGCATGCACTTCCCAGAGAGGGAGAGACAGAAAGACAGTGAGAGGGAAAGTGAGTAATCACCTGCAGGGGGATGGCCACACCAAAATCCCTTCTCCATTCTCTTCCTGGGATTTTGCGCATGCACGCACATGTGCCCAGTGTGATTTTCATCATTACTATTTTTTAAGTTTTATTTTATACATTAAATCACTGTACATCACTGCTTGTAAGTTGAGCTTACCCAACATGAATATGCTTCACACTGTCCATTCGAGGATACCAAACACATGACCGTCAACCAGTAATAACCCACGGCGTCCTGCAGGTCCAGGACTCACACTGCAGTTGACCACGCGGGAGTCCAGCGCCTTAACCACGTGCACCTGCTGGCCCAGGAGTGTGGATTCTAGAATATGGATTTGGGATAGTGCTTGTCCTCCTAGTCCTCTGAGCCCTGTCCACATGAGCAGTTGGAGCAAATGCCCGGGAGAGACAGCCTGCCAGCCTCCTTGCCCTGAGGTCTTGGGCTGGGCAGGCTGACGCTCCACGGCAGGTTTTCTGGGCCCTACAGAGTTTGGCCCCGAGACAGCCCCCTGGGGCCCATCAGAGTGCCTGGCACAGGGCCACCTGGGCATGCCCGGCCGAAGCAGCTCTTCTCGCACCAACCCTGAACACCGTTTTCTGTCAGAAGCAGTAACTAGGTCGAGGGAGAGGCAAGAAAGAGAGAATCATTGTCCTTTTATTGTTTTTTAGCTTCTTACCTCAGGGTCTGTAGGCAATCTCTGAGCCGTTTGGGGGTTCTTCAGCACACAGCAGTCACTGCCGGCTCTCTCCCGCTGGCAGCTCAGGACCGAGGGTGCTTGGTTTCACGAGGTGACAGCCCATCGACCTGCTATTCCGTCCTTCAAATTGTATTAACGTTATCTCCTCTTCCGTGCTAATTGTCCTGTGATTTTACACTCTTAGAAATAATTCCAGGCCAGCCCATGGCTTGGTGGTTAAGGTGGCTGGATCCTACATGGCCAGATGTGCAGTTCCAGTCTTGGACCTGGCGGCCTGAAAGACATGCTAGGCTTGTGTGCATGAACTGCTGCCTAAAACCCTGAAAAGAAGGAAAATGGAGAGGGTTGCAGCACGGCCATTCCACCTGGGAGTGCTTCCTCCCTCTCCCCCCTTTGTATTTTTAAAGAATTACTTAATTTAATTTTATTTATTTTAATTTGATCAGAGAGGGACAGAGTGAGCGAGAGAGGGAAAGTGAGAAAGCAAGCTACCAGGTCCAGGACTCAAACTGCAGTTGGCCATGTGGGAGTCCAGCACCCTTAACCACCACGCCTCCTGCCAGCCCCATTCCTCTCCCTTTCTGTCTGTTTCTCTCTGGCAAGAGCAGGTGCCCTCTGGCAAATCTGAAATGATAATAATAATAATCCCTTTGCCTTGTGTTAGCGGAGTGTCAGAAGGAGCCGAGTTAGATGTGTGTGCTCAATCTGTCTTATTTAGACAGTGTTCATAGTCTAATTTTCACCAAGTAGCCTGGGGCCCTTTGAAGAGTAGTCTCTTCAATAAATAATGTTGGGAAAACTGAATATTCATGTGGGAGAAATGAAATTGGATCCCTTTCTCACACCAAAATCAATTCAAAATAGATCAAAGACAAACCGAAGACCTGCAACTATAAAACTACTAGAAGAAAACACAGGGAGAATGCTTCATGACATCTGTCTGGGCGGTGAGTTTTTGGATATGACTCCAAAAGCACAAGCAACAAGAACAAAAAAAATAGACGAATGGGATTACATCTAACCAAAATGCTTCTGTGCACAAAGCAAATGACCAACGAGTGAAAAGACAACCTACAGGATGAGAGAAAATATCTGCCAATCATGTAGACGATGAGGGGTTGATATGTCCAAGAATATATAGAGTTGAAACAGCTCAAGGATACAAATGACCTGAACTTTTCAAACATGGGCAAAGGACTGAATAGACCTGGCTAGAGGAGAGGCTGCCATTGCAGTCACTGTCAGTCACTATGCCAGTGGAAAGCCATATCTGGGTCTCGGACTACGGTCGGCTATGTGGGACTTATTTCTGCCCACAGCTCATTGGCCAGAACTAGTCACGTGGCTCTGTTCAATCACAAAGGGGCGGGACAATCCTACCATGTACTCAAAAGGTAGGGCTCCTGAAATATTTGGCAAATGGGAAATGACTTACTCTGTTCAGATTTTTTATTTAAGATACATAGAGTAGAATAATAGGAAGAGTAAAATAAAATAAAATAGAAAATATTTAAATTTTTAAATTAGAAAGTTAAGTATTAGGGTACAGGGGCCAGCAGGAGGCATGATGGTTAAGGTGCTAGATTCCCACATGGCTGACCTGGACTTGGTAGCTTGAAAACCATGCTGGGCACATGCATGTGCTTGCCCAGGGATCCCAAGAGGAGAATGGAGGAGGGGGCATTGTGCCCTATAGCAAAATTCTCTCTCTTACAAAAAAAGATTAAATGCACCCTAATAGGGACCAGCAAGTGGTGCTCTAATCAAATACAACGTGTCCGAAGCTGACCCACGTGGGGTGGTTCTGGGCTCGCTTCTGGAGACGTCCCGCATACACCATGACCCAGGTTTGGCTGAGGCTGAGAAGGGTCACAGCACCGTGACCCTGTTGGGGCGCTGTCTCCATGCTGCCCTGTCTCTGCCTCTGTTTCTCTTTCTGTCACTTTCACTCATGGAAGAAATAAATGAATAAAACACTTCTTAAAATGTTCTTTTCTTTTCTTTTCTTTTCTTTTTTTTTTTTTTTTTATTTTGCCATAGGGCATGTGCACGTCTGCGAGAGAGCGTGACAGAAAGGGAAAGTGAGACATCACCTCCCAGGGGGATGGTCACACCACAATCCTGTGTCCTCCATTCTCCTCTCAGGGTCTTGGGCAGGCATGCACATACACCTGGTATGAGTTTTAAAAAGCTGGATCTGGGTCTTGAACCACAGTCAACTATGTGGCAGTCCAGTGATATATCTAGTACGCCACCTGCTGGTCCCCATTTAACATTGTAAATTAGGCTGAAGCACAATGAAGAGCCTTGAACGGCGGAGGTTCTGGAAAGGCAGCACCGCCGTATGAGTCTCTGCTCTGTCACACAGTGCCGCTGTTGCTCATCTCGGTGACAGCATTGTGGGCTCCCTTCACGGATGATAAATGCCTCAAAGGTGACCCACAGTGACCTACCAGGTGGCAGAGCTGAGACGTGGACATGAGTAAGATCAGTGGGGGGACTCCCTCTTTATTTATTTATTTGGAGAGGTTTTTGCTATAGGGCGTGTGCGCTCTCCAGACAGTCAGAGAGAGACAGAGAGACAGAAAGCAGGAAATCACCCCCCCAGGGGGGATGGCCACGCCGCAATCCCTTCTCCTCCATTCTCCTCCCGGGATCTTGGGCATGCACACACATGCGCCCGGCGTGAGTTTAAGCCACCGGGTCCAGGACTCGAACCGCGGTCGACTACATGGGAGTCCAGCGACATAGCCATTACGCTAACTGCTGGTCCCATCCCTCTTTAGACCTTAATATTTCTTCTCTTTCATTTATCAGCCTCAATTTTTATTTATTTATTTTTTTGAGAGTGATGTTTTTGCCATAGGGCACATGTACTCACAGGAGACAGGGACAGAGAGAGAGAAAGTGAGAAACCACCTAGGGCAGACGGCCACTCCACAGTCCCCTTCTCCATTGTCCTCTCGGGATTCTGGGCATGCATGTGTACGCACCTGGCGTGAGTTAAACCACAGGGTCTGGGATTCAAAACCGTGGTCTGCATGTGGGAGCCCAGCTCCTTAACCGCTACGCCACCTGCTGGCCCTCAACCTCAAAGCTTAAACTTGCTCTTTTTCCTTCTTTTAATAATACTAACACTGTACAGATAAATGAGTTTAGTACTATCATCGTCGGCACTTTACAGCCAAGGAAACTGAGGCTCACACAGATGAGGTGGCCTGTCCAAGGTGACATAGCCACCGTGAGACAGAACTTGGGCTCACTGCAGGTCTGTGGAGACCAAAGCATAACCACGAGGACCTGCCACGCGGGCTTATTGATCTGGTTCTAGAAAAATCTGTGATGACCTGAGCGGGAGGTTTGAGGAAATGTCTCATGAATGTTTGGTCTGGGAGGTCTTTGCCCAGTGACACCTACCTGGCGCCTTGGCTTTCCTTACCAGCCTAACACCAGAGGGACCCTGGAGTCTCAACTCACAGACATCAAAGCACACACAAACGAGAACTTTGATAGTAACAAATGGAGCCAGGTGCCTAATCCTGCTGGGGTAGCTTTTTAAATATTTTATTTATTTACTTTTTACTTTTTTTTAAAGGTTTTTGCCATAGGGTGCACTTGCCAGAGAGGGAGAGAGAGCGGCAGAGGCAGTGAGAGGGGAATTAAGAAATCACCCCTCAGGGAGGATGGCCACGCACAATCTTTTCTCCTCCTAGGATCTTGGGCACAAATGCACATACACCCAGCGTGAGTTTCAAGCCACCTAATCCGGGACTCAAACCGCAGTCGACCATGTGGGAGTCCAGCGACATGTCCACCATGCCATCTGCTGACCCCACATTTTAAATACTTTTAAAGGAGTTCCAGCAGTTCCGGCGGGAGGAGCAGTAGGGTTTACCGCTCAACTCCGCAAAGGTTCTAGGCGCGTCGCGGCCTCATCAGGCGCCCAGCACGACCCTGTCCGCAGCCAAGATGCCCAAGAGGAAGGTCAGCTCAGCCGAGGGGGCGGCCAAGGGAGAGCCCAAGAGGAGATCAGTGAGGCTGTCGGCTAAACCTTCTGCAAAAGTGGAGACGAAGTCAAAAAAGGATAAATCTTCAGACAAAAGAGTGCAAACAAAAGGGAAAGGGGAGCAAAGGGGAAACAGGCTGGAGTGGCCAACGGAGACGCTAAAGAGGATTTACCTGCAGAAAATGGAGAAACTAAAAATGAGGAGTCCACCCTCTGAGGAAGCAGGCGAGAAAGAAGTCACGTCTGAGTAATGTCATATTCCAT
This sequence comes from Tupaia tana, assembly GCA_026018925.1. Taxonomy (NCBI): domain Eukaryota; kingdom Metazoa; phylum Chordata; class Mammalia; order Scandentia; family Tupaiidae; genus Tupaia; species Tupaia tana. The sequence continues at coordinate 94,571,283 of JAKSZU010000007.1, forward strand.
GTCTTATCAATGATCCCCGTCTCCCTTCTTGTACAATCCAGAGGAATATTTTTATCAACTATTTTGTAAATGCAAGTTTTTTAGTAGCTCTAGAAACATTTTTAAGAAGGAGAGAATCCGACCTCATCCCATTTTTTAAGTGTAAATGCTTTTTTTTAAGAGGTGAAATCATTTACTGGTTGTTTATTTTTCGGTACAACCAGAAGATAATGGGATATTGACTTATAGGAGGCTTTGACTCTCTTGCGTGTCAGCTTAACATTCCATAGGTGGGGGCGGGTGGGTAGTTTTTATATCCTAAATAAAAGCAGTTTAGAGTCACAGTCATGCATATAATGTGTCTTGAATATTGTAAATGACTTCTATTATGCTTTTTAGTAGTACTGTTTCCTAAAGAAAGCCACTCCTTGACTGTTGCTCTCCCTGTCAGAATTGTGTGGACTCTGCAACATCTTTGGTCGTGGTAGTCCAGTTTTCCTAATCATTCTGTTAACGTGCTGTGAAAGGTTGGAAATTTGAAGTATGTAGTCTGTATGATACCAAATTGTGATTTGGTGGGACTTATACAACAGCTTTCAACATCTGAAGACAGTGGTTCTTGATATCCTCTTAAGGAAAATTTGCCTACAAATTTGAAGCTGGAATGTCCCTGGAATAACTTAAAAAGAATCACTATACTTGACTTTTTAAATTTTTGGTCCGTATGTTAAGAATTGGGTACAAATTGAAATGCTGTACTGATCCTTGACACAACCAATAAATCCCAATTATAAAACTGAAAAAAAAAAAAGTGTTTGTTTGTTTGTTTGTTTGTTTTTCTTGTTTTCCATTGGGCCAGCCAGTGGCATGGTGGTTAAAATGGTTAGATCCCATGCGGCTGACTACGTGGTTTGAGGTCAGACTTGGCAGCTTGAAAACCATGCCAGGTGTGTGTGTGTGTGTGTGTGTGTGTGTGTGGGCATACCTAAAATCACAAGAGGAGAATGGAGGCGAAGGGATTGTAGTGTGGCCTTCTCCCCCGAGGGATACTCTCTTCTTTTCCCCCTTTCTCTCTGTCTCTCTGCCAGAGCATATGCCCTTAACAATTTTTTAGAGAATTTTTGCTATAAGGCACATGTGCTCACCAGAGAGACAGAGAGAGAAAGCAAGAAATCACCCTCCAGGGGGAATGGCCATGTCAAAATCCTTTCTCTATTCTCTTGCTGGGATTTTGGGCATGCACACACATGCATCTGGCGTGAGTTTCAAGTTGCTGGGTCCAGGATTTGAACTGTGGTTGGCCAAGTGGGAGTCCAGTACCTTGACCACTGTGCCACCTGCACACCTCACACATTTTTTTCAAATTTATTTATTGGAACCAACAGATGCTGTAATCGTTATGTCACTGGAATCACATGCTATAGGGCGTGTGCGCTCGCCAGACAGACAGAGAGAGACAGAGAAATAGAAAGCCAGAAATCAGCCCCCAGGGGGGATGGCCACGCCGCAATCCCTTCTCCTCCATTCTCCTCTCGGGATCTTGGGCACGCACGCACACGCGCCCGGCGTGAGTTTAAGCCACCGGGTCTGGGAAGCGAACCGTGGTCAGCTACGTGGGAGTCCAGCGACATAGCCATTACGCTAACTGCTGGTCCCCCTCCCAGGGCTCATTTTAAAGATACTATTTTATATCTTGCTTTCTGAGGTATGCTGTAAGCTTTTGGAACTACGTTTTATGAGATTCAGAGATATTTATTTTGCACGCCCTTTAAAAAGTGCCAGTGCCATAAATAATAATAGCTAACATGCAGTCCCTGCTGTATGCCAGGCGCTCTGACATGTCAGCGCAGATTGTCACATTCCGTCCTCACAGCAGAGCCAGGTCCGTGAGGATGAGAGGACGCTCGATGCCTGCCTATGCTTGAGAAGTGGCCTCAGCAGCGCTGAGTACTGAGGGCCGGCTGCTCTGCCCCCAGCTGCGAGGTCCCCGCTCTGGTCCTCAGAATGCAGTCCGCAGCGTCCTGCCTCCTGGAGAGGGGCTTCCCCGAGCGAGCGAGCAGGACTGGGCACAGTGGGACTTCACAAATGGTCGTCATTACTGCATCGTGAAACGGGAGTTGGCGTGTGCAGCCTGACAGGTGAGTCCTCACGGGGGCCGGGGCACACAGCGATGGACGGCCCTGGAATCCGAGTTACCCAGGTTTCATCTGGGGGGCTGTCTTGCTCGCCGCTCGGAAACAGGCAGTGCGGGTTCTTTCTGTCCTTTGTGATATCGGCTTGCGTCTACTGAGTGCTCGCTGCGAGCAGGCTGCCGCGCTACCCCCTCACAAAGCAGCGCCCTCTTGTCCTCATGTCCTCACCGTTGTCACGACTGCCCTTCACAGATGAGGAACTGAGGCGTCAGGAGGCGGGCAATGTGCTCAAGGTGTCGCTGCTGAGAGGGGACTGAACACCAGCACTCCCGAGCCCCCGGTCTGACCCCTCTACTCTCCTTTCTCCAGCATCCTGAGGGCTTGGCTTCACGGGGATTAAGAATAAGTCCAGGCTGGGACCAGCAGATGGCGGAATGGCTATGTCACTGGACGCCCATGTAGTCGACCACAGTTCGAGTCCCGGACCCGGTGGCTTAAACTCACGCCAGGCACATGTGCGTGCGTGCCCAAGATCCCGAGAGGAGAATGGAGGAGAAGGGATTGCAGCGTGGCCATCCCCCCTGAGGGGTGATGTCTCGCTTTCTGTCTCTCTGTCTCTCTCTGTCTTTCTGGCGAGTGCACGTGCCCTCCAGCAAAAAACTCTCCAAAAAAAGAGAGAAAGTGCAGGCCCAGGTCAGTGGTGCAGGTGGACAGTGCCGCTCTGCAGTGCTGGAAACCGGGAGGGAGATGTGTTCGATCTCCCATCAACCGGAGCGTGCTAGGCACACCCATTCTCCCGGCTGGCTGAGGAGGTGAGGGGTGCCACATGATGGAACCCTGCTGAGTGTCTCTCTCTCAAGAAAATAAACTTAAAAAAAAAAAATCTAGGGCCAGCAGGTGGTGTGATGGTTAAGGCACTGGATTCTCACTTGGCCAACTGTGGTTCAAGTCTTGACGTGGCAGTTTAAAGATCTTGCCAGGCACGTGTGCATGCATGCCGAAAATCCTGCGAGAATGGAGGAGAAGAGGTTGTGGCGTGGCTATCTCCCCAGGGGGGTGATTCCTCACTTTCCCTCTCTCTCTTTCTCTGTGTCTGTAAAGACAAGTACGCACACCCTATGGCAAAAACCTAAAAAAAAAAAAAAAAAAAAAAAAAAAGCCTGACCAGGTTGCGCACCCTGGAAGGGCAAGGGTAGCTTAGCTCCTCCCGGCTGCCTCACCTATCTCTCACGTCATCTTTCTGGGACATGTATCCTCATTAACCCCGCTCAGCAGATGGCGAGATCAAGGCTCGGCGAGGGCGGGGTTGTCAAAAGCCAGGGTTCCAGCCCAGGCAGGGCTCCAAAGCCACGGCCGCAGGCCCTTGTGCTCTGGTGCCTGGGGCTGGATAATCCCTTGTCCTGGGGACCATGCGGGGCAGGGTAGGGTGTTTGGCAGCACCCCGGCCTCTACCCACTAGGTGCCAGTGGCACGCCTCCTCCGTAGTAGTAACCACAGTTATCTCCAGACATTGCCAAATGTTCCCTGAGGGCAAAACTGCCCCTGCGCGGGCCCTGGCAAAGGCCCAGCTGACCGGGCAGTGTGTGCTGGACTGGGGACTCAGGCCAGCAGAGCTGAAAGGACACTTTCATGCTCTTCTTTCACGAGAATAAGCTCAGGTGTCCCGGGCTCTGTGACCCTGAAACTGGGGCGTGCTCTCGAGGGCAGACCCCCCACAGTCATCAGTACCTCTCCTGACTAGGGCCACATTTGTCTGGTGGCCATTAAGGACGCAGCCTGATGGTTATCTCTTGGCACAGCTGGGCTTTGTCTGTTCTCTGAGCCTAATGGGCCTAATGACCACCGGAGGCTCCCACGGCCACCGACCTCCCTGCTGGGCGGCAGGAGCAGGCGGGGTCCTCCATAACCTGGCTCACTGCTCCCATCTCAACAAACACTCCCCTGCCCCCCAGGCGTCCTTCTCCATCGCTACCCGCTTCCAAGCCAACATCCTGCCCTATACCTAGGCTTCTACATGTGGTTCGAATCCTGCCGTCCTGTCCACCTCCCACTCCCCCAGCCAATAGACTACTGCAGTATCCTCCCAAAGGCACCCCCATCCACTTCCACTTCCCGTGCTGCAGCCCTTCCACAACGCTGGTCTGAGGCCAGCCTACCGTGCCCTCCACGCGCGTTCCCACTCCCACCCTCGCGTCTGCGTCCGCAGGGCGCTCCCACTCCCGCCCTCGCTTCTGTGTCCGCCCACCCACCGTGCCCTCCACGCGCGCTCCCACTCCTGCCCTCGCGTCTGAGTCCGCCCACCCACCGTGCCCTGCACGGGCGCTCCCACTCCCGCCCTCGCGTCTGAGTCCGCCCACCCACCGTGCCCTCCACGCGCGCTCCCACTCCCACCCTCGCGTCTGCGTCCGCCCACCCACCGTGCCCTGCACGGGCGCTCCCACTCCCGCCCTCGCGTCTGAGTCCGCCCACCCACCGTGCCCTCCACGCGCGCTCCCACTCCCGCCCTCGCGTCTGAGTCCGCCCACCCACCGTGCCCTCCACGCGCGCTCCCACTCCCGCCCTCGCTTCTGCGTCCGCCCACCCACCGTGCCCTCCACGCGCGCTCCCACTCCTGCCCTCGCGTCTGCGTCCGCCCACCCACCGTGCCCTCCACGCGCACTCCCACTCCCGCCCTCGCGCAGCCCGCGTTCCTGAGACTGCCCGCCTTTCTCTGCTCCAGGCACGCCAGCTTCCTCTAGTCCCCAAAGCACCATGGTCCTCCGCCCCAGGGCCTTTGCATGTACGTCCCTTTGCACGTACCACCCCTCTGCACATACTGTCCCTCTGCACATACTGTCCCGCCGCACAGACCGTCCCTCTGTCTATCCCTATGTGCGTGCCATACCTCTGCGCGTACTGTCCCTCTGCACGTACTGTCCCTCTGTCTGTCCCTCTGCACGTACTGTCCCTCTGCAGGTACTGTCCCTCTGTCTGTCCCTCTGCACGTACCGTCCCTCTGCGCATGCTGTCCCTCAGCACCTACTGTCCCTCTGCACGTACTGTCCCTCTGCACCTACTGTCCCTCTGCACCTACTGTCCCTCTGCACGTACTGTCCCTCTGCACGTACTGTCCCTCTGCAGGTACTGTCCCTCTGCAGGTACTGTCCCTCTGTCTGTCCCTCTGCACGTACCGTCCCTCTGCGCATGCTGTCCCTCTGCACCTACTGTCCCTTTGCACGTACTGTCCCTCTGCACCTACTGTCCCTCTGCACGTACTGTCCCTCTGTCTGTCCCTCTGCACGTACTGTCCCTCTGCACCTACTGTCCCTCTGCACCTACTGTCCCTCTGCGCGTACTGTCCCTCTGCACCTACTGTCCCTCTGCGCGTACTGTCCCTCTGTCTGTCCCTCTGCGCGTACTGTCCCTCTGCACGTACTGTCCCTCTGCACCTACTGTCCCTCTGCACCTACTGTCCCTCTGCGCGTACTGTCCCTCTGCACCTACTGTCCCTCTGTGCGTGCTGGCACTCTCGTTATCCCTCTTTGCCTAAGTAACTCTGCTCGCCCTCAGGGGCACTCTCCCGTGGCCTCCCCTCCCCATGGAGCCCGGTGCAGACCCGCTGGCACCTGTCCTGTCCTTACAGCAGCAGTGTCTCCGTCTCCTTCCCTGCTCCTGGATCACTTGCCTATTGTCTGGGGGCGGGGAAGGGTTTCCCTGCAGACTCCATAATGGGACAATCGGGTGTGCACACTGTGTCCTAGAGCCTAGTGTAGTGCCGAGAGCACAGCAGGTGCCTTTGACACGCTGGTGCTGACCCACTGACCTTGTGTGATCCCCCAACGAGCCCAGTGTCCTTGCCCGGCTCCAACCTCCTCCCGCACCGCTCTCACAGCAGTGGGCTCCGAAAGACACCGATGTGGCTCAGTGCCCCGCCACACGGGGCTGGTGACACTGGGAAGCGCCTTAACCTGCCATGCTGTGCGGTCCTCTTCCGTAGAAGTCGGAGATGGCGTACCTATCTCGTGGGTGGTCGTAAGGAACAGAGGGTGCGTGAGCTCGCCGGCAAGGGTCAGAGAGAGACAGTGAGAGGGAAAGTGAAAAATCACCCCCAGAGGGGATGGCCACGCCATAGTTCCTTCTCCTCTGGGGATTGTGGGCATGCACACACACAAGCAAGCCACCGGTCCGAGACTCAAACTGTGTTCAGTCATGTGAGACTCCAGCACACTAACCACCACGCCACCTGCTGGTAACCCCACCACATGCTTTTAAAAGGGCCTGCTACACAGTGAGTGCCCCATGACTCTTAGTAGTTTTTAATAACACAAAACATGGGACCAGCATGTGGCATCATGGTACATCACTGGACTCCCATGTAGTCGACCACGGTTCAAGTCCTGGACCCGGTGGCTTAAACTCGCACCGGGCGCATATATGTGCGTGCCCAAGATCCCGAGAGGAGAATGGAGAAGAGATTGCGGCATGGCCATCCGCCTTAGGGGGGATTTCTCACTCTGTCTCTCTGTCTCTCTCTGTCTTTCTGGCTAGCACAAGTGCCCTATAGCAAAAATCTCTCCAAAAATAATAATAATAATAATAAAATAACACAAAGAACATAGATTCTGGAATTAGGTGGTTTTCTATCATATTTGCAAATGATTCCCTGTGTGATTTTGGACAAGTCGTGTCACCATCTGTGTAATTGGGATCTCAAAGACCCCCCTCACAGAGGGTTTTTGTGAGAGGGGGATAGGACATGGCAAAGCACTTCGCAGGCTGCCTGTGCCAGGTTGCTCCTTCCCAGACTGGTCGGATGCATCTGCGTTGCCTTTCATTCTTGATTTTTTTTTTTTTTTTTGGAGAGGTTTTAGCCATAGAGTGTGTGCGCTCGCCAGACAGACAGTGAGAGACAGAGAGACAGAAAGCGAGAAATCACCCCCCAGGGGGGATGGCCACCCCACAATCCCTTCTCCTCCATTCTCCTCTCGGGATCTTGGGCACGCATGCACACGCGCCCAGCCTGAGTTTAAGCCACCGGGTCTGGGACGCGAACCACGGTCGACTACATGGGAGTCCAGCGCCATAGCCATTACGCCAACTGCTGGTCCCTATTCTTGATTATTTTTTCAAGTTTCTCTTTCTCCCTTCCTCCCTTCCTTCCTTCCTTCCTTCCTTCCTTCCTTCCTTCCTTCCTTCCTTTCTTTCTTCTTTCCTCTCTCTCTCTTCTCCTCTTCCTCCTTCTTTTGTGAACAAGAGGGACAGAGGCACCCCAGCAGGTCCCCCTGCTGTGACCACCCAGCCCCAGCCAGCCCCATCATGGACATGCAGGTGGGCGTGTTCCGGGAGTCTCTGGACACACGCCGGCACCTTCTCACGTGGGCCCTGCAGACGTTCCATTGTCGCCCTCCTCTTCTCAGCCGCCGCGTTGCCTCTTAGACTAGTTCCCTGAAGTCAACCTCACGGCTTCCTTACTCGGGCGTGCCCCAGCCCCTCTGGCACGTACTGGTGTTCAGCAGTTTCCGCCGGGCGAGTGAATCGACAAGAACAAGGACCGTGCTCAGCTCAGCTTTGTGTCCAACCAAGAACCAGTACCACAGCTAGCCTACCGTCGGAATGTTTGTTGGTGGAATCAATAGTTTTAGAAATGGCTGTTTCTGCCCCCAGTCCCTCTTGAATATCTGCATTAAACTGAGAAAGATATCATGATGGCCAATTTTATGCGTTAGCTTTACTGGGCCAAGGAATGCTCAGATGCTGGTGAGACAGCATTTCTGGCCATCTGTGAGGGCACTTCCAGAAGAGACTGGCATTTGAATGGGTAGATTGAGTCAAGAAAGTCCTCCACACCAGTGAGGTGGGCCTCGTCTGAGCAGTCGAAGGGGGAGGAATGGCAAACTCACCCTCTCCCTCTCCCTGGAGCTGAGACACCCACCTCCTCCTGCCCTCAGACATCTGCACCCTTGGGTCTCAGGCCTTCAGGCCCTGGGACTTATACTATCGGCTCCTTGGCCTCTTAGGCCTTCGGGCCACCACCCGATTTCCTGGGTCTCCAGCTGGCAGACAGCAGATCATGGAACTTCTCAGCCTCCATAATCAATCTCTCATAATAAATTAAAAGTAATCTGTGATATATTTCTCTACATATGCTGTTGATACATGTGTGTGTGTATATATATATATATATATATATATATATATAGAGAGAGAGAGAGAGAGAGAGAGAGAGAGAGAGAGAGATCTTCATATATCTCTACATCCTGTTGGTTCTGTTTTCCTGGAGAACCCTCATACAGATGCTCATAGACTTAACTCTCTCTAAGCCTTAGTATTCTTACCTGTAAAATGGGGCTCCTAATATCTTCCACAGGGCTGACCCTGTCACCCAATGGCTAGGGAGTCAAAGCCCATATGACCGACCACCATCAAATCCCGGCCCCGGAAGCTTGAAAAACATGCCAGGCATGTGTGTGTGTGCCTGGCCCAAATCCTGGCAGGAGGGAGAAATGGGGGAGAAGGGGCTGTGGCAAGGCCACGCCTCGTGGAGGGATGCTTTCTCTCTCTCTGGAAAGGCCATGGGCTCCCTGGCAGTATCCACCACATACAATTGCTCTGGGAAGTAAGCGAGGCGATACGTTCTGGCTGTAGGCCAGCCAGTCACATGACAGTTAAGGTGGCGGGATCCCATACGGGGCACGTGCATGTGCGTGCCCAAATCCCAAAGGATGAAGGGGTTGTGGCATGACTATTCCCCCCAGGGGGTGCTTTCTCTCTCTGTTTTCCTCTCCCTGGTGGGCGCAGGCACCCTCTGGCAAATTAAAACAAAACAGAATTAGTTTATTTGCGATCCTCATTTCCTCACTATGAAATGGAACTCCGATCGTTCGTTAGTTTAGTCGCCTACTCAGACCCAGAGCTCCGTGCACCGTTGGTGGTGGGACAGCACTTCACCCGTGAAAGCTCAGGGCACAGTCCGGTGAGACCTGGGCTAGCATGGGGGGACCTCTGGGCTTCTGAGAGCTTGCTAGGGGGTTGTAAAGTCATGGTATCACTGTTGGTGTGACCACAAATACGTCAGTTCGAAATGGCATGGGACCAGCAGATGGCGTAATGGTTACGTTGCTGGACTCCCATGTAAATGACTGCAGTTCGAGTCCTGGGGACCCAGCGGCTTAAGACTCATGCTAGGTGTGTGTGCATGCACGCCAAAATTCCAGAAGAGAATGGAGGAGGAGGGATTGCAGTGTGGTCATCCCCCGGGGGGTGATTTCTTGCTTTCTGTCTCTCTGTCTCTCCAGTGAGTGTACTCACCCTATAGCAAAAAATCTCACGAAAGAAAGAAAGAAAGAAAGAAAGAAAGAAAGAAAGAAAGAAAGAGAGAGAGAAAGAGAGGAAGAGAGAAAGAAAGGGAGAGAAAGAAAGAAGGAAAGAAAAAGAAATGGCCCGAGCTCAGGCTCACTGTGTGCTCAGCCTCTCTGAGCCGGCCAGAGGTCGGCCGAGTGTCACGTCACAGCGCGCACCCAGTTCAGACAGACAGGTCCCTCTGCAACTCAGCTCTGCTTTCCTCCCCTCCCTACCTCCACAGGGGTCTGGATGGCGACTCCCTACACTCTCAGCACCTCCAGTGGGCACTGGGTCCTGCCTGGCTCTCTGAAGCCAAGCCTGCCTGTCCTAGAGAGATGCTTGCATCATGAAGATGTGGGAAAGGCCAGGCCAGGTCTCTGGCTTCCCACATTCAAGTGGGTCCCACGCGCAATCTCTGATGTTCACAGCCGGATCCAGCAAACTGACTCCTCCCGACCAAACTCACAAGTGACAGAAACATCTGACCACCATTTGACATTTAAGTTGCATGTGTTTGTTGGAGTTGGGAGGGATTATTCCTCTCCATTGACCGAAATGTTTGTACCTGTTACCCACAAGTCTCTTGCCTTTTATTTTCTGTTAAAATTTACATGCCAGGGGGTATTTAATTATCAGGTCGAGTCTGCTGTCAGTGGCCTGGCCAGAGGTAGAAGAATGTCTGAGTCCCGGCGGTCCATCTGAAGCAGGCCTCCGGGAGGAAGTGAGATTTATGAGGTGAGAGCGTGCCTGGGCCGCTTCTGTGGGAAAGGCCTCCCTGCAGTATTTTCTGTCTCGTCAACGCTGCATTTCATTTTCAATTGCAGCTGAAAGCAGATATTTTCCCTCTTGTCTATTACACCTCTTAATTTGTCTCTCCCTCTGCTGTTATTTGTCTCTGTAAAGTGTTTTGCATGAAAGACCCACACGTACAATGTAGCTTTGCCTTGGGTTAGGTTTAACAGGAACAGGAAGGGACGATGCAGACCCACTGAGTGCAAGGAAACTGTACAGCCTTGGGGTGGAGATGCCCGTGTCGGGAGCGGGCTGGCGGTGTGTCCACATGCATATATGTGGAGTTATCAGCTGTCTGTCCGTGGGCATGTGTGCTGTACGAACATGTACACGTGCCTATACTTGGGTATAATCACTCGCATGTCCACCCGAACCCACGTAAGTGTTATGTCTGTGTGCAAGTACACACCCACATGCCAGTCTCTGTGCACATGGATCCATGCATCGAAGCACACATGTGCACGGAAACACAGAGCCGTCTGAGTACATCTGTGTCACATGATGTGTGTGGTCGTCTGCAAACGTGCCCAAGGCGCTCTGTTTCCTTGCTTCTCCCTTGCTTACCAACCCCCGGACTGCCCCCTTTTGGGGTAGTGGGGAAAGGGAGGCAGAGCAGTAGTTTCTGCCTTATCCTGACCCAACCACGGTCTTAGTTCTCTGGCTGGGCTTCAGCCACCTCCTCCCCTTGCAGCCTGCGCATACTCAGAGAACCCCTGGGCAGTCCCCAGGGCATAGGTCGCTAGCTCCCTGATAATCCTGGGCCGGGACTGAGGGGTGAGGGAGGTCACCCAACCACGAACAGACACCTCTGCACTAGCTCGCCTCGGCCCCCAAGGAGGACCAACGACCGGAACCGCGCGGACAGGGGTGGTCTCAGTGGCTCCGAGTCCGGCGAACGCTGGGTAGTAACCAATGGGCGACTGTGGCCCAACGGGGATCCCTCCGAGGCAGCCAATGACCTCGCTCAGCTCTGCACCCCCCGCCCTCGCCAACCCCGCGCAGCTGGACCATTGGTGCTGGTGGGATGGGGGAGTGTGCGCGGCCCCGGCCCTTGGGGGGGCAGGGGGTGTGGCTTGGAGTCTCTTCTCCCCTCCCCACCGTCGCTCAGCCGGGCGCCCCTAGCCCCAGACGAGAAGCCATTGGCCTGGCCGCAGAGCCGCCCGAGGAGGCGGGGGTGGGGGTGGGGGGGCAGGATGACCGAACATCGGGGTGCGCGCCGGTGGGCGTGGCCTGAGGGCGTGGCCCGGCGGGAGGCGGGGCTGCGGGCGCTGTCGCAGTGAAAGCCCGAGCGAGCTGCGGCCGCGGCGGCGGAGGCGGCGTCCGGGAGGCTGTGCGCGCGTGCGGGGCGCAGGCTCGGCGGCGGCGGCAGCAGCGGCGGCTCAGCCTGCGGCGGCGGCGGCCCGTCTGGAGCGGCCGCCGCGAGAACGCCAGCTGCAGCGGGGGAGGCGCAGCCCGGGCTGCGCGCTCCGCGGAGCCGGCGGGGGCCGGGAACAGGTGATCCCAGCGGGAACCCCGAGCCCCACCGAGTTGGCGGGGCGGGAGCCCGCGCTCCTGGGCGCAGCTGCAACCGCCCAGGCGCGGCGCGTGGCGGACGGCGCCCGGTTCCGGACCTGGGCTCGGGCATCCCTCCGCTCCCGGGGTCCCAGGAAGCCTCCTGTCCCCGCAGCCTCGGAAGTGCCCTCTCCCGCTTCCCGGCCTCTCCCTGCCGCCCTGCGCCCTCCGCGGCGGAGCAAAGTTGTGGACGTGTCCCGATAGCCGAGCCAGGCGCTGTTGCGACCCGGCCGGCTGTGCGCGCTCTCGGAGCGGCGCTGACTCGCCAGGCCGCCCGGCTGGCCCCCGCAGGAAACTGCTTCTGAGCTGGAAACTTCGAGGCCGAGGGGCTGAGGGCCGCCGGGCGCGGGGGGCGAGGGCTCCGCTCGGCCCGGGCCTGCGTGCGCCCCTCCGCGCAGACCGCCTGGGCGCCGCGGTCGGCATGTGACTGCCCGGCGGCCGCCGCAGCGCGGGAAGGCGCGGGCCCGTGGGCCCCGGCCGCGGCGGGCAGGGGCTGCGCGGCGGCGGGAGAGGAGGCTGCGGCGTGCGGCCGGCCGCTGCGGGCCCGGGCCCCGAGCCCTGCCGCCCGGCTCGCCCGGGCCCCGCCGAGGACGCTGCGCCCCCGCCCCGGCGCGGGAGGACTCGCTCCAAACTCCCTGAACTTCGGGGACAGCCCCGAAGCGGCGAGACTCGCAGGGTTGGCAGCCCTGCCTGGCACCCCGCACCGGGCGGCGCCCCTGGACGCCCTCCCGGCGCCGAGCCCCCCGCGGACACGTGCCTGGGCTCCGGACGCAGCTGACAGCCCCCAGCCCCGCGCGGGACCACGATGCTCATGAGGAAAGTGCCCGGCTTCGTCCCGGCCTCCCCGTGGGGGCTGCGGCTGCCGCAGAAGTTCCTCTTCCTCCTCTTTCTCTCCGGCCTCGTCACCCTCTGCTTCGGGGCCCTCTTTCTGCTGCCCCACTCCTCTCGCCTCAAGCGCCTTTTCCTGGCCCCCCGGACCCAGCAGCCCGGCCTGGAGGTGATGTCTGAAGTCGCCGGCCACCCTGCAGCTCGCGAGCAGAAGCCGCCTCCCAACCCGGCTCCCGCCGCACCGGCCCCGGGCGAGGACGACCCCAACAGCCGGGCCAGTCCCCGCCGCAAGAAGGGATGGCCGCGACGCATCCGCCCCCAGGGGCCCCGGGAAGAGGCCACCGTGGCCCGGAGCTCCCGGGATCAGAGCGTCCCGTTCAGCTTTGACTTCAACGCGTTCCGGAGTCGCCTCCGCCATCCCGTCCTGGGGACGAGGGCCGGTGAGAGTAAGGAGCCCCAGAGCCAAGTGCAAGCCCAGAGGGAGAAAATCAAGGAGGTAAGGACTGTCCCTCCTCCCCACCCCGGAGAAAGGACCCTCTCCTGCTCCCAGACGCTTCCTGCCACTGGGCCTCTGTCCCTGGGCCACCCTAGGCCCTCAGACACCCTCTGCACTCTGGTCCCAAACTTCCACCTTCTCTGCTGTGCTTTCCCGCCGCCGCTGGGTTGGCCATGCCCACTCCTGGTGGAAGGCAGGAGCCCCTGGGCCCCAGACTCAGGTCGGGGCGTCACTCCTTCCCTTTGTGGACTGGCCAGAGAGTTCAGGCGGCTTCGTGTGCCTGGTTGTTTGTAGACAGGGCTGGGGCCACGTTCTTCTGGCCCTTCAGTCCTGACTTGGCCAGCCCCCTGTAGGAGCTGCTGTCTGGAAACCCAGGACCCTGGGGTGTTTGGTGTTGGACAGGAATTTTGTAACCTAGTCTGTGACCTGCAGGCGGAGAAGGTTATGTGGTTCTCCCTGTTTCTGTTGAGCCTTGGAACAGTTTGTGCATAATTGCATGTGATGCAGGAAGGAGGTCGGTGAGGCGGTGGTGGTAGTGTTACAGAAGCTCCGAGGTTATTGGCTTAATGAGGCAGGTCTTGGACTGGTTCCTTGTAGGGATTGTGCCCCGGAGGGTTTGGGGGGATTGCTCTGAGTCTTACATTAAGAAATCAGAAGCAAATGTAGCCTTGCCCTGGTTTGAAGACAGTTGCCAAGTCACCACTGGTGCCTAAATATTCTGCCTGACCCACTGTTGAGGCTGCTTGCCTGAGATTTGGACCCGGAAATGCAGAGGGGGCTGCAGTGACACCCCCAGGCCACGAGGGGGCTGTGGGCAAGCAGTGGTCCAGGGTCTCCTTCCTAGAAAAGAGGATGCTCTCCCCTCTGAACCGATCCAGAAGACCCCGGAGGGCTGCCCTGTCTGCACTGCTGGGTCTGCGGCACAGGCGTCAGCAGGTCTGTCTGGATTTCTGGGGAGGTCAGGACCTGCCCTGAGACCTGCTCAGAGCCTGTGGAGAGCCCAGCGGTCTGCTCCTTATCTGGGCTAGCCTTCCTGATGCCGCCTCGCCCCCACTTTTATCTCGGCTGCTGCTCAGCCGTGTCTGCTAAGCTCTGTTGGAGGCTTTGTCTTAACAAGCAATCACAGGATGTTTTGTGAAGTCCATGGGAAGCCGAGGCGCTGCCGAGTGCAGGGTGTGCATGGCATGGCCTCCAGGTTCTTGTTGAACTCTCGAAGGTGCAGGCCGGAACTTGGGGTAGCTAAGGAGGGGCATCATTTTTTCCCTTTCAGAGGCGGAACCGTGGCGTGGGGTACTCACGTGGGCCACCCACAGTTCCCGTTCTCAGCGCTGCCTCTGCCTCTGCCTCTGCCTCTGCCTCTGCCTCTGAGCAGGTTAGCGCTCTCTGCGCTTCTTAGGAGACCCGTAGCTCACTCACTGAAATGATATAAAACCCCGTATGCGAGCAGTTCGTCCAGAGCTTCCATCGGATTTTCAAAAGGGTCCCCCGAAAGAGTAGGGATTAACTACTATCCTCCTTGAAAGAGACACTTTCTGCATTCGCTTCTGCACGCGTGGCCCATTTCTGGAAGCCTGGGTTTGGGAGTCCTGGCAGGAGAGGGGGCTGGACAGTGGGGGCCCTGGTCCTCTGCAGACAGCCGCCTTTGCCGGGGGTGGGGGGGCTGGTACGAGGAGAGGCGTGAGGACGCTGAGCCTGGCAGGTGGGTGTGAAATACCGTGGTGGGAGAGGGTCTGTGGCTGCCAGATGTCTGGCTCTTTCCAGCTCACCTTGCCTTGCACCCCTGTTGTAGCTGGAGGCACATTCGCCTACACCGGCAGTGGGTGTCAGCACTCCACTTTCCATCTTGAAGACTCCGCTCTTCAGAACAGAGGGGCTGCTTTATATGCTAACTTCTTGAGTTTGGCCTCCCCAGCGCAACCTGCAAAATGGGAGACCTCTGGAGCTCGGGGTTAGTTGTTCACACAGAGGTGCCAGCCCGCCGTCCTACCTGATAAGGACTGGGGCGGGGGTGTCTGTTTCCGTCTCATTTCAGTTTCTGTCTGCCCTGCCCTGGGATAGGTCGTTTTAGAAAGCTGCCTGCCTTCACAGAAGGGACTGGTGCTTCCCACTCCGGGCTGTTTATTTCCAGACATGGATTGATTAGACCCAAGGAGCAGAGGGGGAGCTAGCATCAGATAAAAAGAGCCCTGTTCTTAGAAGATGAGGTTTCTATAGTAAAAGTACATACCACGGGAGAGCCAGAGAGGATGATGAATGAGCGTGAATGAGAGCTGGGCGTCGGGGTCTGGACAACCAGGTCTGTTTATGAGCATTCTAGGTGAGAGATGGACGTGGCAGGAGGCCTGTGCCGATAAGGTGGGACCCAGGCATGTGCACATCAGGAAACGCTCTGTCACTAGAGCCAGCTGCTTTTGTCACCTCCCAGTTTTGGAACCTTGGAGATAGCAACGTGCTGGAGAGGGGAGACAGAGATGCAGAGTTGTCGCAAGCCTGTCCCTTGCCTTCCTGGACCTCCCTGTGGAGTGGGTGAGGGAGAGGAGAGGAGGCTGGTCCTGAAACTCCGGCTCCCAGCCCTGGTCCCTAAGTGGACTTCCGGTACTGGGCTCCCCCAGCTGTTTTCAACATCTCCTAGTTCCGCGAAGCCAGGGCGGGTGTGGACACAATGGTGGCGTTGATGGCGGCCGTGTTCGCTGTAGTATCCTTAGCAGCTAGCCAGGGCAGGTGCTCGCATATGACGACGCAGGTTATCCCTGTGGCCCGTGTTGAACTCTGGCGGCAGGTCCTCAGTGTGGGAATGCGAGAGGAACGCTATGGAAGGGGTGAAGGCTCATTAGCAGCCTGCGCTTTCAGGTTTGAGGATGAAATGGGAAACGAAGACCCTGGCCCATCGGTGGGCTCCTCACGGGCTCAGGTGCAAACACCCTCCTCGTCCATGACGGAGCTGGGAAGGTAGGGCTCGTCAGGGTCCCATTCCAGGGAAGGAATCCAGGCTTCCCTTGGCCCAGCTCATGCCAGTCTGCTGCCGACCTGCGAGCCTCGGTCGTGTCTTCCAGGGAACGGGGCCTTGTGGCAGAGGGAATGGGGAGTCTGAGCCATGGGCCGGGGCGCTGGGGTTGGGACCACTGTGTGGTCCTGCCAAGCACAGTGTAGGCTGGGCCCTTCCTCTGCGTACATGCGGATCCTCTCCAGAGCTCAGGGCGGCCGAGGGGACATAGGCTGGATTTGAGCACCCCCATGCTCTCGGCCCAGTGCTGTCCCTTACACACTGCTGTGTGCAGCAGCTTTGCTGGCCTGGGTTCAGGGCCGAGCTACCCTACCAACTCTGACCTGGGGGAGAAGCCCCCCGTAGTCCCCCAGACGTGGCAGTAAAACAAAGAGGCTGGCATTAGGGGCCTCCTCTCTTCCCACCCTCATCTGTGGACTGTTTTGTTTATGGATCTGCCCAAGCATCTACAATCGGGTCTGACATTTAGTTGGAGCTCAGATAATTGAATGAATGGCTACATTAAAAATCTATAAACTAACAGTCAAAGTTGCTGGTGGCAGAGGCTGGGGCTTCTCTCTGGGGGTGCCTGGAATTCTAAGGAGGCTCAGAGCGAGAGCTTCAGCCAGGTTTGGAGGCTTAGGTATTCAGTAGCCCAAGAAGCCTCTTCGAAATGGCAGAAATTTTCTGAGCACAAGTCTGACTTGAAGGGAGTGGGGAGGTGGCACCGGTGAGTAAAATCTTTCCCTGCCTGGAAGCGGGCCTCTGGAGGCTGGCTGCAGTGCCGGGAGTGCGCAGCCCCTGCCCTCCGCACCTGCTGTGTTAAGCTCCAGACTGTCGCTGGTTGTGATATGTGGTGGTGACTGCAGAAGTCATCTTGGTAAATGATCTTTGCTCCCCATTAACGGCTGGTTCGTTAGTCGTGTGTGGTTTCTCTGTCTATCTGATTTATCGTCACAGTGCCAGGGACAGGTAGGAAAATTAAAAGACTGTGTTCTTCCTAGCATGTGAATCTGAGCCCAGGAGAAGTTCGGGATAATTAATATTAGGGGCAACTCAGATTTAAATAGCTTTCCTTCGAAGAGCTCTGAGTTACGAAGCTGCTGAAGGTCTCTTTCCCCTCCCCGTCCTTGAGTCTCTTCTCTCTCCCTCTTGCCCTGTTCTGCAGTACCTTAACATGATGGAGACTAGCCTGTGATCACTGGAGGTTCTCTTGGGAGACCCTGCTGTCCTGAGCCCAGCCGGTTCGTCCCCCTTCCTTAGAGCCGAGTGCTGTAGTTCGCGTGGAGCTCGTCCCCACCTCGCAGGGGCCTGACTTAACCCCCGGGTTGGCTGGCTCTGAGCTTTCACTTAGCATCGCACCGTCGTTTTAGAGAAGCCGATACCCAGGAGCAGTTGCTTCTCAGACCTCACATTCTTAGCTGCCTTTAGTGACAGGGCCAGAAACAAACAGAGCGTTGACTTTGAAGAAAGCCACCTGCCTGTCTCAGCACCGTTCGCAGGGGGGTAAGAAAATAGATTCCCCTGAGGTTTGTTTTCAGAGTGACTGATTTACATCTCAGTTCAAGAAATGCCTTTTCTCGAGCTTTCCCGGAAGACTGATCCATTACACCACCAAAAATAAATATTGTGATATATATCAGGCATGCTTTGCTCAAAGGGACTTACATCTTTTCTCTTATTGAAAAAAGTAAATCAGGCTCGCAGATTGCAGAGCCTCGTGCAGGGAGGCCGCTTTGTAACCCAGGTGGGCACCCAACCTCGTGGGCACTGGCTGTGGCGTGGGAAGGCACTCTGTGCATCCGGAGGTGCAGAGGAGTCTCGGGTAGAGGAGGCGTCGGGAGCCTCAGGAAATTCTCTCTCCCTGCTTTGCCTTCACTGGCCGACTAGGAAAACCTCAGCAAGGACGTGATGGATGTGGGATTCAGGCGAACCCTCAGGTGAATCCGTGGGAATTTAGTACGTTACGTGAAAATAGGGGCCAGGCACGGAGCACAGATGAGTGTCATGGGCCAAGGATGGTTCTCCTCTCAGCTCTGAGCCCCTGCAGTTCAGAAAGAGCAGGCTCGTTTACATGAGCCCTGGTTCTTCGCTCCCCGCTACCCCTGGGCCAAGGCCTTTAGGCACAAGTGTTTGCGTAATTTGGGGAAAAGAAACAACAGGTTTTCTTAGCTCTGTGTTTTCATGGGAGAAATAAAACTGGAGGCTCCTCAGAGCATTCTGAGGACTCGAGGACCTGAGTCCCGCTCTGAGGCCAGTCAGCAGCTCAGACGGTGCAGCGTTGTGGGGCCCAGAGGCTGTAAGTCAGACCCGCTTTGGTGTCTACACCTGTGAGAAACAGAAGTCGCAGACAGCACGACTCCAGGCCTTGGTGCGTGGCCAATTTGCGGGTGTTTTCCCCCAGAGAAGGTGGTTTCTAAGTTTTGGGTTGCGAGCTCCCACACAGGCAGGCAGAAGAGCTTCTGCCCACGAGGAGGTCTCGGGTGTCTTACCTCTGAATCTTCTTTAATTGAAGGCTATGGCCAGGGCAGTTGTCTGTCTGGTGCAGGGCCTTCGGTGACTTTCACGGAGGAAACATCTGCTATTGATTAGTGTCCTCCGGATAGATGAACAAGAATTGTGCTTTTATCTGGCACCTCTGGGAGTCAGCTGCCCTGCAGGGGAAGCTTCTAGGCCAACAGTTTGAGTAACTAGTGACCATTTTCAGAGGTTGAATGGGTGGAAACCTTTTTTGCCTCCTGCCACCTCTGCCGTCTTCTTTAATACCATATTGACCACAGTTTGTTGTTGACTTGGCGGTCTTTACAGTTTTTTGTGCAGCGCAGCCATGTGCTCCAGGGGCCGCTGAGTTGTGTTGCCGACTGTTTATCTCGATGCCCATCCTTTGTGCCAACAATGTTGTGATGTAGGTACTGTTTGTTTAAGTAGAATTTACATACAGTGAAATGCACAGATCTTAAATATGTCGTTCTCTGAATTTTCACAAACGCCGAAAACCATGTAAACATGCCCCTACTGAGCTGAGGAATCTTTCGCCACCCTCAGGAAGTCCCCCTGCTTTTCCCAGCCAGTCCTCCTTTATCCAGCCTCCAGCCCGCATCACTGTCGTGATTCCTGTCAGCAGGGATTAGTTTTGTCTGTTCTAGAGCTTCAGATAAATGGAATAGTAAGGCTTGGCTCACTGAGGAGGCGTTTGAAATTCTCCGTATTACGGGTATCAGCATTTTCTTCCTTATTATCGTTGAGATTATTACATTGTATGACCGTATCATAATTTGTTTACCCCTGTTTACCTTGTTATTGGACTTCGGGGTTGTTTTCAGTGTTTGGCTATTATGAATAAAGCTTCTAAGACACTTTTATATATAAGCCTGTGTGGGCATACATTTTCGTTTCTTTTGTGTAACTAGGAATAGATTTGCAAGCTCATAGAGTAGGTAGATATTTGAATTTATAAGAAGTTAAGAACATTTTATCCAAGTACTCCCACCAACAGTGAGCGAGAGTTCTAAAGCCTTGTCAACACTTGTTATTGTCAGTTTATTTAGGTTTAACATATTATACAGTGTGTAGTGATCTCTTACTGTGATTTTAATATTTGTTTCCCTTTTAATTACTGATATTGAATGTCTTTTCATGTGTTTGCCATTTCTAGACCAAACCTTTTCCCCTATTTTAATTTAAAAATCAGGCTGTTTTTCATTGTATTGAATCACAGGAATTCTTTATATATTCTGAATTCAATCCATTGTCAGATATATGCATTGTAAATATTTGTTCCCAGCCTATATTTGGTGTTTTAATTTTCTTAATAGCATTATGTAAAAAACAGTTAAGAATTTTTTTTAGGTTTTTGCCAAAGGGCATGTGCACTCACTGGAGAGAGACTGGGAGAGGAAAGGTGAGAAATCACCCCCTGGGGTGGAGGATGGTCACAACATAATCCCTTCTCCTTCATTCTACTCCTAGAATTTTGGGTTCATATGCATACATACCCGGCATATTTTCATCCATCAGGCCTGGGACTTGAATTTCAGTCAGCCATGTGGTAATCTAGCGCCTTAACTACCATGCCACCTGCTGGCCCCGAAAAGTTTTAAATATTTATGAAGTCCAATGTGTCAATGTTTTTATGGTTAGTGCTTTCTATGCCTACTTTAAAAACAAAACGAAACAAAACTTCGCTTATTCCAAGATCAAGAAGATAATCTCCTTTAAATTCCAGCAGCTTGACCATTTTCATTTTTACATTTAGGTCTTATATACTTCAAATTAATTTTTGTATATGGTGTCAGGTAGGGGTTTGGGTACAATATTTTCCATTTAGATGAGTTATTGTCTTGCATTAATTTGTTGAAAAACTTTCCCCATTGGATTGCTTTGATGTCTTAGTCAAACTGATAGACTATATATATATGTGTGTGTGTGTGTGTTTCTGTTTCTGGACTCTTCTATCAGTTTATCTTTATTTCAGTCCATACTGTCTTGATGATGTAGCTTTATAGGAAATCTTGAAAACAGGTAGTTTGATTTATCTATGTTGAACTTCTTTTTCAGAATGCCTTTTGCCATTAAATGTTCTTTCCATTTCTTTTTTTTTTTTTTTTTTTTTTTTAATGTAGAAAAGCGATTTATTCCATATAAGCACTTACACAGTCAGTCACGGAGAGCGACAGGCCTGCAGGTGAGACAGGTCCCCCAATGGAGAGGGGTCAAACTAGTGGTCAAGGACTAACTCCTAAAAAAGCAACTCTTATCCAGGATTAACTTAATTTCAAAAACAAATACAAGCTATCAACTCATTCTTTTCCACTTGACAATTTACCTGTGGTACAGCTGTCAGATAAAAACATACATCTTTACAACTTGGTGGTCCCAAGTTTAAAAACAAAAACAAAAAAACCCATTTCACAGAAAGGAAAGAAATAATATGGAAACAGCTCAAGAAATACACTAACGAGCAAAAATATATGGGGCAAAGAAGAACATGAAGTTTTCTTAACTGAAGAATCCAAGGAGCCTGGTCTACCAGGAATTGTGCACCCGGAAAGCGGGCATGAAGGTTTTCAGAGCGGGAATCTAGGACTGAATCTCCCCTACGTCCTGAATAAGAATGGCATCGCGCAGTATGGATACTTCATGGCTCAGACACCTACTTCACTTGGCTCTATTCCTTACTCACTCTAGCATTTACTTAAATGAGTCTGAAAAACTTGGGGATACAGCATCAGAAGAAAAATAATCACACATAATATTCCCCTTTCTGTGGCTACTTTAGACCTGGGTTTGTTACTAGAAAATTCTTGAAGAAAATTTAAATATAAGTCTGTGGCTTTGCTAAATTAAGCCCCCCAGTTCGTATTTAGAAAACACCCACTGTTCGGGGTAAGAGTATTGGTGATACCTAGCAGAGAGGGATAGTAGATCGAACGTATGTCTCAAAACCAGTGTTAAACCAATCGCAGGGCTGAGAGGAAAAGGGGGAGTCTAAAATCACGAGAAGTGCAGACATATCTAAGACCCTTGTCCTTCTGGATCCACGCTTCCTTCGGGGTCTTCATCATTATAAATGTTCTCAGCCATCTGCCACACCTGCATGATACTGTCTTCTGATACAGAGCAAATCACCCGAGGTTCGTTGGGATTCCACGAGAAGTCAGATATCCTGGCAGTGTGACCACCATGAATAAACAACAACTCCGGTGGCCCATCCTCCGCATCTTCTGGGGACCGTTCCTCTCCAATTTTACTTAAATCCCATACATTCAGTCTGCGGTCAGTACCGCTGGAAGCCAAAATAGTCTTATTGTGAGGTGACCACTGAACCTGGAATATTTCATCCTTATGTGATTCAAAGGAATGCAACTTCAGTTTCAGATTCCTCAGTCCCACAGGGCAACAGTCTTGTCAGCCGACCCTGTGGCAAGGATGAATTCACTGTAAGGATTGAAAGAGAGGCAGTTCACTTCAGCAGGGTGGGCATCAACTGAGTGGCTAGGTTTGGAAGTTTCTGATCATCAGCAACTGATCCAAAGAGAGACTCATGGAGCAGATGCCAGGAGACATCTTCCACCACCACCGTGTGCCCCGTAAAGATGGTCTTTGCATCCACCACTTTGCCTTCCTTCGGAACGGCACTGATGTCCCACAGGCAGATGGTGTGGTCATCGGAAGCACTAAGTAAGTGCCCACTGAGATTCGGGTTCCAAGAAAGCCCATAGCCTTCCTTCTGGTGTCCACGGAGACGCAAGTCTGGGTTGCACTCTCCAGAAGGGTCTGGCTTAGAAGGATGCTTTGTATAGTCAAAAACAAGCACGTCGCTGGATGGAGTCTTCGTTGCAATGATACAAGGGTTCTGGGGCATATAACGGGCCCTGTTCACTTCTTCATGGTTGATCTTGATTTCTATTTCAATTTTCCCACTAACTGAGCCAAAACCTCCAAATTCTCCTTTCTCGCTGTCATGGTGTGACGCATCAAATTGAGCATCACCGTTAGGGAGCTGCACGCTGGCTATCACCAGGTGGTTTTGCTCATCCGAGGTGTGTGTCCCCAGGACAAGTCGATGAATGCTGAAATCTTTCCCTTCAGGTCTGGTTACATCTGGAAGCCACTGAGCAGTGAGGCTGGGCCACTCCAGAGCATGGGTCATCACCAAATCGTAAAGAAAAGGAGTGTTCTTTTTCCATATTTTGTACTCCTCGTTGATCACACGTTCTTCCACTGCATCGTCAAAGGCTGCTTCCTTGTTGGCCATGGCGGGCGGGCAAGCCCGGGAGATCCCGGGTAGAGCGTTGCGGGAGGGACGGGGAGGCGACGAGCGCTCGCTCCGCGCGGCCTCTATTGTTTCCTGCGGCCCCTGCCTCCATTTCTTTATACAATAGAGAACAAGCTTGTTGGTTTCCATAAAAAATCTTGCGAAGATTTTGATTGGATTTGCCTTGAATCTATAAACCAAATTGGAAAGAATTGTTATCTTAACAATATTGGGTCTTTCAATCCATGAATCTCTCTTCATTCATTTAGATTTTTTTTTTTTTGGAGAGGTTTTTGCTATAGGGCGCGTGCGCTCGCCAGACAGACAGAGAGAGACAGAGAGACAGAAAGTGAGAAATCACCCCCCGGGGGCATGGCCAT